>WUAM01000119.1:5421237-5431904 GCA_024336885.1 Actenoides hombroni
AGCCGTGCAGTCACAGCCTGTTTTGCAGCGTTCCCACTCAGACGCAGCCGAATCCCCTCTTGGGAACTCAGAGGGGGAGAGCTGTGGACCTTCAGATGTGTCGTTTAGTAAAACAAGGAAATTCTGGGGTGTTGCTCGTGGTCCAGAAGCTACTCAAGTTGGGGGTGGCTTTCTGCTGAAAGTAGGGCACCAGTGCAACACGAAGAGAGAAATTTTGTCATCTGCACAACACTAAAAGCGGCAAAGCGTTTCTGTGTCTTCTGTTAGAATGAGTGCAATTTAATAACAATGAATGTTATTTTTAGGTTTTGTCGTACACATACTAAAAACGTGGTAAAGCCCTGGAGAGAGAGGCTCCGTTTTGAGAGGAAAAAAATGAGAATCGATTTTAAGAAAAGAGAATAATCCTGCTTAGAAGCAAAAATGCCACCCGTTAAAAGATCCACTGGGTCCTAAATGAAGAAAAAGTTTAATCTGGGAGCTCATCACGCTGAAGGACTAGATCTTCTGAGAATTAAGCTTAAAATGTGTTTGTTTTCGGTCTGTGTACTCGGCAATCGAATCTGGGGTTGCAGCAGCTTCACTGCCACTGAGCTGTGATTCCTTAAAGACACTATGATTAATGTGACAAGTATTTCAGCTGTTAAAGGCCGAGCCATAAACATTATTTTCCAAGCGTTAGAAAGTTAAAGCGTAATTATCATGATGTCTGCTTTATCCCCTGGGGATTTCCAGGCTTAGTTATTTGAAAGTTGTGTTTGGGTTTGTTTTCTTTTAGTTTATTTCTCAGGAGTTTCATTTCTGCTTGATTTGTGTTGTTTTGGTTTGTTACTGTTTTTTGTTTTGGTGGGGTTTTTTTTTTTGGTTGGTCGGTCGGGGTTTTATTGTTTGTTTTATTTTACTTTATTACAAACCTGATTTCACGGTGAGTTATTTTAATAATTCCTTCCGAGTCCTGATGTTGAGAACTGAAAGGGAAATCTACAAATTGGAGGAAGCAGTTATTGCTTTGTGGCTTGAGTCTGCGATAGGTTGGGTTATGGTAATAAAAGCGCTTTTTTTTTTTTTTTTTCAGCTGCCATGCTAGCATGGGAGGTGGAGAACAGCTGCTGGTTTAACTGAGCTGGTGCTGACCACTTCTCAGAATCCCCTGCCAAGCCCCCGTCTCGCAGGAGAGATTTTAACACCTTCATTTGAGCAGAACTTTATGGTTCTGTTACCAGGATAAGCTGCAGAGATGGTTTTTTTAGCTTGATTTCTTTCTGGATCTCTGTAGGGTTTTGTGGATTTCGGTTTGTTTAGGTAGGAGAATGTGCAGCTGTGCAAAATACTTGATCACAGGACTTTGAGAAGAAAGCAGCTGTATTAGAGTAGGGCTCCAGTAGTTGATACTTTACCCAACTGAGGCTGCAAATAGATTTGATAAACCCCCTTGGTTAGCAAAGTTTCATTTCAGCAGCTGTATTGCTGCTGTTTATCTTTGATAATAATTTGGATGACTACCTGAGACGAGCAATTCACTTCTATTTACATAACAAGCTTGTATTTGATTGCATCTTTGATAATTAGTTACTTGTTATTATCAACATTTCTGCTTGCATGAGCTCCTGTGGTTTAAGCTGCTTTGGCTGGTTCTTGTGGCCTTGGACACTTAAAGGAAGCATCATTAGACTGCACACCTGATAATTTATTTTTTTTTTTGTTAACAAGAACTTTCAGTAACTATTTTTTTTTTAAAGGTAGTATTTAAAAATTTGCTACTTATATCTGCAGTGGAGAAATATAAACTTCCTTCTGCACTCTGGGGTTCCAGGATAAGTCTCTGAAAGAGAAGCTCACTTCATCAAGAGGTAGCTGGGTAGGAGGGAGCATTCAGCTGTGAACCATTCAGTAGGTGACCAGCTCAAACCATTGTGAAATTCAGAAGCCTGCTGAACATTGTAGCTACTCTTTGTTAACTCCATTAATTGGACTATAACTGATACATTCTGTACTACAAAAGGATCTTACTGTCCTCTTCTTAATTTTCAGATTTTATTTTACTCATAACAATTATTTTGCTTACAGCCACATTGGGAAGAATACTGAAATCCCGAGTTTAGAACAGATGGAAGGGTATACTGGGGCTTCCCTCCCCATGATATTTAAAGTTTATGGCATTTAAAGTTGATCATGAGGGAAGACTTTAGTTTTTTGGTGTGTTTCTATAAAAGCAAACTTAGTGATATTCTTGGGGTAAAGCTTTGACTGATTACTTACAATGGAAGATAGTGAAACACAATCTTGCCTGTGATGTAATATTAAAAGAAAATAGCATGGAGGCAAGTAGGGGACTTAAGATCCAAGCCCTCTTGATGTGGTAGTTTGTGATCCACGCAGCACAGCCTGTCACCTGCTTTCTGGGAGCTCATAAAAAGGGAGGAGGCCACAGGCTGGGTGGTGGTTGTTGATGGCCCACAGGTCCTGCCTTGTTCCTTGCCATGTGCTGGGACAGCCAGGGCTGTGCCGGGTGGGGACTCAAGGCAGCTGCACGTTGGATGGTAGGAAACTGGGCCATGTGGCCTCTTGTTTTGATCAGCTTCCCTTGGCCAAGAGACAGCCTTGCCAGTAAAGGGAAAAAGGCAGGAAAAACCACTTCGGGTTTGTTTTTTCCTACGCTTGCCATGCCTCTTAGATTAGATTAAGTAGTTCCAGCCAGTGTTGTTTATCAAACTTCACTCCTAATGGTAATGCAAATATTGAATAACTTGCTGTGTACATTGTACTGTTGGCCAGTGCAACGTAAATGAGGTTGCAACACTTGTTTCCTGTTGGTTTTATACTTAATCTGACCTCGAGTTTCTGTTGATAACACAGGATTTGCAATGTGGGATAAGCCACCTTGGGTTAAGATGATGCCTTCCAGCTCCTTCACTAAAGCAAGAAAACGTACAAATTGATGTCAACGTATTTTCCTATTCTTTTTGCATGGGATATAATACAAGGGTTATTATTTATTTGTTTTTTCCAAACTAATAAAGGTTTTTGTGACGTTTTATCTGGACAGGAGGGGAAAGCAGACAGATGCTTGTGAGTGCCCCATGGCTGCAGCTGCCTCAATTCATTCATTTATTGCCTATTGTAACTTGGAAGCATTCTTTAGGTAAGAAAGCTGCTTCAAAATACCTCATGCAGTTTATAAACTTACACTTCATGCACTCCTGTGTTGGATCCTTAAGTTGCATCTCGGGTGTTTTGCGCTCCGGATGATACTAATATTTATGTATTTTGTTTACAGGTGTCTTTATAAACCTGCCTTTTGTGTGTTAGAAAGTGACAGCACTTCAGCAAATGACTTTGTGCCATGCAGAGTTAGCAAAGGGGCAGTCTGCTCCTCGGAGACCGTCTGTGCAGTGAAAGGCCACCATAAATTACAAACTTCTTCAGATGCCCTCTGTGAACGTAGTTATAAAGGATATCAGCTTTCTAATTATAGACGAGCGTGACCTGTGCAGTTCTTAAACTTTCTGATGTGTGAGCTGAGCAACACTATTTCTTGCACAGAGTTTTGGGAGCTGAGCTTCATTTTGTTTAGGAGAGGGGGGCGTTGCTTCTCTTTGTGTTCATAACTAACACATGCACTGCACCTCTCTTCAACTTTATAACTAGGAGGCTGATATTAACTGGGTGGTTTATCACAACGTGTTGATATGACCTTGGAGAATCTAAAGCCTCCTGTTTCTCCATCTTTTCAATAAGGACTAAAAAAGTTCAGCATTACAAGGTTTCTACAGATGCTGTTACTGGTTGAGCACAATACTTTGTAAGCATCTTGTTTCTAAATCTGCTTTTTCCTTTCAAATCTGTCACTGTTTAGTAAGATGTCTTGCTGTTCTTCCAGCTTTCCATTAAACTATCTTCAAATAATGTAAAATGGGTAATGGAGTTTGAAGGGTTTTGGGTACACTGTCTTAGAGGTGACCAAGGTACTCTTTTTTTACTAAGATACAGAGCAGTTTTTTTCATATTACTACATGGAAACTTATTTGTACATCATCAGTGTATTTTTTTTTTTCTCCAAATAGAGTTTAATTAGCCAGAGTAGAATCATAGAATCATCTAGGTTGGAAAAGACTTTCAGGATCATCGAGTCCAACCAATAACCCTGCTCTATAGTTTGTTTACTGTCAAGATTATCATGATGCAGTAAGCATACTTTTGGAGTAGAAGTGAGAAATGTTTAAATGCAAGAGTCCTTACATTTTAAAATCTTAAAAGTCATATCTTTAAGTATAACTATTTGGATCCACGTGTTTTTGGTATACAGTAAGCTGAAAAAAACCCCAAATATTTCTTTTCCAGGTTGGTAATTTCTTTAGGTAGTATTCAAGAATTCAGAGGTGTATCTGTGTTGCATGAGTACTGATGTGCCTAAAATTGTAGGTAATGCAAAAAAACTACCTTTGTGCAAACATAACTTGCCAGTAGTTAACCAATAATTTTTGGATAACGTTTGGTAAAACCAATTTGCTTGTCACATTCCAGTGTTCTATTTCCAAGCCTGCCATGCTGTGCAGTGTGTACTATTCATCCCAGTCTTGGTTCCCAAGCTGATTTTAGTCTCTCCTGTGGGTCTCCCAGACATTGCAGAACAGTTTTAATTTGGTCGGTGGCTTCGCAGGTCAGTTCATCTTCTGGGACCCATCCCTGCCTTCTGGTTAAGGAATCCATGCACACATACAGGATGACTCAACAGTGGGATGGATGTTCAGATACCAAAAAGGTGCTGGTAACTTGACAGGAACTTCCACATTCTTTGGAGGTATGTGTGCATGTAAACCTCTCATTGAATACTACCTGGATTATATCACATGGAACTATAGTTAACTTCGGTTGTGTTTTAAAATACATACTCTTCTTAGTTTAAATATTCACATTTTCCCAGTAAATACCAAGGCTTCATGTCGGGTAAAACTTTATGATCTATAACCAGTGGAACCTTTTTCTGGCTTTGCACCCCACAGTAAGTAATGTAACGTCACTTTGCCAGGTTTAAGGTACTGCAGTATAGAATACTAAAAATAGAAATTATAGAGGTAGGAGTTTTAAAGGGATGTGGCAACAAGAGCAAGTTATGGCCACGTTCCATCAGTGACAGCATAGATCCAGTGTATGCCATACATACCTCGTCACATCTCTTCATCTCTCTGGGCTGGATATGGTTTAGAGTCTGGCCTGTGATTTAGAGGAATGCCCTTTCTGGTAGTTCTCAGATGCCAGAAGTTCTTTGTGGCAGCCAAAACAGCACTTGTAAAGCTCAGTAAGTTTGAAATAAAGTGAATATTTCCATTTTTAGCAGAAACTTCTATTTTACGGACGTGTTGCAGGTTTGCATGAGAATACCAAGAGCATAGAGAAGCTTCTTAAGATGACAGTGTTTTTTGCTCTGGACTTTAGTTTTAGGAAACTTTGTAATTCCTCACAAGGAGGGAGGGAAGAAAAAAAGGACAGGTATTTGATTCATAGCCTTTGCTAAATTTAGCGAGGCTATGAGCAAGGGAGAGAGTTACGTAATGGTTAATTACTACATCCACATAGAATGGTTTGGAGTGGCTGTTCCTTGTGTGACTTAAAGCACTCAGAAGTCATAACGTGGTCGTGTGGATGATAATGTGATAAAATGGTCTAGTAGCAAATGTTTATTCCTGCTGTGCTCCTGTCTTCACTGCCGTAGCAACACTGATGTCTTGTTTAGAAATACTGCTTTGTTTTGGAGCGTGTTGGTCTCGGTTCTTTTTGAACTGCTGCCTTTATTATTGCAAGGCACGTGTGGCTATTCAGGGAAGGAAAAACTTCTGTTATTAAATATAATTGAAGGAGTGTTGCTAGCTTTATTTCTGCACATACCACCCATCGCTGCCAGAAATGGAACTTTAAAGAGACTGAAGATTTCTAGTGACTCCTAGAATAATTCGTTGGTGGTTGAGACCATCAGGAGGCTGGTCCTATGAGCAGCTTTTGATTAATTGTCTAGGTTGTCCTTCCCCACTTCTTAAAGAATGCACATGCTTTCTTTTCATGTAAAAATGGAGTTCTGCTTGTGTGTCAGACACCTCATCAGCCATACAGAACACGTTTTAGAAGTTGAGGAAAATGCCAGAGAAGTTTTTGATAGTCTGTATTTTGGCAGCTGTTTCATGACTTTGGAATTTCCCCTTTGCCATAATGGGGATACTATGGACAATTTTTGGTCCATAAAAAAAAAGTTTTGCCCTGGAAGATGGTTCAGTGAAGACGGAGAACATGTTCTGTTCATTCTTGAAGAATTCAGGGTTGCTTAAAGAAATTTTAGCTTCAAACTGATTGGGAAGAGAGAAGGTCTGGCTGAACATCTAACCAGCAGGATAGTTGAGAAGGGACCTCATCTCACTACAAAAGGAAGTGGCATTTGAAACAGTTATGACAGTTGTTGAGAACTGACTGAATAACAGAATTGAGCCTGGAAGGGGCTTGAGTAGGTTGTGCTGCTTTGGCAGAGGAAAGCAGAGCTCTTCCTTATGCTGCTCTTCTCTGAGCTCTCGCTCACGTGGCAGACGTTCCTCCGTGAAGTGGATTGATGCAGCGTGCTGTGTTCCAGGGTCGCTGTCCTTTTCTCCTGCTGAATAACAGCATGTGAATGTTAACTAACTTTGCCCTGTTTTGATAAGCGGCCTCTGAAGCTTTATGTTGTTAGTTGTACAAACATTTTTCCCCTGCCTGGCCTGACTTTAAAAAGGAAACAAAAAACCCAAACAAACAAAAAGCAAAGTGGTGGGGGAGGTGGGCAAAGCTTTTGAATCTGGCTGTTCTGAACAAGTCTTTTCCAAGTTCATCAGTGTTTAAAAAGGGAGTTGGGTTCTGTAGTTGATTAAAAAATTATGTAGAAATCACAAAGTTTATCTGCTGAATTTAAACTTAAACATACACAATTCGCTACTGCTGAACTGAATGACTGTTAAATACTTTTTTTTTTTCATCCTACAAAATGCTTTCCATGCTACAAAGTACTATGATATGAAACTACATTTGGTAGGTTAACAAACCCAGGTTCTCTGGATTCAAATCCAATCGTACAAAACAAACGGTATCAAAAAAGAAGGTCCTTGCCAAGGTCTGTGCACTGGATATGGACATACCTTTTTTTCATAGTGAAGTGCTTTATTTAAATTTTACTCACTTGCTATCTCTTGCAGTGCTTCCCCTGCCTTCTCTCCCTTCCTTCCCTAATCCTCTGTATTTTTCTAGAGACCTACTGTACGTGAGACCTTTCAGGAAACTGCGTGCTTTGAATACGTCGGATCGTTCCGGTACCTGAAGCTTTCGTGATGAAGAGAGCTAGGCAGAAAGTTGGGGTGGAAAATGAAGCTCCTCAAACATCACAGAGAAGCAAAAAACAGAAGACTTATTCGTACGGCTCCGTGTTTGGTGAATCTGAGTTGCACACCTCAGTGGACTGGGGAAACCTCCCGCACCACGTTATTCTGCGTATCTTTCAGTTTCTGCCTTTAATAGACCGAGCCAGGGCATCTTCTGTTTGTCGAAGGTGGAATGAAATTTTTCACATCCCGGATCTCTGGAGGAGATTTGAATTTGAACTTAACCAGCCAGCTACATCTTACTTAAAGTCTACACATCCTGATCTCATTCAGCAGATTATCAAGAGGCATGCAGATCATCTGCAGTACGTCAGCTTCAAAGTAAGTCTGGGGATGAATGGAGGCTTCTTCTGTCACGTTAACTCTGCGTAATGTCTGCAGCTTCTCTTGTGTCACTTGGCTCAAGTGTAGTACCTGGGAAGTCTTAAGTTTAAAAATGTAACTGCTGTGACAATTTATTTCCATGTCTGCACAGGGCTTTCTTCAGTTTTCTACGTTCTGATCTCTGCAAAGTAGAGAGAACTAATGTCATGCAATACAGTTTCAGAATATATAGTCATGGGTATGCAGGAAGCTTTTTTCTAAATAACAGTAAAAAAAAAATGACTTCATGATTTTGAAATTGGTTTTATAGGTTGACAGCAGTACTGAGTCAGCAGAAGCAGCCTGTGACATCCTTTCTCAGTTGGTGAACTGTTCTATCAAGACCCTGGGTTTAATTTCTACAGCAAAACCAAGCTTCATGAATGTCTCCAAGGTAATGTCCTACAGGCTGTAACTAGACTTAACTCACTCTTAAACCACTTTAGCTTTCTTATTTTGTTATTCAGCTGATGATAATTTTTATGGAATGGCCTATTTATTGTCATATAGTCTTTAATTTGTGACATCCATTTGTATTAGGAAAATAATTAACATTATTTCAACTAATTAAATTTAGTAGTGTTGATACTTTGTGTCATAGAGATGGGGAGTGATTGAAGTCTTGGGTTTCCTCATTTCTAGATTAAAGGATACAGTGGTCATGTGCTGTAATGTATTGTTAAAATATTAAGGAGTTTTTTTTCTTTGACTGTAGGTCACAGCAGAGTTACTTTCTAGAAAATAAAATAAATGCCATTTCTCTTTCTGCAGATAATTTTTTAGATACTTCAGGCTCACCACTGTGTCCACTTTTCCCTGTTTTATTACAGTGAAAAGATAAATCAGAGTAGATGTTTTAACCACTAAGTGTAAAGTTGATTTTTTTTTTTATGTGCAGCAGCATATTTTTCATCAGATTTCCTACGTTCAAATAAAGCTTCCTTTGTTACACAAGAAAGAAGTGATTAGTTTTGGATTGTGCATGCAAAGCCTGAGGTTCTACCTATCTTTTATTAGATTTGGTTTATTCTTTCCTTCAATTTCTCCAACCAGGCTCATTTTGCTTCGGCACTGACAGTAGTTTTTGTGAACTCCAAGTCATTATCGTCAATCAAGATCGATGACACACCACTGGATGATCCTTCCTTGAAGGTTCTTGTTGCTAACAATAGTGATACTCTAAAACTGCTCAAAATGAGCAGCTGCCCTCATGTATCACCTGCTGGTGAGTAGTGAATATATATATATGAAAAATGTAGTATTAAAGCATCATAAAATGATAGTCAAGACTTAGTTTGAAACAAGTTATTCATAAAACTTCTAGTGCTCATCTTAGTTTCTTAGCAGAAGCCTTTTATTGACCTAATCTTGACTTGGAACACATGGAAGGTGAAGAATAATAATGTCTTTGTGTTAGTGAATGAGTTGGATGAATGAAGGTGCAGGTGCCTCTTGCTTGACTGCACTTTCTGGAATCCTGGGGATTCTTTTTATGTTCTTCTCAGCTGCTTCAGTACCTCTGATAGGCCTTGAGGAGGAGAGGCCTCAAAAATTAGTGCCAGCCTTTAACACGTGTCCCAAGGACTTGATGTTCATTGCTAGTTCTGTGTGAGGGGTAACAATGGATGCTGCTTAATGGGTGCACCTTTGTGAACTTAACTCACTGGTGTTCTGTGGGAACACGCCTGCAAAATCCCCAACCCCTGAATCAACTACAGTTTGGTAGGATAAAGGAGATAAAAGTGGTTGTCAGTAACTGGTTCAGAAGGTGCTGTGAGTTTCACTTGCTGAGCAAAAGTGTTAATATTTCAAAGTTGTAATAAAAAAAGCAAAAAAGAAAACAACGTGGATTATCCACAAATTAATGAACCAGTGTAAGACTTGAGAGTCTTTTGGTTTCTATAGTGCTCTCGTGTGTCCAAATCTGGTAGTAGAAACTTGCTCCTTTTTGCATCGTTGGGTGAAAGGTTCAGGCTCATGCCCTTCAAAAACAGGCTCGCCAGAAAATTGATGGGGCTTCTGGGTCCCTTCTCACCTTTTCCTGAAACCTTGGTGCTACGGAAAGGGAGTACTGTCTGGTTTCTTTTCTGTATTCTTTACTGGAGTTCACAAAAGGGGTTTAATCTCTGTACTTTGTATTCCAACAGATTAAGAGCAGTTCTGTTGTTCATGTCTTAATTCAGGAAAGGATCTGTTCTAGCACAGCCCTTGAACTAGGTTGCTGGCGGTCATTTAAATAGAATGCTTAGATGAATGCTGAAGGAAGGAGGATTAGGGAAGGGAATGGTGGCAACTTCAGCTGAATCTGACCTGATTTCAGTCGCTGCCTCAAAAGTTGAGCAAGTTCTGCAGAGGGAAGGGCAGAGAGGAAGAGACATGGGCAGATCCAAGGTGAATGTGACTAGTCAGACTTTTTATACTGATGTTTGTGGCCAAAACACCATAAAAGGATGTGGATATCTAGCACTTTGATATTTCATGGACTTTGGATGTAAACATGAATATGGAAGAAGTAATACTAGTGGTACAAGTACTAGTAGAACTACTAGTTGTTTGAGCTCTACAGCAAACAGCTGGCCTCATAGGCACTTTTCCTTGTAGAGTAACTTGGTTTTTATCCCTCAGGAATACTTTGTGTCGCCGACCAGTGCCATGGACTTAAGGAGCTGGCTTTGAACTACTACATACTGAGCGACGAACTGCTGCTGGCTCTGTCGAGCGAAAAACACGTTGATCTCGAACACCTCCGCATAGACGTTGTGAGCGAAAACCCCGGGCAGGTCGAATTCCACACGATTAAAAAGCAGAGCTGGGACGCTCTCGTTAAACACTCCCCCAAAGTCAACATCGTGATGTATTTCTTCTTGTACGAGGAAGAATTCGATGCTTTCTTCAGAGAGGAAACCCCCG
>WUAM01000119.1:5432004-5453694 GCA_024336885.1 Actenoides hombroni
CTTGTACGAGCAAGAATTCGATGCTTTCTCAAGAGCGGAAACCCCCGTCACGCACCTCTACTTCGGGCGCGCGGTCAGCAAGGCCATGTTGGGGCGCATCGGGATGAACTGCCCGCGGCTGATTGAGCTGGTCGTCTGCGCCAACGGCCTGCAGCCTTTGGACGACGAGCTCATCCGCATCGCCGAGCGCTGCAAGAACTTAACGGCGATGGGACTCGGTGAATGTGAAGTGACCTGCAGAGGTTTTCTGGAGTTCGTCAAGATGTGCGGGGGCAGGCTCACCCAGCTTTCTATAATGGAGGAGGTGCTGATTCCGGATAGTGACTATAGCTTAGATAGGCTTCATTTGGAAGTCTCCAAACACCTTGGAAGAATGTGGTTTCCTGATATGATGCCAACGTGGTGAATTCACTGTATTTTTTATTTTTTTTTGATAAAATGGTAGAATCAGGGTGTTGCTTTCTATGCAAATACAGAATTTACAAATGAAATGGGAAAACTAATTTGCAGATTTGAGTTTTTTTTCTACCTTGAGAACCTCCAGTAGTGTAACAGCAGAACATTGTAGAATGTTCATGGTATATTGAAATAGAAAATAGAGCAAGTGTACTTAACACACCTGAAAGTATGTCTGTGCTTTACAGGTGCTTCGAACTTAACACACCTGAAAGTATGTCTGTGGTTTACAGGTGCTTCAAACTTCAGTGAACTTGGGCTTCTCTGAGCTTGGGTTTAAATGTTCCACTCACATTAACATTTGGGGGGGGGGTTTATTTCATGTCTTTAAGTGTTTTTGACATAGAAGAGGAGTAGGGAAGTTTTTTCCATTAGCAGATCTATTGTTATGGGAAGCTGGATGCAACGTGGAGTTCAGTATTATTTGTCTTGATGTTTTATGCAGCTATTTTTCAAAATACCCATGTTATAAATGTAAAAGCTTGTACATTAAAATACTTAACACCAGCCCAGGTTACTCAGATACCCTCTAGCTTCACCTCCTGCCAATATATTAAAACGTTGTGGTAAACAAGCTTATGCTTACCAAAAAAAACTTTCCAGTTTTAAATTGCACTTTAATTTTGTCAGAGGAGCAAAGCTGTAGAGACTGCATTGTACAGTATGTTGTTTTTCTGTCTTGGGTATTAAATGGGTGGGAAAGAGACCTCTGGTCAAAATGAATGGATTTAAAAGTTTGGTTCTAGATTGATTGCTGGGGTGAATGACAAAGCACTTTGGAAACTGCCAGAGTATAAGGAATAGCTTCTGGATTTGGGAGGTTTTGGGTCTTTGATTACAAAGATTGATGTCTGAATGCTGTTCCATGCTTTGGTTCTTAAGAGATAAGAAGGATCTCATAAATGTGGCTGGTGAGGAGGAAGGATCAAATGGAATACAGTTGTCTTTGATCCCTTTCTATCTAGAAGCAAGGATTTAGAGCACTTTAAAAAGGGAGTTATTTGCTAGTTAGAGGCCAAAATGGCCTGTTTGTAATCTTGTTTGGGTCTCAGAGCTGTGCTGTAAGCCCTGAATTCTAGACCAAGGGTCTTTGGAAGTGATCCTGAAATTTTTAATTCACGACTGTTTAATACTTGTTGCTATTAATTGTTTTTTTAAGAAGATTTTATTATATTTCTTTTCTGTAAAGGGGAGAGGAACGGTGAGTTGATGTCTAATTAGAGTATGTGTTTTTGTGCTGGTGTTTTGCGTGCTGTAAACTGAAAAGCATTGTACACAAACGTTGCTGTTATTTTCATGCTGTAGTTGTATTTTCCTATTTATAATGAGAAGTGTACATTTGATTGGCTGGTGGTATTTTTCACCTCAGATACAATGTCTGTTTCTCCCACACTTTACTGCAAAAATAACAGCTGAAGGGTTAAAACTGTGCTTGTCCTGCACAGACCTGTTCCCAGTTGCAAGCTAAAGAATTCAAGATACAATGTCCATCTGAATCAGTGATGAGTTATTGCCTGTTGCAAGTTCAGAAGCATCTGACTCTGGTGCCTAGCACCTGTGACCCAAGCACTTGCTTCCATAATTATAGAGGACTGTAATTGTCCTTTAACCAAAAAACAGAACTATTTCTAAACAGTATTTTGGTTTGTGTGGTTTGCTTTAAATATCAACATAATAAAGTGATCTAATATGTGCACTGACATGAGACTCTTACCCATCTGTTGCAGCACATCCTCTTGTTAGGGAGGGTTCTGTTCTGGTCAGAACCGTGTACTTGCCAAACGTGAGGAGAGGTGGTAGAAATGTTTTAACTCCTGGCTCATAGCAAATTAGTTATTGTCATTTCATCTCCCTGCTTCAAACTTGAGGACTTTTGATGTGCTGAAGCTATAAAATGGGACGTGGGCAAGTCTGGTAGGTGGTTGGTAAGTCCTAGAGTCCTTTTTGTCTCTAGTCAACAGCATTAATGGAGTGTCAAACACCAGAAGTGCATATATATTATATACAGAAATATAAGGAACCAGAAATATACAGAAGCAGAGTTCAGGAGGAAGCTGTTAAAATGCTTCTGTCAATGCTTCTGTCTCCTACTAAAGCAGCTTTACTGGGAAGCCCTGGATATCAACTCCAACCTTCTAGAAAAATGGGCCTGCATTTATTAATGTCGTGAATTTCGAGGCGATGATTTTTTTTTTGTGCGTTCACTCTCTGATCTTAACCCGATTTTTAACAATCCATAGTTGTGTTTAGAACTAAAGGCCAAGAAAATGGATACTTTTGGTCTCGGTGCGAAACACTGAATTCTTCACCGCTAGAGTGGGATGCTGGTTTTGATTGAAAGGTAACTCCTGAGGTTGAATTTTATAGTTGGAGTGTTAATTTCCTTAGCATTGTGTGTGGGTGGTGTTGTTGATGCATTGTGCCTTGGGGAGGAGGGTCAAAGCCTGCTCTGTGTTAATTACTCTGTTCCTTCTAAAGTAGCTCTTCCTTAGTGGCTGCAGTGGAGGCATCACGCTGGGTGAGAACCTGGAGGTAGCTGCCGGTTCTTCCTCCTTCCCTTGAGCAGCTGGTACTTCAGAGCTCTGCTAAGGCAAGTTTAGTCTATTCTATTGACTTTTCCTAGTTCTGCTGCCCTGCAAATGTTTCCTAAAACCCCATCTCTGAAGCATGTAAGGCAATGATACAGTTTGTTGGGTAACTAAACTCTTCAAATGACACTGCCTGAGGAGTTAACAGTAATGTGCCTTGTCTGCTACAGGAGGGGGTGAGCTCATTTTCCTGCTGGCTCATTTTTTCAGACTCTTGGAGGAAGTTTCTAATGAATCATTGATTATTTCCCAACTCCCTTGCAAATTCCAGCAAAAACTTGAATCTTTCCCTTGACCCCTTTTGCCATCCACCAGAGACACCAGTTGTTCTGACGTGACAACTCCAAACAGCAATCTTTTGTGCCTTGTGGAGTGATTCAATCAATCTCCCTCTAGTTTCCCTCAGTTCAGGTACCATCAAAATCTAAAGTAATCTTGTTTGCGGGGTATAGTGAAGTTCCTCAGCCTAAGATCCCATATTCACAACAATTACAGGTACTTAAAATCCAGTATCTGGAAGGTATATTAATGGAGGTACCTGGCAATATTATGTAAGGCTCAAAGTATTGCATCAGTAGGAATATAAACTGTTGTGCATGAGAAGAAAAACCAGCTTTTGGATGCTGAGATGAATTTATTTGGAATTTACTGCATTTCCACTTCACTCTCTTCGCCCTTTCCCCTTTTCAAGGTAGCTGGTAGGATCTGAGTGATCGCAGTTCTCGACATGAATGTGAGATGTGATCCCAGGAAATACTCTTTGCATTGGCAACATTCTCCCAAGGATTTGTCCCTTAGAAATTCTGCCGTTGTATCTGGTGGGATGGATGCAGAGTAGCTTTACACAGAAGCCTGGTGAAAACAAGAGGAGGGAGAACATCAGATGAGTGGTGAAGCAGTTGTTCTGTACTCACTCTGTTTCAGAAATATTAATATTTTCTGTCTTGTCCTTTCCCCTGAGCTAGCAATAGTGGAAAGACTAAAATAGCAAAGACACTGCAGTCATAAAAAGTAGGAAGAAGGGTTGGAGTTGTTGGCTTGGTGGAGGACGGAAGATGGGGGCCAGGGAGAAGGTGGGAATTCCTGCTGTAGTAAAGAGAGGAGCTTGAGGACATTTTACACAACTCAATTATTTGCCTTCCAACATAGGAGCAAAAAAACCTTCTGCATATAAATGGATAGAAGACGCAGCGTCTGAAAACATGTACCTTGCTCAACTACTTGGCTAGCTGCAAGCTGACACAGCCCCGAGGACCTCAAGACAAAGAAATACTAAATGAAAAATATCTCTTTACCCGATCCCCTGATTTGGACTCCGTCATCGATGGCGTTTCCGTTGTGGAAGAATTTAATGGGCCCGGAGAGCTCTCCAGAGAAGGGAGCGTACACGGTCGCGCCGTCGGCACAGATGACATCCACACCCGTGTGCCTTCCTTTGCCGTTGCGTCTGCAAATGTGACATTGGAGAGGTCTCCTGTCAGGCCTAATGTTAACTAGAGAGGGATGAGTTAGCAGGCGGCAAGATCTGGAGTGGGGTGGTTTGTACTGAGACAGTGTTGACATAGTTGACTGGCTGAAGAATGGATGACGGGTTTTTGGTGTAGGTGATGTCATGCCATGGAGGTTGATGATCTGTTAGTCTTACAGTTTTGCAAATTGGAGAGAAAAACGCCTTTTTTTCCAAGCCTTTAAATAGAACTCTAGAGACACAGGGGTGTTGGTAGGCATGTACCTGTGGAGGATGTAAGCCCAACCTTGCACTTGAGTCAAGACTGTTCCCAACCCCAGGTCAGGTTAGACACAGCTTAGTCCGAGTCATAAAAACCTCCAAGCACGGAGGTTTTGCGAGCAACGTGAAAACGTTGCCTCATGTCCAACCTAATTCTGTAATTCTTAATCAAGGGTTTGACTCTATTTCAGTGGAGGAGGAATTAAAACCCCTCATCTTCCAATTATATAGTACCTCGGAGCTCCGAAGTATCCGCAGCCGTACTTGTCACAGCCTCTTATCTCATTTGTAGGATTCCCAGAGCACACCGTTGCCCAGCCTCTGTCTTGTTGTGGGAATGGTGGAACGACTGAAATACAGGAACACGACACGTCAGAGTTTATTTTATGTTTTAAGTGTTGCTCGTTTTAACTCCTATGTTTTGAGGTAGGAATGTGCTGGGGTTATATCCCACCCATGTAGTAGGATGTCTCCTCCACAAAAGTTGTCATCCTTTAGGAAATGTAAATACAATGCACACCTAAAACTGGGTGTTTCTAGATGAGGATTATCTCATATAAAGGGCATGCTTTAAAGGCAAACATTCAAAAAGAGTATTACAGCTCCTAGAGTGTAATCTGAGAGATGGGAAAAGACATGGGTTTGGTTTTTATTCCGTGCCTAGGCTGATGGGCCTGGACTCTTGAGTCCTCTCTTCCTTCTGATACAGTAGTTTTATTGACAAAAAATCATCCCAAAGTCTGCTAAACTGTGTCACTGAAAACATTGCTAGTAGCTGAAAGGGTGCAAACAGAAGAGATGCCTGACTCTTGGTGGTGTCCTGATTTGAAATCAATTAATAACTTAAATTTCACTCAGTATACTACTCTTTTTCTGGGTGGTTTCTTCTTTGTGGGGTTTTCTTACCAGGTGTAAGTAGGTGAGTAGGATCGGAGTGGTCACAGTTCTCAACATGGATATGAGAGACAATGCCAGGAAAGACTTTCTGCATTGGCAGCATTGTCCCGAGTTGTTGCCCTCTCTGGATTTGGCCCTGGTACCGGATGGGGTGAATGCAGACGAGCTTCACACAGTAACCTGGAAGAGATGGGAGAGGAAGTGAGGGTAGGAAACATCAGCTGCATCTCCTCTGGGAGCGAGCAAGAAACCTGCTGTGTGAGTCTCTTGCTGGAGACTGGATTGATGAAGCAGAAATGTAGTCAAGGTACCACCAGGCCCGAAATCCAGATTACTTGGATTGTTATGAAAAAGAGGAAGAAAAGAGTTGGAAAATAGAGACAGGAAAACATCCTCTCAGCAAAACTGAGGGCATATTTCTGATATTTTATTTTTACTGTTTCCTCTTTTTTCATAAAATCATAGAATGGTAGGGGTGGGAAGGGACCTCTGGAGATCGAGTCCAACCCCCCTGCCAGAGCAGGGTCACCCGGGGCAGGCCACACAGGAACAGGTCCAGGAGGGTCTTCAAAATCTCTAGAGAAGGAGACTCCACAACCTCTCTGGGCAGCCTGTTCCAGGCTCTGTCACTCTCACAGGGAAGAAGTTTTTCCTCATGTTGAGGTGGAACTTCTGTGTTTTACCTTGCTACTATTATCTCTCATTCTATCAGGGCACAACTGACAAGAGACTGGCCCCTTCTACTTGACACCCACCCTGCAGCTGTTTGTAACTGTTAATAAGATCCCCTCTCAGTCTTCTCCAGACTAAACAGCCTCAGGACTCTCAGCCTTTCCTCATAAGAGATGTTTCAGTCCCTTCACCATCCTTGTAGCCTCCCTGGGACTCTCTCTAGTATTTCCCTGTCTTTCTTGAACTGGGGAGCCCAGGACTGGATGCAATACTCCAGATGTGGTCTCACTAGTGCAGAGGAGAACCTTTATTTATTCATTTTATATTTAGGCTCGTTGTTTTTCAACTCCCTTCTTCCCTTGTCTCCAACAAAAGCACAGGAGAAGGACCACATCCTGCTGGTGCTGACTTCTGATACTTCTTACTCGCAGCCTAGCGCTGCTCCAGCGTAGGAACGGGAGAGGGTTAAAGATCAAGCAACGCTTTCCTCGAACTGAACAGCCACAGAAACCTGAACCTGGGGTAAAGAAAACAACCTGCTTGTGCACCTTTCACGGCCTCTCTGCCGTGATGTACTTGCCTGATCCACGGATCTGAACTCCATCGTCGATGGCGTTTCCGTTGTGGAAGAAGCGGATGGGGCCGGAGAGCTGGCCGCTGAAGGGTGCGTAGACGGTCGCGCCGTCAGCACAGACGACGTCCACCCCCACGTGCTTCCCTTTACCCCCGTGCCTGGGAACAGAGAGATGTACCTGGGGACCCCTGCCAGGATTAAGGTGGTGTGTAGATGGGTCGGTGAACGCAGCAGGGCGCCTGAAGCTCGGCTGTGTTTGCGTCCGCGAGGGAGTCGGGGTGGGGAGGAGGAAAATAGGGGCTTTGCTCCATCTTTTTATTGCAAAATTGATTCGCCTGCTGTGTAGATTGAATCCCTTTTTGGCATTATTCTTTCCTTAAAGGGGATGAGATCTCGTATTTTTAGTTTCCCCAAGTTCATTAGGGTATTTCAAGCTGTTGTAACAAGGTACCCCGGTTCTACCCCTATGCAGGTCTGTGCTGGTGTAAAATAGAATCTCACATTTGGCCTTTTCTGTTAGGAATTCACAAATGGCATGATGGGGATGGACAATTCTTCCAGCGACAGGAGAACGCAGGGAAAGCAAGAGTCATTTGTCAGGGAACTAAATCCTGTCCTACTTAAAGCCAACAACCAGGGTGTCAGCCCTGGTTCACTTCTGCTCTTTCTCTCTGTCCATGACCTTTTCAGCCAGGAAAGCACCAGCAACCCCTGCTGCCTTTACCTGTCGGCTCCAAATTGTCCGCAGCCGTATCTGTCGCAGCCCCGGATCTTGTTGGTGGGGTTCCCGCTGCAGATCTGTGCCCAGTGTCTGTGTTGTTGTTGGGGCGGGTGTGCGGCCAACTGCTCGGTGAAAACTTCCCGTGCAGAAGAGGAAAAGGGGGAAAATTCAATTGCATTCTCAGTAGGGTACAACGGAAAGAGTCAAGGTACGAGGTCGGGTGTTGAAAGGGGAAGACATGAGCTCGTGGGAGGTTATAACTTCAGAAACTGTAGGTAAAAGAACATCGTACATCCTGCTGTATAGACTTAATCCCTTTTTCTTGAGGTCTTACTTTAAGCTACAAAGCTGTAGATGAACATTTTGAATATTAGTTCGTGAAATAAGTCAATCTACTTTCACCTGCTTCAGAAAACCTCTAAACACTTCAATTTATGGCTCTAAATACACACCTAATTCCATATTTTATAGTAGCCATACTGTGCACAGTACCAGAATTCATCAAACTAGACCAAAACACTTCACCTTGCTTATATTTGAGTGAATTTCAATAATTTCATTAGTCAACGAATAGCCCAGTCAACACCAAATGCACTTTAGCAATCTCAACTCACCAGCGGACACCAAGCTGACCAGAGCGACCAGACTGAGAGCTGGCATTTTGTGGCTGTTCCACCGGTGTTCTTTGATGGAATCAAAGACGTTGAGCAGTAGCTGCCTGGGGTATTTATGTGTTTTTGAAAGCCCAAATCTGTTATCTTGGCCAATCGGTCTTGAGCAAAGCGTTACAGCTCTGGGGAGATGGTGTTGCCATATTAGGCACTGAGGATGTCTACTAACTAACAGTTGTTAGAGCTGGTTGGGAAAGATGGATAAAATTATTGGTCTCTTAGCACACAGTAACAGATGGAAACGAATGATCCCCCGTTGCAGGAAGCTCTGGTTGAACTGTTTCTTAACACCTTTTCTTCCCCCTCCTGAAGCAAAGGCACACTTTGGCCAAAAATGGTAAGAGCCAAGAATGTGGTCCAGATGATTGAGTTGGAGGGAAAAGATGGGCAATACTGTGTGGTGGATGTAACCAGTTGGTCCTTTGCCGCTCATTCCAGTACTTTCTACCCAGGTGTATGTGCCCTTTAGAGCTTTCTAACATTGATAGAGAACACATGAAGGCAAAATGTTTTGGTGCAGGTCAAGTATTCACTTAGGCTAAGAAATACAGATGCTTTTGCATGGAAGCGTAACTTCTTTTATCCCTGTTCATCTGAAATTACCACCTTGCCTGGACCTGATCCATGATGTCTTTTCCCAAAAAGTCTAGTTTTTGACGACTAAATTCTTATTAAAACACCTTGAAGGTCTGAAACAATCAGTTGCATAGCTGGTACGGAGCTAAAAAACTCGTGGGTTTTAAAATGATTCATTTAGTATCTGCTTGATTTCAGTAGTATTAAGTAGGCTCCTTAGTGTCACTTTTAATCCTTCAGTTTGAATTTGCTGCAGTACTTACAGACAAGCATTAGCTTTTATTTTATTTATTTTAATTTTTTTTTACAGACGTGTCTTAGTTAATATGAAATTTAAATGAGTCCTGGAGCTTTTGCATAAACTGTCTGATGTTTCCAAGTCACAGAAATATCTGGAAGTCCTGCAGGCTCTGCTCAGAGGAGCAGCAGATGTCTCTGCTTCCAGTTCACAAAGAGCATCTGTACATGGTGCTTCCTGAAAATCTCCATGGAACATGCAGCTGGAGATGAGCTTTTTGCTTGTGCTTCCAAGCTGTTTTGTTGTTTTGGTTTTTTACAGCCAATCTTTTAGCTCTCCTGGGGTTATTACAAGTGGCTTTGCTGATTTTACCCCTGCTGCTTCCCCCCCTCACCATCCTGCCAGGAAGAACTGCTGCTTCTCACACTCGTAGCCACCAAACAAATACTTGCAGAAATGTCCCTGCAGTCGAGTTCTGGTGGGAATTTGCTCAAGATAATGAAGTCTAGGCTTGCAAATGATACAAGGTGCTCTCCGTGGGTATCCAGGATTTTGGGGTGCTTCTTACCCCTCAGCTGGGGCTGTGAGGGTTTGTGTGACCTTTGCCTGAAACAGCTTTTGTCACTACAGGCTGGGAGAGCTCGTGGAATATTCTTCTCAGCTTTTCAGGCTTACTCACCTTCATTTGGCACCAGCCTTCCTTAGTAGACAGAAATCAGCAAGGGAGGTGGCATGGATGGCATCTTTCAGGGAAGATTTCATAGCACAGAGGTAGTAAAGGATTTCTGAGCTTGGCTAGCTTGATACCAGCTGCTCTAAGTTGGGTTTGTGTTGGCTGGTTGGTTGTTTTTCCTATTGGAAACAAGCCCATTTTAAAATAAAGCCTTGATTTGGGTGGTGCCTGGTTGTACCCAGTTGAGGGCTCTCCATTTGGGTTTCTGCAATAATGATCTTTCTCAACCAGCTTTGATTTCTGATTTATTCCTGACTGACAGTTTGAACTAGTAGAGTTTTTAATGCCTCCTTATATAAATTTTAACTGGGGCGGACCTGCCTTGAAAAGCTAATGATTTTTATAGACTTCTGTGAACTCTCATGCTCCTGATTTTACTAAGGAAGGAATTGCAGCACCTCAATCCACTCTACAAAGTCTCGTAAAGAAAGGCTGGGTGTAAAGCCAGCCAAGCTGGTGGGCTTGAGAAGTACAACTGTGTTATAGTGCAGGGACACAAGAAGCTTTTCTTCTGAGTCTTATTTTGCAGCCAGGTACTTCATAAAATGACTCTAAGCTACCCAGTGTTTGTCAGTTTTTTCCACCTGTGTTACAGACCTGACTCCAAATTGCTCATAGCTGTGCATGGTTTTTTATATTTACTTCAGAGTAGATCTTAGCATTGTATCTTGCTCTGTCCTTTCTAGACAGGGACCTGTGGGACCAGAACCAGAGGAGCCCCAGCAATGCTGGGAGGGCTGGAACCCCTCTGCTGGGAGGCCAGGCTTGGAAAGTTGGGGTTGTTCAGCCTGGAGAGGAGAAGGGAGACCTTCTGGTGGTCTTTCAGGACTTTAAGGGGCCTGTCAGAAAGATGGGGATAATCTTTTTATCAGGGCCTCTTGCAGTGGAACAAGGGGTGATGGTTTTAAACTAAAAGATGGAGATTTAGACTGGAGAGAAGGAAGAAAGCTTTTACACTGCGTGTGGTGAGAGCCTGGCCCAGGTTGCCCAGTGAGGTGGTCACTGCCCCATCCCTGGAACCATTCCAGGTGAAGTTGGATGGGGCTCTGAGCAACCTGCTCTAGTTGCAGATGGCCCTGTTCCCTGCAGGGAGGTTGGACTTGATGGGCTTTAAAGGTTCCTTCCAACTCAAACCATCCTGCCATTTTATGATGTTGCAGTTCAGATTTCTCAGTGTGTTCCTCACCTTTCCTGGGCAAGCTGGAAGGTGCAGACCTCTCCCCTCGGGCATGAGGAAGCTCTGAAGCAAAGTTGGTGGGATCCCTGTGTTGGGCAATGAAGATGTTCATCACAGTAGGTGCAGTTGTGAAAGACCTGAGCTGGCTGCTTAGCACACGCTAACTGAAGGATATGGAACAACCGGCCAGCCTTGCACAGCCCCTGGGAGCCCCAGTTGCACCATTTCCTTCCCTGCAGCGGGGAGCACACAAGGAGATGGAGAGGAGCCAGCGTGCAGCCCTGCAAGGAGCAGACGGCTGCCTTGGGAAATTCTGGGTTCTTCCTCTTGCGCGAACAGTGTGAGTTCCCCCTTTTGCCTGGTTTATGTCAGTAGTAACTTCCCTGGCCGTGTTAAGTCCCTTTGAGATCTTCTCATGGCCTGAGCCAGAGTGCAGCGGGGACAGGCGGTTGTTTGGGCTGCTATCACCAGGCAGGGAAGGAGATAAGCCTGATACTGCCCAGGAGAAATCCCTGCTTCGCTATTCAGCCTTCCCAAAGATACCCTGACTCTGCTGTGTAAATTAGGTAGCGTTGCAGGAGGGTTAAAAATCAAATTAGGATTTAAAAATGACCCGAAGGAGAAGCTACCCTTGTGCAATTAGCAGCGCAGGCTTTCGCGGGGAAAATCAAGCTGGCACCACGTAAACCAAATCGCGCTCGCTGTTTATTCAGGCTTCTGATCCTGGGATGAGGCTGAGACAAGGGGAATTTTTGCCCCAACGATGAATTAAGCTTTGTGTACGCGGCTTGTGCTGCAGCATCGCTGGGAAGTCAGCAGGTTGCGCTGGCTGATCAGCCAAAAGCACGGTCGGACATCCCATTTGAAGCAGATAGCAGGCTGGAGGAGGTCTGAGGCAGCTGCTGCCTTTCTTCTTTGCTAAGTCTGAGCTGAAGCTGTGCTGCTTGCACCATCCTGTTCAAAGGCTCCATCTCGAATTTATTTTGCCTTTATTAACATACCTGCTAAACCTGAGTTAGGCAGGTTTTAAGGGGGAGGATTGAGGAAGACAAAACAAAATCTTCATGCTACCTGTATCCCGTCTCATGGGGAGGATGAAACTCCTTTTAACAGGGGAGAGAGAAGAGGGGGAACCTGTTGCTCCTGTGAAATGGTTTAAAAGCCTGGCGGAGATACAACGTTCAGAGCAAAATACAAATGGCAGTGAAATGGTAAGAGATGCAACAGCAGAAAAAGTTTCAGAAAATGCTGCGATGCTCCTCCAGCATCAAGAAGAGAGACTAAAAATAATTAACATGGAAAAGAGTGGGGAAGGAAGGGGATTAAGGGGGGTAAAACTGCATGAGCAAGTCAGAGGCTGTTGCTTTAATTATCCAATATGTGCAAAGGGACCAGCTTCATCCCTTGACTTTTTTAATAGAACTGAAATGCTGTAATCCTTTCAATTTTCCTGCATGAAGAGAACCTGGATTTCAAAATTACAGTTTTCAGTTGGATTCACATGCAAGCACGCTGCAGTTTGGCTTGGGCTCGTGATTTTTGGATGAGCTTACAGCTCTGTAAACAAATTGAAGAGTTTTCATAGAATCACAGAATGGTAGGGGTTGGAAGGGACCTCTGGAGACCATCGAGTCCAATCCCCCTGCCAGAGCAGGGTCACACAGGACACACAGGAACAGATCCAGGTGGGTCTTGAAAGTCTCTAGAGAAGGAGACTGCACTGCCTCTCTGAGCAGCCTGTTCCAGGCTCTGTCAGTCTCCCAGGAAAGCTTTTCCTCACGATGAGGTGGAACTTCCTGTGTTTCACCTTGCCACCATTACCTCTTGTCCTACCACAAGGCACAACTGACAAGAGACTGGCCCCTTCTACTTGACACCCAAAATTTTTCAATCAGGCTTTGGAAGTCTCCTGCCTTTTGGCTCTGGTACCTGATCCTGCCAGCTGGACCCCATTATCGATGGCATTGTTGTTTCCATAGGGTTTGGTTTGTCTGTAGATCCTCCCCATGAAGGGTGCGAACATCACCAAGCCATCTTTGCACACCATGTCCGCTCCCCTGTGCTTCAGACCTCTGAAGATGAAGAAGAAGCAGAACAAGGTGGGTTAGCCTGTGGCAAAGCACTTTGTCAGCTACAAACCCTCCTCCCGTCCATTTTTTTCCCACTTCTTTCTATTTCAAGAAAGTTTCAAGCACAGGCATCTCCCATCGACCCAGCCTGGGACCCAAAGTCGCTGTGTCCACCACAGCCCTTGGTGTCACAGCCTCTGATTTCGTTCGCAGGTTGACTTGAGCAGATATTTGCCCATTGCTCTGCAGCAGCTAGGAAAAAAACAAACAAAGAACAGAAGATGAAACCCACAAGCAAAAAAGGGGATTTCCCAGCCTGGGTTGTTTAATCAATAGCAAGGTCCCTTTGGACTTTGCTGTAACCAAAGATCAGGCTTCAGGGAACTAGAAAGTTGGTCATCTTTTAATGCAAGTTGATTTTAGAGATGTAATGAAACGTCTTCAAGACACACGTGCTGCCTTCTCCCATGTTGTTTATGTCTGTCATACAGTGACAGGGTAATGGCTTGGCTTGGACAGAGCCAGCACCTGAGGCCAACTGAAGCCTGGCTGGAGTGGGCTTCATAACCCAGTGCAGAGCTCATGAGATGTTTCACCTGCAGACAACCTACCACAAACCAGCAAGACAAGGAGGAGAGTCATGCTGGTCCTGCTGCATGAGGGTTTTTAAGCCTGCTGCCACCATCCCACACCCCACACTCCCATTTGAATCCCTGAGTGACTTTTTTTGTCCAGAAGAAACACTCCTGGTTACTGGTTTTCTGCTCATCAGATGTTATATATAGAGAGGGGAAAAATCTATTTACCAGTCACATATTCAAACAGTATGTTTAGACTGACTATGTAGGGAGAAAAATGATGGTACCCAGCTCTCTGTGCAATGCTTCTCATGCCCAAGGTTCAGCTAAACCAACGCAGACAAAATTGCATTATCTTAAGCTCATTTTGTTAATTACTAATTTTGTTAGAGACCTACCAAGCGAAATCAAAGAGGAGAAAAGAATGAGTGAAGTAATTCTGTGCATTTCCTCAGAAGCTCAGAAAATGAGCTTGCTTTTTTTTTTTTTCCCCTAATTCTGTTACTCATAAGTACCCTGTTTTGATTTTGCTAACCGAGGTGAAAAGTTTTTACCAAGTTAATTGAGTTAATTAAACATGATAAAGACTAAATGGTTTGCTGACATTTTCCATTATACCCTGAGATAAAGCTCAGGGAGATGAAGAGTGATTAATTTAGATTTCACGTGGACTGGGTGAGAGCAGCAGATGCTTCGCTCACCTTCCCTGTGCCCACCATTCTGCGTTTCTCAGGGGGGTTGCAGCTTTATTCCCTGTCTGGACAACATTCCAAGGACTAAAGCAATGCACATTACCCAGGGATTTCTTCACTGCTTGTTTGTAGCTGTAGCCAAAGGAGGTTTTTGGGTTTTTTTCTTTACAGAAAGGTGTCAGCAATTGGCAGTTACTTAATTTTGCATTGATGGCTGGTGTGTGGAAGAGTTAAGGCAGAAGAGGGGGAACAAAAGCAAGCACAGAGCCTGGGGGAAGCAGGCAGTGAAGGGCCCCTTCACTGAAGAGGAGATGGGGAAGCCACAATGGAAGGTAAGTGTGGCAAGACAGGGCTTCTCCTCATCTCCCTGGGTGCTGGAAGCCACTGAGAAGCAGAGGCAAAATGTGTGGGTGGAGAAAGCCAAGACTGGATAGAGGGGGAGCAAATAAACCACAAAGCCCCCTAAACACTGCAGCTCTGTGGGCTTTGCAGGATACCCTGTGGTTTATGGGCACCTTCTGTGCTGTGGTGGGGGGTAACAGTGGGCAGGGTGGGTGTCTTGCTTGTAAAAGAGCTGAGTGAATAAGTATCAAACTGGTAAACTACTCAGATGCAAGCGAGCAGCGCAGCGCAATCACGGAATCAAATTAAATGCAAGTTGGAAAAAGATGACATTTAAAAGGCCATGATATTAAATCCTAGCTCCAGAACTCATCAAACTCCCTCAAAGCAATTTCCAAAATCGTAAGCGCGCTGGGATCTAATAAAGCGTTCATTAAAGAGGAAACGTTTGACTCAAGCCTGTCACTGGGCAATATCAGTTGTGTTCCTCCCCGACCTGTTGTGGAAGGGATACAAAAAGCTGTAAGAGTTTCCTTTCTGTTGTACCGAGGAGTAACTGAGTTTGTTGGCACTGCTCTGAAGGCTGTCAAGTCCCGACTAATTTCTGCTAAAAATGCTTTTTGCTCCTCCTGTTCCATTTTGAGCTTTTGCTAACACAGGTATGCTGAAGCTCACAGCCTGCTCTGGTTTTTGCTTTACCAGAATTACCCAACATATAAACCCAATAGACAGGAGCCTTCTTGTTTTCTTCTATTCACCAGTTAGAACAACCTGAAAGACCAAAATACTCTTAGAAGACCTTCAGATACAGAGTGAAATCCCTGGGTATGGGGAGACTGCAGTGAAGAACAGGGGGTGGTTTGGTTACAGAAATGTCAGGTTTGGGAAATGTCCAGGTTTTGCAAGATTCTAGTTTAACTTCTAACACGAAATTAAGGGCAGTAAGCCCTGAGGTACGGTACTGCTCTTGTCTATTATCAACATCTTCTTTTTCTGCTCTTTTTTGATGGTGGCAACTGCCACACATGAGCCATTCAAGGAGGTGGTGAGCTGTAATCCCATGTGCCAGCTCACTTGCCCTCTTGCTCGGCTGGGTTGTGTTGCCCGTGTTTCCTAGAGACCGTAGAGTGCCTCAAGGAGGGCCTGAGTTAGTCAAAAAGCTGTCTGTCTGCATAACAACTTATTGTTTCTGTTAACTATGCTGACATAGAAAAATAACTAAATTGGAAGAATGGGGCATTCTAGAGAGCACCCCAGTGTCCAAAAGGAGCTATTTCATCTGCCTCCCCCTCTCTGATCACATCTCGGACCTTTGAAGAAATAGGAATTAGATTATCACTAAAAAAATTTGTGGTTTGGTTTGTTTTACTCTCCTTTTCCTTCATCCCTCTCCTTTTCCTTCATCCCTTTTTGAAAGAGGGAACATTTTTGTTGTTAGCATGTAATGGATTCCTGAAATGCAGCATCCAGCTGGTGTAATGGGCACTGAGGGAAAGGATGGTAATGAAACCCAATTTAACTAATGAGTGTAATTTAGAGAGAGGTTTTATTGCAGAGTTTCGTGGGAAATAGTTTAGAAACATTCAGCCTGTGGAAAAAGAAGAGGGTTTGTGGTTCCACAAAAAGCCTTGCTTCAATCTGTAGAAACACATCGTGGGGTTTTTTATTAGTTAATGTGAGCAACTGAAAATGCTGTGTGCAATCATGACAATGCACTTGTCTCTCCAGCACTTCCCTCTCTGCACCATCTTTAGTTTAGCTCATTGTTCTTGCAGAAGGGAATATCTTTGGGCTTTCAGGTCCCTGTCAGCATGGTGGGGTGCAAGGGGATGAGGTGCACAGCCCCATGTCCGTCCCCCCCTCTCTGCTGTGGGGTATCAGCCCTGAGATTCCCCTCGTCTCCTGGGGTAATGGTCACTCTCTGTGTATTCTGAGTGCTCTTGTCTCTGCTCTTCTGGGTTTGGGAGTATTTTGGGAGGGTTTTTTTCCTTTCAGAAAAACCTATTGAGCAAGAGATCACCTTGGCACAGCTGGGCTTATCTAGGAGAAGCCTGTGGAAACCTGGTCCCAGCCAGGTCTTGGCTTTGGACACCTGAGAAACAGGGAAGGGCAGCATTCCCCCTCCAGAGTGTGAAGGTGTTCAGGAGATGGGGCTCTGAGCACCCTGCTCTAGTTGCAGATGTCCCTGCTCCCTGCAGGGGGGTTGGACTCGATGATCTTGACAGGTCCCTCCCAACACAAACCGTTCTGTGAACTGGACTTTGCAGGGGATGGTGAAAATGGCTGGGCTGCCACTGCCCTCTGATGGGAAGCAGATGAATACGGTCCTGCTGACCCACATCTCCCCGGATCTTTCCATCAGTCTGTGTAGCTAGAGATAAAACCTCTCTCTGAGTGTAGATATGGAATTGTGGATATGGATTTGCCACCTGTGCTGCTCATTCTCTGATTAAGGGAAGCCC
This sequence comes from Actenoides hombroni, assembly GCA_024336885.1. Taxonomy (NCBI): domain Eukaryota; kingdom Metazoa; phylum Chordata; class Aves; order Coraciiformes; family Alcedinidae; genus Actenoides; species Actenoides hombroni. Next base: position 5,449,180 of record WUAM01000119.1, read on the forward strand.
AGCCACAGTGCTGGGATTTATGGGAATGCTCATCAGCATCTGCCTGGGGGACTGGGATGAACTGGTGTGTGCAGCCACTGGCCGTTCATAGGCACCGTGAGCCTTTTTTCTTTCTTTGTCTGCTTTGCATGTGCAAACCCTGCCTTGCCTGTGTGCTGAGGGAAGGCTCAGTGTGGAGTGCAGAATGAGTCCCTCACCTCCTCAGGGAACTCACTCTTTATCTGACGTGAAGTGCTAAGCTGGTGGTTGCAGTTAGCAGAGGTGCACGGGCAGAAATGGAACAGTTGCTTTGCTTTTCCTTCACTGTAACGTCTGTTTGTCCCCACGCCTCCTGCCATCCGAGCCTGTGCTCCAGCACTTGTGCTTTTGCTCGGAAGAAGGATGAGAGACATTTATCTCACCTTCAATAGTTCAGTATAAAATCCCAAACTGGGCCTTGTGGGTCCTAGGATCCCATATCTCCCCAGTCCAGGCACCCCAGCCTCCAGGATCAGCTCACAAACAATTTCTCAATACTTTGGCATTAGAACTGCAATATGCTGGATATTTAACTATGACAGCACATAAAGATGACTATAAAAATAAGCAATACAGCTGTCGTGGTGACTGTTACTCTCTTGCATTCAGCAGATTTTCTTTTATGTTTTGAGAGGAGCTGTTGTGGGACTTGAAAAAGCTGGAGATAACAAATTTGGTGCAGGAGCTGAGGCTGGTTTTGCTGATAGGCAAAGGCAGCTACTGCCTGTCCCCGGCACCTTTGGGCTGGCAGAGCCCTGCCCTCCTGAAAATAAAGCCTGTGTGGGAATGGCCCCTTGGCAGGGCTCTGCAAGGAAACCATATAATCATAAACCACTGTCTAGCCTAAAGTACTGCTAAGTGTTTAAGCTATCGTATTTCCACGGCTCGTTCAAGGGTATTTTTAGTGTTGGTGGAAAAAGTTGCTGACTCTAGGTGAAGTAATCTCTCCTTCTGGCTGCGTTTGGCCTGTTCTGGCAGGGGGGTTGGAGTTGATGGTCTTCAGAGGTCCCTTCCAACCCCTACCCTTCTGTGATTCCTAAAGTCTATGGTCCTGGTTTGGGAAAATTAACCATTTGCTTAAATGTTTGTTATTATGAAGCCTCTCTGCCTGTAGAAGAGGATTGGGTGTGGAGGAAGAAGATCAGCTTGCATTAAGATTGGCCTCAAGGTGCACCAGGGAAGGTTTAGGTTGGTTATTAGGAATCATTTCTTCCCTGCAAGGGTAGTCCAGCCCTGGCCCAGGCTGCCCAGGGCAGTGGTGGATTTCCCCATCCCTGGAGGGATTGAAAAGACATGGAGATGGGGTGCTGAGGGACATGGTTTGGTGGTGGACATGGCAGCACTGGGGTAATGGTTGGACATGAAGATCTTAAAGTTCTCTTCCAACCAAAACGAGTCTATGAACATCCAAAGCAGAAAATCTTCTACTGGTAAAATGTAGATTTCTGTCTAAATATAATTCCTCTTGTGTACTTCCATTGCACGTCCCTGCTTTTGCTGGAGTGGAGGTGAGCAGCAAAGGAGCTGCTTCCACAGGCAGTGCCTTGGCCGTGGCTCTTCATGGCTCGTGAATCCAGCTGTGTGGCAGAGCTGGCTCAAGAGCTTTGGTTGGTTTTAACACAAATCTCTTGGTAAAGATAGGAAGGTGTGGTTAAACCTGGCAAAGAAAAAAAGCCAGAAGTTGGAAGTTTGAGTGGTATTTGTTATCCTGTTTGTGTGTTTGGTGATTTATTGCTCCATGGTCATGGCTGATGGTCTCCATCATGCCACTCTGGTCCCTTGTGTTCTGGGTTGTGTAACAGCCCACTGAAAGAGATCTGTACATAGGATGAGTGGGCTGGACCCACAGGAAAGTGAAAGCAGTAGAGAGACCACATTGGCCAGCACCATGGATGAAAGTCTTAGCTTGCCTTTTCATGGAGGAGCAAACTTCCAGAGGACATCTGAGGAGGGTCGTTGGGTGATGGAGAAGAGCTCTTCTGCATGCAGCCAAGCAGGGGATAGGGCAGTGGACCGTCTGGAGAGTTTGCTGTTGGCAGCAGAGGTGACTGATGCTGGCAGAATGGAGGTGGCAGCTGATGGCTCAACAGCATGTGGGAGATGGCCAGTGTAGGGATGAGCTGTGAAGAGCCTTGAGATGCAGATGAATCGACATGGTTGACGTGACAGAGGAGGAGCCATAGAGAGAGGAGTTATGGTGAAAGACATAGAGAGATGGTTATGCTGAAAGTCAGAAAATGAGCCCAGGCTTTTCTGAGTGAGGAGACATCCTCTGTTAGAGCCACAAACACTAGAGCCAGAGTGGACTATTGAAATCACCCAAATTAACTCTGGTTTAAACTAGAAAAATAATTCCATCTAATTTTAAAACTGCCAATGAGTATCCAGCAGCAACTCTTTCTTCTGGGAGACTAACCTCAGTGGTAAGGACATGCTCATGTTCAGGGCCACCCTTCATGCACCTGAGGTGTCCCAGATGCTTTGTGATACTTCAAATGCCACTTCCAGCAGCATCACACACTCCCCCCAGCCACCACTGAATGTGTCCTTCAGGATTGATAACAATGCTGCACCATTAAGAAAGGGTTTGTTAAAAAGAACCCTCCTCCTTGCACCATTAAATCCCCAGTTCATTCCCTGTCCCCCCCTGTTTATTTTATCGCTTGGGTTGCTGCTGACTTTCCTGTATGGCTTCTCTTGGAAAACAGTTTCACAGTTTCCTTCCATTGGTGCGTGAGGCTTAATTAAAATCTCCCTAGAATTCATTGCTTTGATGCAACGAGGGCTGGGGAAGCTTTTTCTTTTTAATTCCTCTTAAGAAACAATCAAGTGTCTGTAGGTAGTCTGCATGCTCCCACAGCTCTGATAAGAAATTCCTGCTCCTTGACAAAGTCCTTCTTGGACCTTCTTGGTTTAGTTGGTTGTACCATGAAATGGGGGGAGACCTGTGGCTCTAGGAAACCTCATGGACTAAGGGTTTGTTATGGAAACCCTACAGTGCTTCATCCCAGGCCATGGTTATCCAGCTCAGCAGCTAGATGATGCCTCTCAGCTTTGCCCCTCAGAAGTAGACCGTGTCCCACCAAGAGCAGTGGGGTGAGCCCAATTCACACAGGGCTGTGGAGCCACAAAACCTGGTGTGTGGGATGAGATGCCCTGGGCTGTTTTGGCTGCCTGGTGGGTCCTCTTTGGGCAGTGAGGTGTGCTTGGTCCAGTGTTTCTGACCCAGATGCACTTAGACCAGGAGAAGTGTTGGATGGATCATTCCCATTTGCTCCTGGATGCTGGGCCCTGAGCTGCTTTGGATATCTAGGCTAAAAGATGCTTCATTTTCATTAGTGCTGGAAGCAAACTTGTCAGCTGCCCATTCACTCCTAGTCCTGGCTGATGCCGGATTTATCGTTCCTGGTACCCGGAGCACAATTTGCACCACTGATCATCTCTAGCTGGGATGAGAGCAGCTTTGAGCCGTGTTGTGTTGTCATCTCTGCTGTACAATCGGAAAGACATCGTCAGGAAAAATGAATTTCTCTAGTAAAAAACAACATGTGATGTATGCAGCTTGTTTGAAGGACTCCTCCGGGCAGTGCCCAGCAGAGGGTGCAGTGGCTTTTCCTGTCTGGTTTTCAGGGAAAGGTTTTCTTCATCATTCCTCACTTTTGTTTATTTCTTTTTTTATTTATTTATTTTTTCCTTTTAAATAGAAAGCTGTTGCAGGGCCCATTTCCTGTCTGAAAACTGAAATAATTTAACGTCCATATCAAAATAATCTCTGCTTAATTTGAGAGAGAAGTACAGCACTATGACAGTTCATTCAGAAAACGGTCTTTGGTATCCAGCGGTGTGAAATCTTTGTCAATAGGCAACGGATGGGAGGTTTATAAGAGTCCTTTTATATTTCATTTGGCATGCTTTCCTGAAGCCTTTATGTACCAAATTTTGCTGGGGTTGTTAAAATTTGGTCATGCTCTTGGGGTGTGCTGTTCCCAGTGTTCATAGCAAGGGCAGGGTGTTGCTTTGCCCATGGTACAAGTTCTCGGCATCACAGATGCCACAGGACAATGCTACCCCGTGGACCATTGGAATCTTTAAACTCTTGCTTTTAAAATGCACAGGCTGTGAAAATTAGCTCTCTAAATCAAGTACAAAACCTCCTCCAGTGCTCAATGGCTGCTCCTTCCAGTGCCTGTACAGCCCAACATGAGCTTTTTCCCCTGGAATAAGAAGCTTTAAAAACTGTCCGCACAATACACATAGTTGGGTGGGAGGAAGATGATACCACAATTATAAAGCTCTCCTTTGTAGGACCAGGTTCATGTAATCATAGAATGGCTTAGGCTGGAAGGGACCTTAGATCATATAATCCAACCTCCCCATCTCGGGCAGGGACACCTCTCAACTAGAGCAAGTTGCTCAAAGCCTCATCCAACCTGGCCATGAACACCTCCAGGGAGGGGCATCCACAGCCCCTCTGGGCAATCTACTCCAGAGTCTCAC
>WUAM01000119.1:5453914-5469450 GCA_024336885.1 Actenoides hombroni
CTCACAGCAGAGGTGCTCCAGCCCCTGGATCATCTTTGTGGCCTCCTCTGGACTTGTTCCAACAGATCTATGTCCCTTTTATGGAGGGGACACCAGAACTGGACGCAGTATTCGAGGTGGGGTCTCATGAGAGCAGGGTAAAGGGAGAGAATCACTTCTCTTGACCTGCTGGCCACACTCCTCTTGATGCATCCCAGGACACAGTTGGCCTTCTGAGCCTCATGAGCACACTGCCAGCTCATGTTGAGCTTCTAGTCAATCAATCATTCAGAAATCACTTGGTTATGGTCCTTATTTCAGTGCGTTGTGAATAATTTCTCTGCCACCAAGGGTCAGCCAAACACCGTTGGAGAATCGCCAGGGATCAAGCAGTTGCTTTGGCCAGCAAACTCTGTTTTGATGCTTCTTGGGAGGGGGGTGTGGTGCGTGTGTTGTTTTGTTTGTTTAAAAAAAAACCCCAACAAACAAGCCCAAACACTGGTCCTACAAAAAGCCAGCAGGTATTTTGCCCCAGCAGGGGCAGGAGCAGCGCTGGCGTGAGCTGGGTGTGCCCGGGCACACCGCTGCCTTTGCACGCCCGGTGAGAAGCAGCAGAGGATAATGTCACTAGACTACAGCCCAGGGCTTGATGCTGAAGGCTGAGGTGGACCAAGGCCTTGTTATTCTCATGGCAGTGGGCTTTTGTGCTGAGCTCACCCACTGGCAAGCTGTGTGGCACCAGTGCCAGGTCTCCAGAAGGTTCCCGACCCCTTGGGAGCTGTATGGGGATTTATTTATTTTATAGTGCCAGTTATGATTGACAGAAATTGGCATGGGGATAATGAGGTCTGCTGCGGAAAAAAAAAAAAAAAAAAAGGTGATCTGAAGGCTTGCAAAAACCTGCTTTTTGCAAGCAACCAGCATCTAAACTGTACCTCTTGGGTGGGACTGGGCTCTCGTGGGTCTCTCTAAGTCCTTCAGTGTTGCGATTCAGCGCAGCCTAATCGGATTCAGCCCCTTTAACTCAAGGCTATATTCTTTTCATAATGAGCCACAGAGGCTATGGACGGGATATCGGAGAGCGTGTTGTGAGCAACGTGCCAAATTTATTCCTCTGGCAGAGGAAGAGGGGAGCCAAGCCCTCGGCAGTGCGGTGTGCGGGCTGCACCCAGGCAGAGCCCCCCTCATCGCCTCGGCTGCTCCGATACCCATCTGATGAGGGCCAACAAGTGATCTCATTCCTGCAGGAACTGCACAGAGCAATTCAGCTCCTGTGTTCAGACCTGCTGCTCCCACTGACATCTTAGGGCCACGCCGAGGACATCAGCTCAGGTCCGGGTACAGCCTGAGCCCACTTGCTCTCCTGCTCGTGGCTGTTTGATTTATCTGTTGACTTGGAGATGGCTTTAAGACACTGCTAAAGGGCTTGCTAATGTGTTTGAAAAGCCTGTTGTTTCTCTAAGAGGAGAAAAATCCCTTATTTAAATGTGGCGTTTCTCTGTGCCAAGGTGGTCTTTGTTGTTACACCAGGACTTTGTTGTTACACCAGGACCAGATGGGCTGGGCTCAGATGATCTGGCTGCACGTAAGAGGCACCAATTCAGCAGCTTCTTGACACCGTTCTCATGGTAGAAAGAGAAAATGAGTCATTTCTGCTTCCTCTTTTCCTTCCCAAAGAACAGGCTGAGAAACCTGAGAAACAGACTGAGAACTACTCCCATCTCAGAAAGAGGAAACCAACCAGATGCTGGTCAGTGTTCCTGCTTCCCCATTAGTTGTGCTGTGAGTCAAAGCTGACCCAGTAGGAAGTGGCAGCATTTGAATTTTGGATGGTCCTTTCTCTAAAAAGGCCATGAGCCCTCCCCTCACTGCTGAGGATGCCCCAGAAAGCCGTGGCAATATGGAGGAACCTGATCTCTGTAGGAAGGTGGCATCAAAGCAGGTTGGGATGAACTGATGGGGAGGGCAAAATGAGATCATTCCACCCATTGCTCAGATTAAAGACTTGTTTTCCTTCTTCCTTACCTCCCATGACCCCTCGGTTCACAGCTGAGCCATGGTGTGCGAGCACCTCAGCAACTTTGCTTCAGCAAGTATCCCATGGGATGCTCTGCATGATTTGAGCTCCGATGGTGTTTCCAGTGGGAGAAGGAACCAGAAAGGCTGCTGAGAAACCTTCCTGTGAGATTTCTTACGGTCTTGAGGAAACTCCTATTCAGACACGGGGGAAGGAGAAGGGAACTGCTAAGACTCTTTTGCAGTGGACAGGAGGTGTGAGCTTGCCCTGGGCAAAAGGCTGCTCACCGTTTGGCTCTGATGATAAACAGTCTGGAATAACCTTCGGCCAGCTCTCGCTGGTAATCAATAGGTGACTAATTAACACTCACAGGTTGGAGTCCGTAGTGGGTAATGACCAAAGCGAGCGGAAGCTGTGGCACGCAAGCGCGCGGACTGCGCTGCATCCTGCGCTCCCTGTCCCTGCAGGGAAGGAGGTTTCACTCCACTGGCTCGCTGTGCTTCCTAGCAAAAAAGGCCAAATCCTAACTTAACTGTATATATTTTCTTCAAAAATGATGAAACAATGTTTTCCTACTGAAATGTTATCCCACCCCTCCCTGCAAGCGAGCCTTCGTTTTCATTTTCTTTGAGAAACAGACATCTCATTTCAGCTCTGTCTCTGTCCCGCTCTCCATCTTTTGCATTTGCAGTTAATTTCCTACTTCAAAGAAAAAAAACAAACCAGAAAAGTCTTTGATTTACTAGATTGCCTAAATTCAATACCTAATAAATTCAATACCTTTCCCAGAAACAGTGGTTCAGCGTTTCCTAACAAAAAAAAGATCAAATGTCTGAATGATATAATTTCCTCACTTCTGACGCTCCTCAGACCCAGCACCTTGTATTCAGTTTGGTCTCTCTCGTATCCCCGTGGCAAGCTTAGCATAAATTTTCTCCACTTTTAAAAAATAACTTGTGTTTGCCACACAGTGTCCTAAAGCTGCGAGGTCTGCTTCGTGATACGAATAACACGCACAGTTGGACACCTACATTAAGTATGTATGATGAGATCACTTCCAGTAAAATCTTGAAGCGCAGTAATGCGAAAAACATCTGGTTGTTGTGCGTTTGATTTAAAGTTGGAAGTCTTGGACAAAGGGACTATACATTTATTAATGAGTTCTGTGCTTTATGGAGGTTTCCATGCAATTTACTCGTTAGACTTCAAAAGCAGGAAACCGTATAACCCCTTGATTGAAATTAGCTTATTAGACATGAAAAGTAGGAAAATATATGATCTCTTGGTGGAATTTAATTATTGCATTGTGGGTTTTTTTGTTTGTTTTCTTTTTTTAAAGCCTGAATCCAACATGGTAATTCCCTCCTATGAACCCACCACTGGCGCAATATGTGCCTGTGTGTTTTTAATGCGCCCGTGTGCCAAAAACAAAACGGGCAAAAAGATCTGGATGTTGGGAGTTGGCCACACAAAGCCATGTTGAGTCCTTAGCTGAAGATGCTGGTGCGTGTACAGGGGGTAAGACCAGAAAAGGGGATCTGGGGCTTCCCACGGCACAACCCTGTGGCCCTTGCCAAATATTTAAAGCTGTGTGGGGTGGCTGCGTGATGTTTTTTCTCTGAAGCAAGGAGAAGGAAGGATGAAGCATCATCTCTCACTTGGGTTAGCTGCTTCCATCACCTTTATGCCCTCAGCAGGGATGGGTGCAGGGCTTGCTTGAAGCCTGCTGCTCCGGGCAGTTGTGCAGGAACGACTCAGTGTCTCCTCAGCAAAAATGGACAGTGTGTTTGAGGCGTGTCAGTAGTGAGCCCTGGTAACCATGGAAATCCAGCTGTTTAGCAAATTGTAGAGCGGAAAATGCAACAGGGGATGAATTAGAGCTGCCCCTTGGCAAGCACGGCATAGAAAAGAGTGGGGCTTTTCTTTTTTCTTTTTCTTTTTTTTTTTTTTTTTTTAAGAAGTATGTACGTATGTGAAATTTCTCATTTTTCATTCATTGCTAACTGTCTGCCAGTTGGAAAATATTTGCAGGGGTGTTGTGATGTCTCCCTCATTTTGTCTGTGGTCCCACCTCGCCTTTGCCCAGATGTCCTCTCCTTGCGCCGTGGGCACAGGGTGTCCTCTGTCCCCTCCCACTCTCAGAAATGTGCTCTTGGCAGCCCCAAATCTACATGTCCTCTGAGGACAGATCCCCAGATAAGGGGAAAAAGTTGCTGGAAATGCTGCTGAGGAGCAAATCAGCACACTGAGAGGATGAGAGTGTGAGACCCCTTCATTTGTCCATCACAACTGGGTCCCCACTTTCTACATATAAATCTTTGTATCTGACCTCTCTGTTGGTCTCCTGTTGTGCCCAGTTCTTCACCAATGTCCAGTTACAGTGCTGTGATCATTTTTCAAATGTGGGAGCTGGGATGGCAGATGAACTCTAGACCAGAAAGATCTAAGAAACTCGGATTTTAAGAGGTAATGGTGTTTCTGAAATAGTTTTGTGCTGTATTCCCACTGATGCTGCTTAAGGGTGCATTTGTTTCCACATTTTATTTGGTGCCGCTGAGGATTTTGAACTGCTATATGTTAATATAGTGTTATTATGATTTTAGTCCCTATAACCTCTGCTGTAGAGAAACACGGATGGTCCTTAGAAATATGGGCAGACAACCAAGCATAATTTAAGCAGCTTATTCTGAAGAACAAGTTATTTTGACATTCCCTCAGGCTGCCTTTTGGGGATGCAGATGCACAAATCCCTTGGCTTGAACACAGTGGGGATAAATAGAACCAGTGGGGATAAATAGGACCCAATGTGCAGTTCCCCATCAGAAACAAAGGTGTAAACCTCAGGAGTTTTTGTAAACCTCTTCCTGAGCAGTTGTTTTTAACTCAGTCTGGTTTGGATTTTTCTCTTTTGGGTCCAGCAGTGTTTCAAACACAGTCGAGGTTCAACTCGTCGCGTTCCCGTGCAAGGGCTGGGGAAATGGCTGAGAAAAACCTGTCCTCTGGATGTGCAGACCATTACAAATGACCAATTACTGGAAAATATTCTTCTGATGAAACCGTCTGTGTACAGTCTGACTCATCTAAAAGCAGACTAAGATGACAAGTCACCTCTCATGCTTAAAAAACCCCTAGGTTAGCCCTGTGTATAAATATCCTTTTCAAGTAGCCCCATTACTCTATACATCAGGTATGTCCTGCTGAGCCCAACGTGGGTCAGTTCCCATGAAAGCACAACCAAAGCACCATAATCCTGCCTTCTACAGAACATCTGCTCCATGTTTTTCACAAGACTTATGATAACGTTGCACACATCCATGCTTATATGTGTGTATATACATGTGAAAGAATAAATCAGAAGTCCTGCTTATTACTCTGCTGCCAACTTCAGAGTAATTTCACAAATGTTTCTTGCATTTCACACACCATTTGTTGTCCACATTCCTACGTGGCATACTTCTGCAATAAAACAAGAAGAAAATGGCAACTCCATTGATCTTCTATAAAACCAACTGCACTTTATTTTTCTCTATGAAAAGCTCATGGAGAGATTTATATCCAACATTTCTTTATTCCTACAGTTACCCAAGACTAAGGTGCTTAGCAGGAGTACAGATCAGCTTTGGACTATGTGGACCCATTTATCTTTGTGTGAGACCAATGAAGGTCTCTATTTAAGAGCTTAGAGGGTTTACAACTTTAGCTCGGATTTCTCACATTGGCTCTTCGTTTGCTTTTTATTCTGAGAAATGTGATAGCCCTTTTTTCTAGATAAAGAGAAAACTGAGCTATGACTTAGCAGGAAATTTTCTTGACTAGTGTCTTACAGACTAGATTTTACATTTTTGAATTTGCTTCTCCTCACTCTACCTTTCTTTTATTTTTATTTTTTTTTCCCTTTAAATGAGATATTTTCTTCCTCCTTTTCTGCTTTTTACAGTCTAAGGAGAACATGAGGCAATAGCACCAGGGACTAATGTTAGTGCCAGACTTTCCTCAGTAAAATTCTACCTGTAAAAAAGTGAAAAAACCCTCGGTGAAGATGCCCAAGGGTCTGAGGCAGCGCTTGGGGCAGGTACTGAGCTACAATCAGTGCGTCTGGATCAGCGAGCACTGCTGAGGCACCTCCACGTCACGGTGCTGCTGGTTCATTAGCGTTGGCGTTCCCAGTATGGGTGCCGCTGGTATTGGTAGTGTTGGGATTTACAGTCTGGAGAACCTGCTCGTAGCGGAGTCCACGGGCTCGGTCTGTGCTTGCAGGTGATGTGTTGGTGTAACGGGATAACTCCAGCTATTGCGTGGCGAGGAGCAGCTGGGATATTTCCCCCCCCCCCCCGTCTCCTCTCACCGTTCATGCTAACCCTGATGATTTCATCCTCCCACACGTAATACCCAGAGCCGCAGCCTCGGTCCCCTCCACGCCTCCGCCAGCGGCTGGGAATGAGAAGCAGCCCTCGAGAGCAGCAAGGAGCCTACGGTAGGTACCGGGATGTGGATGAATCACTGCCCGTGATTACGTCAGACTCCCCAATATGTTTCTCATTTGCTGAACTAAGGCTTTTTGTGAGACAATAGCGCAGTGTGCGCTGGGTGCGAGGCAAGAGAGCTGGAGGATAGCGGGGAAGCCAGAGCATCAGGAAGTAAATAGCCCATGGTGGATGTGGACCCTGTCTCCTTTTCTAATTTTTAGTTTAAATTCAGTCACTTCAGTGGCTTTGGACTTATCCTCCTAGTAAAATCTGTATTGTCACACATCCCCCTTTCCTCCTTCAGGCTACTTGGAGCCTTCCAAAGTTGTTCCAAAGTTTAGAAGGGGTAAAAAGAATCTTGGTTAACCATTCTTAAAAAATAATCATTGGCAATTATGTAATGGAATTGTTTGTTAATCCATTAATCGCAATATATGGGCACCTCAGGCTCTTGCTGCTATCCTAGAATCGTGATTCTACGTGCGAGGAATCCAAACCAATTACTCAGTGGAGGTTATTAGCCTTGTTTTCAGTCCTGGGCATGTGCTGAGGAGTGGTGAAACCTGGGGGGCCATGGCCAGGACGTCCCCAGGGCTGCCAGTCGTGGTGATGAGTTGTCCCCGTTTGCAGGCTGTCCCCAGGCTGTGGAGCAATCACAGCCACTGCAGGACTCCCCACACATGGGGGTTCTGATATAAACCCTTCACACAAATCCTCCAGTGTTTGTCATGTCATTTTTTTTGCACTGACTATTTTGGCTAAAAGCAGTGTAAAGTTACTGGAAAATGAACAACCACTGTTGGAAGTGTCAGAGCAAAAGATTTGTGGAGCGCTCTCCTCCCTGCTTTCACCTGTCTCGTTTTTCACTCTGGTTTTCTGTCCTTCCATCCCACCTTGCTCCCCAAACTGGAGCCAATGCCTGAAGGGGGCTGTGTTTTCTGGACTGGCTGTATCATTTACTGGGAAAGAACTGCACGGGTTTGTCCTTTGTGGGGAGGAATAAGGTTTCATTTGTCTTTTCCACCATACTTGTCTGCACCTCAGGAGAAAACTGGGTTACAGTCAGGCTCTGAGATACTTGCTCTTCATCACCTAGATGAGCTGTGGGAGGCAGTGGAGGAGGAGGTGGCAGTCTGAGGTGTACGGGAGTGGGAGGCATTTGGTGGCACATCTGCATAAGTGCAGGCATGGGGATGCACAAGGCTCAAGGGAAAGGAGAAGAGCTGCTATATTGGCACTTCAAGTTTCTGCAGACTTCCTTGGGGAAAACATGAAGCTTCTTCTTCTGAGTGCCCAGTGAATGTGTGTTAACATGCTGGGAATGAGACTCGGGTCTTGTTTTGGAGAGAGTTAGCACTCCTTCCCTAGGGTCAAGGATGTGATAGTAGTGGAGAAAAAAAGGAAATAAATCATCACTGGGAACTCCATGAGCAGCAATGAGCTGAGTCAGCACTTGCGGGCTCACTGTCGAACAGAACTGCGTCTTCTAGTGGTTTTTATCCGGGGAAATTTGGAGGACTGGTTCTCCAGCACTGCTCCCCTGGGCTGGTTGTGGTGTGCTCACATGAGTGACCTGAATTTGGAAAGGGTTCAGCTTCCAGCTACTTTTCAAATGGGTATGATGTGAGCGATCCACGGCAAAACTGGTGGGTCTGACTTAAAATGAGGCAGTAATGTTTTTGAGGAGATATCTGTATGTTCTTTTACTGCTCACATTCGTGCTGGTTTGCAACCAAACCTCCTTGTTTGGGATTTTTGCTGAATTGCTGTATTTTCTGCTTCACCCCTTTATAGTACATTGCTGCAGAAGCGATATTGATGCTGAAGCTGGTTTCCCACCAGGTGAAACATCTCAACCCACAACAGCTCTGCAGTATAAAGAGGTGAGCAAGGTCTTTCTGGTTTATCTAGCAAATATCAGGTGCTTGTTATGGGGCTGTGTTCAGGAGCACAGGTTTCAGAGATGTTTGCTAAACTTCCCTGGTGCTTTGGGTGTCCAGATCAGGCACCTTGGACCTGATCATTGAGGGTCTTGCTGAGCAGGGATGGGAGGCTCCAACACAGGCCATGGGCTGGATTCTGCACAGGTCAGCATTGAACCCATAAACAAGGAATGAAGCTCCAGGAGTCAAACTTTTCATCCTCTCAACCTGGGAGAGATTTGCTCAGATGATTTACATTAATTTTAATGGAAACTGCACACAGAAACCACAAGCTTAAATCAGGAAGACTATGTCAAAAGAGCAGACTTTAAATCCATAAATCCAAATGACAGACTCCAAGTGGGTTTTTCTGCTCACTGCAAAGAACTCATCACTATTTTCAGCTTCTTAAAGCTGACACAATGCCCAACCTCCATGGGGATCCAGTTTTGATATGGTTTTTGTGATTCAAAGGATAAAGAAAGACAATTTCCCTGAGTAGGGTGGTGTTAATAAGCAGCTACACTAAAAGAGCAGTTCTCAGAGACTTCAGCACAAGTTTTGGTTTGGCATCTCACTGCAGCCTCTGTGCCAAGGTGGGACAAGCTGCTGAATATCATTTCCTTGCGGTGGTGTGGTTGGGAACATGGCAAAGGATGTTGCATCAGTCCATTCTGCCTGCCCATCCCAGCAAGGAGACTGGCACTTTCCATGGAAGAAACAGCCTTTCCTGGCCAGCTGCACTTTTTAAATTCCATCCATGAACTGTGATAAAAGGAGGGGAAAATACAAGCGTCAGGGATCACTACAAGGGATAGTATTGATTTTTCTGAGGATACTTCTAGCTTGGAAAACTGCCTTCTGAGCTTGGAAGGAGCTGGGGGTATAAGACAAGTTGAAGATAGCAATCACAGATAGATCAAAATGCACTCAAAGAAGGGTGTGAAATTTAATGTATTGCAACAGGTTGAGAAAACTATGACGTGTCTTTGGGCTGGCAGAAAGGAAAGGACCTGGGTTCCAGGCTTGGAGCCAAAATCCTATTGCATCCTGTGCTTGAGAGAGCCCTTTGACACACAGCTCCTAGCCTTCTGCATGGCTCTTCTTGCTTAGGAAAAAAATACCCAGAAGATTTCCCTCTCTTCTATCCCAAACTGCTCCCAGAAATCTCTCCTACCTGCTTGTATTTTCCCAGAGCCATCCTGACCTTAGCATCTGCTGGAGTTCATAGCTGGCAATGCCAACACAGAAAAAGCACTATCTGATGCCACCAAGCTTTTGTCAAACCCCACTGGTTTTTCATCCAGGTCTGGCACTTGTTTCTTCTCTGCAGATCCTAAAATGCCTCCACGATGTGGTTGGTGCCTTGTGCCTGGTTTGCTAGTGGCAGTGCTGGGGGGAGCTGAGAGCAGCTTTGAGTGGCAGTCGGGATGGGGAGCTCATCATGAGTCATCAGACAGCAGCCCTGTCCTGGGGAAGGAAGAAGAAATGCTACCTGAAAAACATGTTTTCAGAACTTTATTGTGGGGGAAGAAAAAGCTTTTCTGCCAGGGAACAGTAGCCATCACTAATGAACAGGGAGTAAGTAACATGTCAGTGACTGACATGTTTGTGACTCTGGACATCTGGAAGGGATTTAGCAGAAGGGTCTGGTTCCTGTGACACCACTAATCTCCCTGGCTGATGGGTTCAAAGTGAATGAGGTAGAAGGAGAAAAGTGAAGATCCAAGGGCTGATTCTTGCCACATGTGAAATAAATAAAGGACCTGGTCAGGAAGGAGGGTAAACAACCCAGCTCTGCAGCATCAACTGCTTTCTCTTGCTCTTCCCTTCTCCTGTTATTTATTGGAGGTAACTACAATGCACTGAAAGCAAAATGCCCTCAGCCCTGCAGCATCTGGGTTCCTGCAGGGCAGTGGGAGCTCTAGGACTCCTTCCCTATGCTGGCTCCCCGGTCACCTTCTCCTCTTGGACTGAGCACTCAGGGCTCAGCGATGTTTATCCTGGGGGAGGTGGTGAGCAGAGTTTGAAGTAAACCCCAAACCACCAACTGGTACAAACTCTCATCCAGATTTTGGAAGTACTTTGAGATTCAGCCTGTGACCCTGCCTTTAGTCCAGCAACGTTGTGCATCTGCTTAGTGACAGGACCCAAGGAGACCCCATCGCTGACCTGAGACAAACATGGCAGTCCTCCTGCTGCTGCAGACCTTGGGGAGAGATGCAGAAACCCAGAGGTATTAACTATTGGTTTCATTTTGGTGTGGTGTAAACCCTGAGACTTCAGGGGAAAAAAGCTGTGCAGAGCAAGAGTGGTTTCCCAAGGCTAAATCTGGTGGTTGGGGCTCACCTGGGCTGTGGGAGACCCAAGCTCCCCTCTCGGGAAGAGCTTAGCTGCAGGTAAATGGGCTGCCCTGAGTTAGTCATGCTCAGAAACTATTCAATCTTACATAAAATTGTAGAGCCAAAGGCTGATTCAGAGACACGACCTGACTTTCCAACCTCCTTGATTACTTGGCTGTCAGGTTCCTCTGAGACCGACGCAAATTTCATCTTGTCTGAGGGTTGGGAAACCTTCCAGATGAAAACACAACACACAATGTGTTGGTTGTGCTCTTTCCCTTGATTCAGTCCTGCAGTAAGTAACTTCATCCCTAGAGCTGGTGCTGCTATATGTTGTGTACTGATGAGCAACACATTTTAGGTTATTTCTCTTAATATCACACGATATTTGGTATATTACCAGGTGCCTGGCACACCTCTCTTTCTGTAAGGAGAAAACAGAAGGAATAGAGCTGGTCTGTGTGTTTAATGTGAAGTCCAAAAACATGCCCTTGGATGTCTCCTGGTTTTGAGATGGTCTTTTTTTAGTACCATCTGGGCTAAAACAACAAGGGTCTGTCCGGGAGCCATAAGCCAGTCTGTTAGCTCAGATCTCGGTACGATTCAGATACAATTCCTAATTTGGACAATTCCAAACAGGCCCTGGAGGAAAACGTCCAGGCAATTCCCTGGTTCTTCACTTTCAAGTGTAAATCACCAAAGGCCAGTGAAAAGTGAATGAGCAAACTAAAGATACTTCAACCACTTAAAAAAATCCTCCCAGCAGCGATCAGCTTGGAGGATCTTCCGATGACCTTTAAGAAAAATGTTTTATCTCCTTCTTTTTCCCCCGCTTTTGAGAAGGGTTTCTGTTTAATGGAGCTTGGCGATTGGATTTTGAGAAGTTCTGCAAAATCAGAGCACCAAGTGCTCGGTGTCGATGCTGGGAATTTAATGTTGCACCCTGACAGGCGTGTTGTGCTCTGGAGCAAGTCTTTGTGCGTGCTCATGGGTATGTATTTGCACCATCACGGCCCTAAAACCCCGTGGTTTGCTCTCGGCGAGCCCCAGGAGGGAGAGGAGCGTGCTCCATCTCCTGCCTACCTGACCTGGCCTCCAGAAAAAAAGAAGTACCGTTCAGGTTTAAACAACCATGACCTCATCCCGGGAGTTTCGCATTGCTGCGAGGATTAGGACCATATGACTGGGAAGCCTGTCTGATAAATGTTTGTTCCTGCTCATGGAGGGGACGTCTCTCCTGCAGCAGCTGGAGCGAGGGAGCGGTGCCTTCCCACTTCTCCCGGACTCTCGCAGCCACAGCCGACTCCTGGAGTGAATTAGCCCATCCCTCCACTGTAATAAAAGGGAAAAAGCAAGTGTGTCTGCTCGCTGGCTTCGGCGTCGGGGAGTGCGGAGTGTGGGTGGTGCCAAACCATTGTGAAAAGCAGACTCAGAAGAATTAAAAACTAATAATGAAGAAATTAGTCTGGCTTGATTGTGCTACAACTGCCAGACTAATCCCACTGGAATCCTCCCAGGCCAGAGCATCACTCACTCACTTTGTCAGTAGCAGGCAACTCTGCTTTTTAAAAGTGGTGGTGGAAGCAACTTCGATTTTTAAGCAGCTCTTTATTGGTAGTGAGGTTTTGCTCTGTTTGACTTCCCGACTTGCAGGGACTTGGGGCGAATGCTGATACAAAGTCCTATTGTATCACACGAAAGAAATCACTTCTCTGGTTCTTCCCATAAACACCCAAAGCTGAATTTCTGTTTACCTTGCCTGAGTGAGGAGCACCATTGGAATCAAGAGATCAGTTTGCATAAACAAAACGGTCTGGATTTGGCCCAAGATACCTCGCTTTACAATGTGCTACGTCTCCTATATAAAACCCCACGTCTCCAGTTTCTGCTTTGATATGTCCAAGTCCTGGTGCATGTTCAGATGTCCTCTGCAAGACCTATTCCCACACCTGCATCTCTTGTAAAAAACCAATAAACCTCCGTGCCTGCGAACGTCAGAAACGTGCGTATGCCGGAGAAAACAGCACATGCCTCGTTCACTACTGGACTGAAACTGCACCTTATATTCTATGGAAAATAAGCTACGTGGACCTGGCCAGTTGCAGAAGTGATTTATCCAGGAACATACGTCTGTACGTTGAGCTTGCATAACGAAGGCAATTATTTTCCATTCAGCCCTCTTCGCACATATTGCAACATTCGTTCTCAGCAGCGGTGAGGAAACGGATCCAAACTGTTCCAGCTCTGCTTGGCCCTTTATCAAGGAGCCTTTACAAGCGCCTTAGATTATATTACTAAATCATTCCCTCTTAGAAACGATTATTAGCCTTGTCATGCTATCTACTCGGCTGTAACTGCAAAACCACTACGACTAAATTAAGCCATGTGTCCCCTATATTTCCTGGCAGCAATGATGAACTTGCAATCATCGAGAAGGACGTGTCTGTAGGGACTGGGGGTTTGTATATGTGGAGGTACACAGATAGAAATGCTCCAGAATCACGGGCTCAGATGAAGCTCTGTTTGGCATGCGGCCCCCCCAAAGCAGACAGTAGTCAACGGGATGTCTCTGCCTGAGTTCATGAGTTCCTGACCTCATTAATGGTTATAAATATGTAAAGGGTGAGTGTCAGGAGGATGGAGACAGGCTCTTCTCAGTCTCAACCAATGATAGCACAAGGGGCAATGAGTGCAAGCTGGAACATAGGGGGTTCCAGATAAATATGAGAATAATCTTCATGGTGAGGGTAACAGAGCACTGGAACCAGCTGCCCAGAGTGTTTGTGGGCTCTCCTTCTCTGGAGACATTCAAACCCCGCCTGGATGTGTTCCTTTGTGACCTGATCTAGGTGATCCTGCCCTGGCAGTGGGGTTGGATTAGATGATCTTTCGAGGTCCCTTCCAATCCCTAACATTCTGTGATTCTGTGAGTTTTTTAGCCATGAGGAAGCAGAAGGAAAAGGTAAAATCCAGACAAGGAGGATCTGATGAGGGATATAAACACCTTCTGTGTGCAAAGTCTCAATGCTGAAGGAAAGCCTGAGAAGGACTTTTGCTGCTGCCAATGTGGTGCCAGGCAGGAGATGATGTTGAGTGGGGTTGTTCTGCTCCTGTACCTACCACAGTCCAGCCCCATGGGGTGTGGAGGTGGCCAGCATGGGAATGCTGGGTCAGGCAGAGCCCATGCAACAGTCCCTGTTACTGCTGCATTGTTCACTTCCCAGTGGAGTCCCAGCTCCTGCCTGCTCTGCCTGCTGCCTGGAGCCAGTGCAGTCGAGGAATCTGGATCTGCAAAGTGGGTCCCACTGTGGTGGAAGAGAAGGATCTGTCTGGCTGCTTGTGGGTACCATGCTGATGGAAGCAGGGAGGAGCATCCTTTCTGGAGCAAATCAGCCAGAATGTCAAACTTTACCCAGAAGATACTCGTCAAGGAGTGTGTAAGTGGATCTAATCCACACTGACAGCTCAGGTCATCTAGTCCACCTCCCCATCCCAGGGCTGGCTCGGCGTTAGCTCTCCTCCCAGCAGATGTCTGTCTGAACTGTTGGTGGAAGCATGAGAGGAAGTTGCTCAGCTTCCACCCTCCCAGCCATACGAGGCCTCTCCAATGTCAGGTCTGTGCTCACACAGAAGGAGGGGGATAGCTGGGTCCAAGCACTTGGTCTGAACACAGGAGGAGGGTGATAGTTGGGTCTGATCCATGGTGGGACAGGGCTGTGCCTCCTCCATGGTGGCCTGGTGTGAAACATGACTGGGTGTGTTGTGGGATGTCCCTCTAGTGTCATAGAAATTAGTTCTCTTCTTCATCAAAAAGGAAGACTTTTCTTTATTAGGACCTGGTTTTCCTAAAGTGTATTACTGCTCACTAGGTCTTCTGTCCCGTGCTTTGTTACATACCTGCTTCACCTTGGTGCTTTCAGGAGGCCGTTCTCTGAAGAAAAAAGTCAACACCTGGCACTTGTATAACTTTGCAGAACAGGGATCTTCAGTCACATGCAAACACTAAGTGAAACAGCTACCAATATTTTTTTTTAATTATTATTAGTATTTTAGGCTCGCTCTTCTCTTAGATGCAGCATCTCTTGGTGCTGATGAGGACGTGAATCAACCAAGACATCGCAGCCTTGAGAGCTACTCTGCTGTTCTCCAAACGGCTTCCTGACTGCACAGCACTTTGTGAGTCTAAATATTTTTAATACACTCCTAACTGTGAGAACCCAGGGGCTTCGTATAAACGCTCGTTTTTACTTCAGCAATATGGATAGTGTGCTGGAAAATGTACAGGAGGGACCACGCTTGCGCTTTCATGATCTAACGTCTCTTCTTCTGCTTCGTTAATGCTGCACAAAATGCATTGAGAGATGGCTGCGCAGAGGCCCCGTGATCAGTAGGTAATGGCCACGTTGGCATTTTGGGTGTAGCTTATTAAAATCCCGCCGAAGAAAACTCTTGTGCTGAGATACAGAGGGACTTGTTGAGGTTGGTCTTGCAGTCAGAGTTTTGTCATGCTTTCAGTGAGCTGATTTTCATCCAAAGTCTGTAGGCTACCAGAAGCAGCCTTCTGGCCACGCATCTCCAGTTGTGAGACGGTCTGCTGACATAATGTAGTTTCTGTATCTTTTTGGCAGGCAGTAGTTTCTTCTGCCTGTTCCATTTAACCGAAGTTAATAAGTATCTTGCTTCTATGGTTTGATTATTTTATTTATTTTTTCTTTTTTTTTTTTTTTAAATTTTATTAGGACGTTCCACTTTTTTATAATAAATTCAATGAATTCAGATTTTATACCTTAGCATCCCAAAATAACAGTCT
>WUAM01000119.1:5479602-5490403 GCA_024336885.1 Actenoides hombroni
GGGCCGGTGCGGGGCAGCCGGCAGCTCGGCCCTGCCCTCGGGGGAGGCTTCGTCGGGGTCCTGGCTGCCCCGGGTAGCGACTTTCTCTTTCTTTCTGGGCTAACGACTTTTTCTTTCATCCTCGAATAACTTTTTTTTTTTGTTTTTATCTTTTGCTCTGGATAACTTTCCTCCTTTCTTTCAGGATGCTTCGTATTGCAGATGTCATTTTACATCCCTCAGCGATTCTCTGTTAGTCTGTCCCTGTTAAAGGAAAGGGGGGGGGGGGTGTGTGTGGGGGAAATCCCCAGTTTGTGAACAGTTAAACATTTTGGGGAAGGAGTTCTCGTTTTCATGAACTGAGAGAAAAAGAAAGAAAATAGTTTCAGGTGCAGAGGAGTGTCTCTGTGGAGTAAGCATCAACTTACTCTTTGGCTTGACTCCCCCTCAGTAAGTCTTGAAAGTTTTCATGACAAAAGTAATCACTTATTTACTCATAAACCTTCCAAGATATGGGATATACAAAAAAAAAAAAGCACGTGTAGACCTCTCTTGCTCGGCGGACAGTATGTTATGGACTGAATAGTTTGATAGGTAGAAAACTAACCCAAAGTTCATAGTTGTTCACACCATTTCTAAAGTTTACTGAGGCTGAGGAAGGGTGAAAGGATGACAGCCCTTTCAGCTGGCTTCTGCCTCTCAGAGGGTGGCATTGTTTGAAGGGCAGCTTCCATTTACATGGATTGCTGAAGGCAGGGTGGTGAAATGCTTTTTAAAAAAAACCCAACAAACCCAGGACTTAAATGTTGCAGTTTGGTCCATTGTCTGGCAGGGATCCAGGCCAGTATTTATGAAAAGGGATTTGCTGTTTATAGATCTAACCAGGTAGGGAATCCTACGGACAAATTCTGAGCTGACGTCTATTTATAATCTAGTAAAGTCTCAATAATGAAAGTGACAGTGATTTACCCACAAACACAGCGAGTGTCCTCCTTCATCTCTACATAATCTGAAACTAAGTAAACAGCCAGTTCTGCTGATAGCCCCGAGACAGAACTTTGCTCAGAGTTGGTGAGTTAGTGCAGTCCTGGTATAAATCAGCGTGCTCCTCTCTGTGGGGAGAAGCCTCTGGCTCCCTGTACAATCAGTGGAGGCACAGGGTGAGATGTGATTGCTGGTGGTGATGGTGCCTGAAATCTTTGGGAGATGCAAGGAGTTAGCATGCCAGGGTTTCCAGATGGAGTGAAGTTACTCTCAGATAAACCCAGGGTCACTGACCACAGCACATGGCTCACTGCTCCCTTTCTGATGGAGAGAGCAATTCCCACCAAGCTAATTTTCATACATCAGCTGAATTTTCAGCGCTGATTAATGACGTGCCAAAGAGACAGAGCAACACAAAACCAGCCCAAAAGCTCTTGGATGTGAGGCACGTTGTTTTGCTTGCAGGAGGGTGCTCAGGAGAGATGTGAGACCAGGGCTGCCACCCTTTCTGCTGTGAGCATCCCCCTGCACCATCAATGCTCCTATTGAGCCGAGAGCGAGTTGGGTGGCAGAGCTTGGCTTGCAGCAAAACTTGTACATCTTAATTAATTAATTTATTTTTTTTTTTAAATGAATCAGCTCTAGTCAGGAAGAGGAGCTGAGAAGTATATAAGGACCATTAGATTTGAAGATGAAAAGCTAGGAGGGTTCTCCTCAAAACCACCTGGCTTTGCAGGCACTGTGTAATGCTGGGGTTCTTCATGGGTGCAGGCACGTCAGGAGCTGGGACTATACGGTAGGTCCTGCCCTTCTCTGCCCCTTCCCAAAGGGCAGCCCCTGCCCCAGCAGCTCCCAGCTGCTGCCTGCCAAGTGGAAAGCTTCAGCTGAAGGGGAACAATAGGCAGTTTTATCCTCGAGTCAGCGTGGCTGGCTGGGAACGGCATGGCAGAGGTGATGAACTCCAACGAGGAGAAGGGAGAGTGTTGACAAATTCATTTTAAGCCAGACTGGGCAAAGGACCAGAACACGCACAGCGGGGAGCCGCTACTACAGCCTGCCTGTGGGAATCATTGATAACACGGCCCTAGGGGGGGATTTTTCCGCACTGAGGAAAAACTGGGAATAATTTTTCCCCCGTAAGTCAGGGAGGGAGGGAGCAGCAGCCCCGTGGAGCAGCGATGCTGGGCAGGGAGGAGGGAGAAAGGCGCAGCTCCGGGTTCGACGCTGTCCTGAAGGCACCAGGGTTTTCTTGGCAGGCTGCTCCCGGGGATACGGGGGGAAATGATCAAACAAGTCCTTCAGTAGCCAGGCTTGTCAAGATGAATATTAGAGGGATTGTCCACTGCCGTCAGCCAGACGCTGAAATCGAGGCAAGGTTTGGAATTTCGATGTAATTGGAACCATATTTCAGCGCGGCGGGGCCGGAGTAGCCGAGGTGGGCTGAGTCAGAGAGCACAGACGACTCTCTAAGCGATGATTTGGCGTGGAAATTACTGAGCCTGGGCCAGTTTGCACCAGCTGAAAGTTTGGCTTTGTGATTTCTAAACGGTTTTTTTTTTTTTTGGTAGATCCGTTCTGCTTGTCCCTTGCCTTATATATAGAAAGGGAATTAAATGCTTTCATGTGGAAACACCCTACCATTACTGGATGTGGCATTAATGAGGGAAACAGAGAGCCCAATTCCCCCCCCGGGTCCCACAGGCCTTCACTTTCCCCTCGGGGAGGGACAAAGGTGCCAGGGTGGTGCAGGGTCGGATCCTGCCTTCGCAGGGCCCTGCAGCAGCCACGGCAACAAAAGCTTATTGAAGGCTAGCCAAGCTCCTGCTGAGACTGGCCCTGGAATTGGCCAACATATAGGAGACCCTTAATTCATGCTAATGATGGGCAGTCTGGCCTGTTTTGGAGATGAATTCGGGACGCTGGTGAAAAGCAAGGACAGCAGCAGTTTTGGGCTGCAAACTCTGCTTTTGTTAATTTTGGTAGGCAAGTGGGCAGCATCCTGGTCAAACCCAGCGTGAAACAGACTGCTGCCTGTTTCCTGAACAGACCTTTACAACAGCATCTCCAGACCACATCCAGAGTTTCACTGCTGCAAATGAAGACTCTGCCTTGGATGGTGCAGGGCACTTCTGATGGGCTGGAATGATGATTTATGTGTTTTGCTTCATTGTTTTCCCTCCATCTGCCTGGTAGATGATACTGCGCAAGCTTTTGGTGCTGCTGCTGCAACTGGGGCATGGTGCTGGTGTTGGGAATCCAGTCTCAGTTGGGCTGAGCATCCCCAGCTTGCTTGGGCGCTTGCAATGCCTCTGGCTCAAGTCTAAAGGCAGTCAGTGGCCACAAATTATATCGCATGCAGTGACCATATGTTGCCCAAATCCATGGCTAGGGCTGCTGGCCACAAACCACAGAGGCGGTGAGTCAGGCTGACTGGGGAAAGGCTCTGCTGGCCAAACCAGCAGCAAGTGAACTCCCAACTGGTATTTGACCACAGCTTTTCTTGCAGTGATACCAACTTCTTGGAAAGCTGAAAGGCTGCAGTCAGCACTCAGTGGGGTTAGTCACACATGTAATGCCAACCATCTGCTTTTCTGGTTGAGAAGCTCTTGGTACCTGGTGGACTGAAATAACCATGGTCAATCTGTGCTGTCATACCTGGTGTGTGTAGAAATCCATGTCCAGAATCAGCTGAATCTGTCATACAGAAAAAGTTCCTGCTCTGGTTTCGGTGCAAGTTGGTCCATAGGCTTACTTATATCTGTCTTTCTTTATGGACTAAACAATCAAATAACTGGGGTTTTCATATGGATTTGAATTATTGCATAACTTTAACAGGTTTTAGCTGGGATCCCAAATAGTAAGTAGCTGTTTGCCATGGAAATAGACCAAAGCATTATTTTTAACCTAATTTCTTTAAATTTTGATGAGAGGTGAAACATGGAAAAAAGTCTTGCACTCAGTGAAGAAAAAGACACCCTGGCAGAGTGAAGAGGCATCTCTTTCCCTGCTTCCTCCAATTCATGACAGTCGTTGTACACTTAGATCGACCAAGTTGACTTGCAGCTCTCAAAGTTTCAACCCCAGCAGGGCTTTTCGGGTGCTGTCAGGTGGGGTCTGGCTTCGTGTAGGGGATCAGCACGGAGAAGAGAGAGTCTTAGCAAACCTGTTCTGTTTTTTCGTTACCCGTAGCCCCAATGTGTGCGCGGTGCAGAAGCTGATCGGCACCAACAGGAAATACTTCACCAACTGCAAACAGTGGTACCAGAGGAAGATCTGTGGGAAGTCAACGTAAGTACCCAAGCAGTGGCCAGGGTCTCCCCCAAAGACCCTGCTGTGGAGGTGGGTATTGGTGGGAGAAGCAGTTGGTGTGATAGATGTGGGATGCCCACCAGGTGAGCTTAACATGCATATCTTGAGGATATGGTGTCATGGTTAGAGAAATGCTAGGATAAAGGTTGGACTTGATGACCCTGGAGGTCCCTTCCAACCATAGTGATTCTGTGATTCTGTGTCTTAAGAGCTGTTTTAGCCTTTTACTCCCTATGAAATATTTGTGGCTTTTCTCAACTGGCCAACGTGGTCCGAAAATGCTTAGATGTTAAGAATGGAAAGTACTGTGTAAATACAAACCCTGATGGTTTGTTCCAATTGCATTTCTAGGTATACTTACAGGGCTCTTAGTGCTGTAATGAGGTGTGCACCAGATGTTTTCTGGTACTTAGCTGTGTGTCTCTCTGTGCTAGGCTCAAATCTGCCTAGGTAAAAAGAAAGGAATAAAAAGAAATAAAAGGCAATCCAGAGCTGATGGCTATTGGAGAGAACGTAAAATTCATCTACGCATGTTTGCTTTGGAAGGGAAAAGAGAAATAAAGGGAAAGAGGTGTCAGTTTTAGCCAGCACTCACTGATGACTCCACCAGGAAAGTTAATTAGACTTTCAGGCCAGCTCCACATTTTAAATGGCAAATGATAATGTTCAAGTAGCTGTTGCATAAAGTATCTGTGTAAGCAGCCTCGGGACATTCTTTTGAAAGACGTACTCAGCAGATAATTAAGGATAAGCATGCTTGACGATCTGCCAGGCTGTAGGTCAGGACTGGGGAGTCTTTTTCCTTCGGGTAGGCCAGACTGGGCTTTCAGACCAGTTTGCTGGTCCCCACACCACCACAATACAAACACCATTGCAAAGGTGCTGGCCATGGCGGGCAGAGTTGTGGGCCAGGTCTGGTCCTGGATCTGCAAGTTTAAGGGGAATAAACAGCAGAAAACTCAGAGTTAAGGTTGGAAATGACCTTCAAGATTATCAGGTCCAACTGTCTACTAAATATTACCAGGACCACTAAACCATGTCCTGAAGTGCCACATCTGGATGTTTTCAGAACACCTCCAGGGATGGTGATTCCACCCCTTCTCTGGGCAGCCTGTTCCAAGACCTCACCACTCTCTCAGTAAAAAAATTCTTCCCAATATTCAACCTAAACCTCTCCTGGAGCAACTTAAGCCCATTTCCTCTTGTCCTATCACTGGTTACCTGTGACAAGAGACCAACAGCCACCTCACTACAACATCCTTGCAGGGAGCTGTAGAGAGCAATAAGGTCTCCTCTCAGCCTCCTCTTCTCCAGACTAAACAACCCCAGGTCCCTTGGGTGCTCTTCATAAGACATTTTCTCCAGACCCTTTACCAGCTTTGTTGCCCATCTCTGAACTTGCTCCAACACCTCAGTGTCCCTCCTATACTGTGGCTCATCTCACATGGTTTTGGTATGGTCCAATGTAAATTGTGATTAGATCGATGGGAACACACTGTTCTCTACTGTAGCATAAATAGCTTCTGTTTCTGTGGTCAACAGCAGGCTTTGAGATCTTGAGCTGTGATAAGCTTTTCTTTTGGTTGCCTTCACTGGTTTAGCCAGGCTGGCTGGCCATCAGGATTCCTTTTGTGTGGCTGGAGTTGGCATGGTGAGGAGGGAGGCAAAACAGGAGTCATCACTGTGCACGGCTTTTGGGCTATCGTGGGGCTACCCATGAATTCATCTAAAAGAGGAAAATCCTGTACTTCAGGAGGATATATTGCAGGATGTGTCATGTAGTGAGCACGCAGAGTGGTTTTCCTTGTGTCCAATTGTCTTTATGGAAAAAAAAAAAATTAATATTGTAAAAACAACAAACCCCCTCCCCAAATCTGGGAAGACTTCATTTGGGTGATGAGTTCCAACTCTATCCTTGGCTGAACGGTGGCTTTCATGACGTAAAATGGACAAGATTATGGCATGGCAATATGGTATCGTCATTGCCTCTTCTGATAACAGAGGTAGGTCTCCAAAGCAAACATGACTCAGCTGTGGATGTGGGATAGCTCTGCTCTTTCAGTCCCTGAAAGGCCAAGTGATCCAGCCACAGATTTCTTCAGCTCTGAAGCGAACGAGAAACTAACCCCACGTAAGCCAAGTGTGCAGCTGTATTTGGCAGAGAGAAACTCATCTGCTTATCTCCAGAAAGAGGTGGAACAACTGGCACCTGGCAGCGTTTCCTGATTTCATTTGAGATGGGGTGATCTCTTCTAACCTCATTTTCTCTTCCTTTTACCCAAGTGTCTAATCCAGTGTTGCATCGCTGAGAAAAAAAAAGCACACAGAGCATTAACCTGCCTGTTAACCTATGAGATAATGTTCCCATTATACATGGAATTTGCTCACTGTTGTTTGCTTGACATCATCTCCACAATGGGTGGTGGTGTCTTCTCTCTTCCTAGTCATTTTTTGAGCCTGGGCCCTACTTTGCCCTTTAGCAGTGCTTGTGCAGAACAAAAGACACGTGCCTTGACTCAGAGTTTCCAGAGGGCCCTGAGACAGCTCTGATTACAAACGTTTGCTGGTGATGGCTCCCACTGGACATAGTGTTCCTGGCATATGGAAGCAATTGGGAGTCATTTGGACCAAAAAGGCCACGATGGGCTATGGTGCAGCAGTCGGGTTCTTCAGCCAATGTCAGGAGCCTGCTGCTGTGCTCAGTGCATCAGTGCCCAGGAGAGTAGGTGGACACAGTTAATGGTGCTCAGCATGAACCCTTTGGTTCATGGCCAGTTGCATGGGACAGAGCTGGTCCGTGAGAGGTGTTGAGAATACCAGATGCCTTTAAATGCCAGAAGGAGTCAGGATCTGACATGTTTGCCAGCATAACTGGGTGGATCCAGACATTGCTTGGGATCCCTAGTCAGAAGTTGTCTTCTGAAGCTGTGTGCTTGGTCCTCCTGTTGGCAGGGGGCTCCACTCCATCAGCCCAGGGGCAAGAGTGGAACTGGATAAGCATTGGACTTCTCTTCCTAAAAGTTTCTTCCCAGCTGTCAGAGGAGCAGTCCTGGGATAGGAGGTGCTTGACCCATCTCACCTAGTTCACATTTGACCTGGCTGTTACCCTCCTCAACTGCTGAACAGGTCAGTGGTGCCACAGAGGTGGGATCAGGTGATCCCTGAGGTCCCTTCCAACCTGGTATTCTATGAAGCTGGATATACGTGGCAAGTGCAAACACCCAGCTCTAGGAAGATAGTTTTGACTGCTTTGATTTCTTTCCTTTTCCTGCTTTGAGCACTGTTTCAAACAAGGAGGGAGGTTGGTGAGAGAGCAGGTACTGCAGAGAAGCAAAGCTGAGCTCCTCCTGAGCTGACTCAGAGCAGAGAAATTCAACCCTGAGGCAGGAAGGCAGAAAAGTTGCTGCAAGCCTGTCGCATAACTTCACTCCTTCTTGGATGATCGCATCCAGCATCGGGAGACTGGAGCAGCGAGCAAAGGCAGCTCGAGAAACATGGGTGTGCCTGGTCTTTAGCCTTTTCTCCAGGCACATCACCTTTTGGTCACTGCTCCAGGCTGAGAGCACTCCCCGGTCACCATGGGGTGCAGCAGGCCCTGTGCTGCTCCACAGCTCTTCCCAGACACAAGGAGAGGTAAAGGAAAGGTTTGGTGGTGAGGCTTTGTGGGCTTCCTTCTCGAGCAGCATCTCGTGGGCCATGGGGGTGGAGTGCTCTGCTGGGGCTGGATGTGCAGGATGGAAATTTCTACTCATGCATCAGAGGAAGGCTATTCCCTCTTTATCTGCTTTTTTTTTTTCTTTTTTTTTTTCTTTGTTTTTCTGCTCTTTGCTGAAGTATTGGCTCAAGCAGTCAGGGAGAAAATAGATGGAGGATTTATGTATGTTTTTTATCCTTGCTGATGAAGTGAGATAAGGCAGCTGGCAAGAAGGCTGACACTGCTTTGATTTTAATGAGCACTGAAACAAGATTGTTTTGGTAATTAGGTAATTTTCCACTGTTGGCTATTCCAAGGCCAAATAAATAGTTTATTTAGAGTATATTCTCATCGCTGTGCCTGTGGTTTTTATATTTTTCTACCTCCCTTATGCACTGGACTCATTCTTCCAGAATTGGGGTTGCAATTGAACTCATCCCGAGGCACTTTTTTATCTTGAGAATGGAAAGACAACTTACATAAATTTGGGGTTTGATTCTTTTTTGAGGAATAACTAGTGGCAGTAAGTTGCCCCTAAATGTCCCTCCCCCCCCTCCAGCTTTTAAATTAACTTTCCTTTTCTTGTCTGGTGTACTTTCCTCAGTTCAGGAAAAAAAAAAATCACTCTCTGGCACTTACTTTACAAAAACAAAACATATGGGTTTTATTACAGGAAATTATTACAAATGGATCTTTATTCACTAATATATGCCTAAGCGTATTTTTATTACCTTGAAAAATGCACTTAAAATTTCATTTCGGATCCTAAGAATGCACCAGCAGGGAAACAATGACTAACAAAAGGCAGGGAGCTTGCTTCTGCAGTCGGGCGCAGGTAGATATTTAAGAAATCCAGCATTTCAAAAGCAGAGGCTGCAACGCTATCGATTTGACTCCAAATTACTCAAGGAGGAGGTCAGGAAACTGTGGTCAGAGGCGTTGCAGAGCGGGTGACAAGTGCTCTTTGTATGGGGGGCATTGCTGGTTTAACCCACAGGGCTGGCAACCGCCGTGTCCTGGTCTGTAGCCTCCGAGCAGACGGCAGGAATGGGGATGAACTGGGCAACTCCAAAGGCTTTTGTGCAGAACCTGCCACGTGGTGCGATGGCCGGGAGGTGGTGGTCAGGGTTTTCTCCCATGAGCTCTTTCCCCGTGGCCGTGTAAGAGAAATATTCCTCCCTGGACAGCAGACTGTGGCTTCAACACAGCTGGAGGAGGCCATGTCAAAGGAGCAGCCTTCCTCCCATAGGGATGTGTAGGGG
Source organism: Actenoides hombroni (assembly GCA_024336885.1). Taxonomy (NCBI): domain Eukaryota; kingdom Metazoa; phylum Chordata; class Aves; order Coraciiformes; family Alcedinidae; genus Actenoides; species Actenoides hombroni. Next base: position 5,488,831 of record WUAM01000119.1, read on the forward strand.
ACTGGAGCGGCGAGATGCAGAGTCCTGCAAGCGAGGCAGAGCAGCCTTCAGCCTCGCCCGTGCTGCTTCTCCGTGGCTGCAGGACAAGCTGAGAGGATGCTCTGTGCCCAGCCCTGAGCCACCCCTTGAACTTTTGTGCCCATGTGCCTTTGGGTGGTCTGGGTGCTCTTGTGCTTCCCCCAAGTCCACCAGCCATGGGAGAACAAATGGCTGTAGCTGGTTTTTATACTCCTCATCAATGGCTCCGTGTAGTTGCAGCCTCTTGGCTGAGCACCTCCGTGTTCACCTGGCCCTTTGCAGAAGTTTTCTGGTCCTCAACTCAAAAGTGCTGGCCTGCAAAATGCATATAGCAGATGATGGTCACCTTCAGTGGGCGAGTGAGTCTGGGGGCTTGAAGAACCCCCTTCAGGGGTGGAGTTGGACTCGTTGCTGGCCTCAGTGCTTCTTGCCATTGGCTTCCCTTGTGGAGTAGTGCTGGGGCAGCCCTGAGCTGGCCATCAGAGTCCTGCCTCTTCCTCACAGCTCGTTAATCTCCAATCGATCTATAAATAAGCCTTTTTAAAGCCTACGTCAGCGCTCAGGAATTATTTATGCTGAACTTTGGAATGATTTCTCTTTAATCAGCTCTTCGTCTTTGATTGCAGGTCTGAACCAAGGGAACTGTCTAGACTGGATTTAGTTTCTAGGGCGAAAAAAAGACAAATCGGGAGGTAGAGGAGGGAAGTGTCGGGGGCAGAACGTGTGTGTTTCTAATGAACGTGAGACCAGGGGGCTGGGGAAAGTGGAGCAGCAGGGTGTTAAGATCTCCAGTAGTCAAAGGAAGAGATTGCTTTAGGCAAACTCTTTCCCACATGGAATATATAATGTCTAGACAATAAGTCTGGGTTTGCTTTGTAATTCTCTTAGGAAACCGTGACACGGAATTTATTTGCTTCTGTCACAGAAAAGCAGGTATTTGTTTCACTTACTGGCTCTTAATTACCCTGAAGAATTCCCTCTTAAACCCCAGGCATTTCCACTGTTTGGTAACAGTGTTAAAATGATGACAAGTACCTGAAGCTTGAGGGTTTTCCTTTCTCGTTGCGTGAGCGTGCTGAGGCTCGGCGGTACAGCAGCCTGCTTCTCTCAGATCCAACTGGCAGCACAGAGGAAATGCTTGTCTGGGAGGAGCACCTATTCCCTTGCTGCTGTTGCCCATCCATCAGATGCCCTTACTCCTTTCAGACCAAGGATAAGAGCAGTTGGTGGGGGGAAAAAACCAAAAACCAGCTGTGAAAAATCAATGGGAACTTCTGGATTGATTTTTTTAATTATTTTTTTTCCCCCCTTTTTATTTATTGGTTTTTTTCTCCCCTGTTAGTATCAAACCTACAGAAAAGCTGGTGAGGGACTTTTTAGGCTGTCGGGCAATGATAGGACTGGAGGGAATGGATTAAAACTAGAGATGGTTAGATTCACGTTAGACATTAGGAAGAATTTCTTCACCATGAGGGTGGTGAGACACTGGAAGAGGTTGCCCAGAGAGGTGGTGGAAGCCCCATCCTTGGAAGTTTTTAAGACCAGGCTGGATGGG
>WUAM01000119.1:5490503-5505473 GCA_024336885.1 Actenoides hombroni
GCCCCATCCTTGGAAGTGTTTAAGCCCAGGCTGGATGGGGCTGTGAGCAACCTGCTCTAGTGGGAGGTGTCCCTGCCATGGCAGGGGGATTGGAACCAGATGATCTTTAAGGTCCCTTCCAACCCTGACAATTCTATGATTCTGTGTTCCATCTAATGGCCAGCTTTGGGAATCAGATGTCTTTTATTTCCCTTTGAGCTGTGGATGGTGGACTCAGCATTCAGGCAGCTCTTGCTTATTTAGAGTGTGTGGGATGCCTCTGAGCCTCCAGGATGGGGTCTCTGGCCCTTTTGGCTTTACTGAGGGCTAGTGCTCAGTGGTTTGCTGCCAGCCAGAAGGAACTGCTGTACTGAGGGTGCTCACACAGACATACCCAGTGTTAGCAAAGATGGGTGTGCTGTGGTGCTGCCCGGGGTGCCCAGGGGTGCAAATGCCACCACCCATGAAGTGTGTCCTTGCAGGGCTTATCCCACAAGGTGCCAGCTGCATCCAAGACCAGGGATGCTCCTTCCCCTTCAGGTCTGTCTTGTGGATTTTGCCCTAAGTAAGCAAATAACTTCTGGTGGTGGAGAAGAATGGGGTGAAATGAAGGGGAAATGCTCGGGAAAGCAGCCGTGCTGGAGTTGCAGCGTGTTGCCCAAACAGTGATCGGACGCAACAGCAGCAGGCAGCTGGGGAGTTCCCCAAGTCCCACGGGAAGCGTGCCCAAGTGAAGCAGCCCTTGCAGTGTCTTGCAGAGGTTTTTCTGTTGGGACCGTGGCGTTGGTTCCCACCCACTGTTTGTACAAAGTCTCCTGGAAAGTGTGGTTTTTTGTACAGAAACTGTGTCTGCGTTTGTGCGGTGGAGCAATTGGCAACGTGCAGCCCTGAAGGAGATAAAAACTGTGGTTTGTCTTGTGTTCAAGTCTATATTTCTAATGAAGAGCCTGCTCAGAAACATCACCAAATATGGGTGGACACGGGACTATAGTGAACAGAGACAAAGCAGGGAGACGCCGTTGGTTAATCTGCCGTATCCATCTCTTATTCCAGAGTAATCAGCTACGAGTGCTGTCCTGGATATGAAAAAGTTCCTGGAGAAAAAGGCTGCCCAGCTGGTAAAAATATGTTTCACTTTTTTTTTTTTTTTTCCTTTTAGACTTCTTAAAATTATGCAGCTGCCTAGTAAAAGGAAATGTTAGCAAATGGCACAAAGTGGATTTGATTTCTTTTGCAATTGGTGCAGAATATTGCCACGGACAAGTCAGAAATGGACTCAGCAAAGCACCAGCTGAGTGCCAGAGCCAGCGGCTCCGACGCGTGCTAGATTTTCCAGACAACTTAAAATCGTGGATATAATTAATCAAACATGGGAGGGCCATAGGGAACTACTTATTCCAAGAAGTAATATAGATTTATTGGAAATGCAATACAAAGGAATGATAGAGCAGCAGACAGCTCTGCCAATCTCTGCTCATTTTTCTTTTGGCAGGCATGAGTTTAGCAAAATTGCATTCGGGAGAAAATACAGTTCAGCCACTGGTGGGGGTTGGGAGGAAATGAACTGGGTTTATTGAAGAAAAACATATTCTGCTTTTGCTTTCTGAACGCTTCCTTCCACAACAGCTTGATGTGGCCCAGTTAATCGTGTGGGCTGGTGTGGGTAGGTCAGTGGAGACCGAGACCAGCCGTGAGCTGCCAGCTCCAAGCATCAAAAGCCTGAATACAAGCAAGGATTGGGTGAAAGCAGTGGATACCTTGGTTTGCCTCAGTTCACAGCCATGTAAATCCAGGCTAACTCCATTGAAACCTGCAGAGATGCAGTAGATCCTGGGTTACGCTGTTGTAATTGAGGCTGGAGCTGTCAGGCTATGATTATGTATTATCTAATTAATGAACAGATACGAGTTTCCTGACGTGCTTCCTTTCCCCAAGTGTTCTCACCAGCAGCTCTCCTTTAATTCAGCGCTGTGTGGGAAGGATGAATGCTGTGTTGGGAATATAACCTTCTCTTCTTTCAGCGCTGCCGCTTTCAAACATCTATGAAACCCTGGGAGTTGTTGGATCTGCCACCACACAGCTCTACTCTGACCGGTCCAACTTAAGGCCAGAAATTGAAGGACCTGGAAGTTTTACAATTTTTGCCCCCAGTAATGAAGCCTGGGCGTCCTTGTCTGCTGTAAGATATAATTCCTCTTCTTCTTTCTGCTCTTCCTCTGGCTTTCTCTAGTGGAGATCCAGCTCCGCAGGGGTCTGAATCCAGCCCCATCTAGTGAAGAACAGACAGTCCTGGTGTGGGATGGGCTGTGAGGGGAATCACTGTACTGGTCCATTAGCTCCAGAGCTTCACTTCTGAAAGACCCGGCCCTGGAGAGATGTGGATGTGAAAATCACCTCCTTCCCTTTTCCTTCTTGCCGTTAAAGATTGCGTTAAGACCTGCAGCAAGACACTTTCCATCCCTTTTGTTTTTTTTTTTTTGTGTTGACCCTTGCTTTGCCACTCTGGTTGTTCTTACTAATTTGCAGAAGCAGCGAGTCCCAGACAGAGCCTCTGTAAACCTGCAGCCTTTCAGCACCCTGTGTTCGATGCTCAGTTACATATCAACCTCCTTTACTTCGGTTTTGGTTTTCTCACTCTGTGCTGTGTGAAATCTCCACTTCTGGAACTGTCACCACTGTCCTGCTGGTGCTCCCATCCTCGTGGAGCATCTCTCTGAACAGGATCTCCTACTACTCCAGAGAGTCCTGATCCTACAACCCACGTCCAGTTACATCCCACATTTAAATCACTTGCCCATAGATACGTAAAAACAACTACTGGGGCAGGAAAGGGGCATCTTTCTGGCTATCCTCACAACCCCAAACCTGCACCAGCAGAGCCCCTTGCACGGATGATGCTGTTGGGGAAGGTCTCCTGGTGTATTTGTCCTTGACCCTGAGTGATGCCTTTTGTTGCACGTTTCCGTGCAGTGATCCCACGCTGGAGCTCGCTGCCATCATCCTCTTGCCTACCAAGCACAGGGGTGCCAGAGCTGCTGGCTACTGTTGTAAGGCAAAAGATTTATGAAAGTTAGAGCTCTAAATTTGCCCAAGAGATGGCTTAATGCTGAATACATCACTTAATACACATAGGCACACACCCCTTGGATGCAGGCAGACCTCCTGGCTTGCTCTAACAACTGTCTTAATTGCACTCGGCACTGAAAAATGAATTTTTGTGATTTTTCAGGAAACTCTGGATTCCTTAGTCAGTAATGTTAACATTGAGCTGCTCAATGCCCTTCGCTACCACATGGTGAACAAACGGGTCCTCACGGACGATCTGAAACACGGGACAACACTGAACTCAATGTACCAGGACCTGCCTATCCAGATTCACCACTATCCCAACGGGGTGAGACATCTGTGTTAAACCTGCCCACAGCAGGCTTGCTTTTCTCCTGCTTCCACCTCTACCATCGTCCTTGGACCTCCAGGGCTCTGTAATGCTTAGGTTGACAGCTATTGATTTAGGAGACGTATTTAGAAAGAGCTTGAAAAGAGTATTTATAAGCAGATTCATCGCTGATGTTGCAGGGACATTGCCCAAGTATTGTTCTTATGTATTTTCTTAGTCTTGATGATGCAGAGTAGACAAAGCCACTGATTATTTTCAGAGCTCTTTAAAGATGAAATGTTTCAAACCTTCTTGCTAGAGCGTTCTCGTTCTTTGCACGTCTTGTTAGGAAACCACATTTCTGCTACCGCTGATTCAATCTTCCAGTGCTCGTGGTGTTTGAAGTCGAAACCCAGCAGAGGCTGCTCTACCTTCTTGGTTTAGTGCACGTAACACCCCTTGGCTCCTTCCCTCTGCAGATTGTGACGGTGAACTGTGCCCGGCTGTTGAAAGCTGACCATCATGCCACCAACGGGGTGGTTCACGTCATCGACAAAGTCATCGCCACCACCACAAACACCATCCAGCAGATCATTGAGACTGAGGAAAGCCTGGAAACTCTTCGGGTGAGGCCACCCCCACATGTGCTCTAAGGCTTCTTACAGACATTCAGTCACCCCTGGAATAGGCTGTTCAGGGAGGTGGTTGAGTCACCATCCCTGGATGTGTTTAACGGTCGTTTAGATGTGGTGAATTTGTAGAGTAGGGTTCAGGGTTGGATTCTGATCCCACAGGTTTTTTCCAACCTGATCCTGCTCCCAGTGAATTCTCATGAAGGGCTTGCCAGTGCCTTGGTGCTGTGACTCTAAAGCTGCTGATGAAATCCTTGTACCAATATAACTTATTTTGCTTTAGGGAGAGAAGTATTTTGATATCAGCTCAAGCAGGGTCTTAGGAGAATAACTGTCCCCCTGCCATTGCTGTTAGTAAAAAGATGTAGACTGAATCTGTCTCCTTGCTCCTCTTAACCTTAGGAGATATTAACTTCAGATTTGATGCGTACCAATTTATGTGCCTTGGTTTTTGCCAGGTTAAGGAATAACTTCAAAAGCACAGGGAGGTTGCAGTTAGCCAGCTGTGGGTTCTGATCTGAATTATTCACTGGAGCTATGGTGACCCTTTCCAGGCATATCAGGGTATTCCAAGTAGCTCTGAGTCTTGCCAAAAAAGGGCTCTTATACTCAAATTTCTGGAGCACCAGAGGTCGGGGCCGGGTCAAATTTATAAAGGGACCAAAGCGCTGAAAGAAGCTATTCAGGATTTTTTGTAAGTTCTCTGAAATTATAAAAGCCTTAGTAAATCTGGCCCTTAGTGCGTGCCTGGACAAAGTTGCTGACCTTTGTATTCTGGCTGAATGTGTTTTCCCCTCTCTCCTCCTTTCTCTGAAGGCTGCTGTGGCTGCTTCTGACCTCAACAGCTTGCTGGAAAGCGAAGGCCAGTACACGCTCTTGGCTCCAACCAACGAAGCCTTTGAGAAGATCCCACGAGAAACACTGAACAGGATCCTGGGGGACCCAGAAGCCCTGAGGGGTAAGTGCTTGTTTACTGAGCCCACTGAGAGACTGGAGGGTATTTCTGAGTTCTTCTGAATTCCCTCTCATGGACATCTGAACGTGCATCTCCTTGGTGCGCTCAGGCAAGAGCTGCACTAAACAGATTTGACAGACTCCAGCTTTTTAAACTGGACAACCCAGACTTCTTTGGATGTAGGCGTGGTAGATGTGTAGACATGGCAGAGAGAGTGGTATCCAGAGTTGGAGGAGGGAGCTGAGGCAGTTCCTATTCCAAGTTTTCCTTTAGCACTCCTGTATGGGGTGGTGATGGATAATCTGGGAAGATGCAAGAAAACTAGTGTCTGATCCACGGAACTTCCTCTGGCAAATGAGTCGAGTAACCACACGAAACCTTCTGAAGTTGGCAAAAATGACTCTCTTTGGGCACTTTTGATTCACAGGAGTGGAGCCCCAATCAATAGAGTGCAGTGCAGCACAGGAGGCCCTTACCATTGAACAGGACCCCGAAAAGCTTCAGTGAGTTCATAGTTGTTTTTTGCAGCTCACTGAGACACTTGCCCCTCTTCCAGACCTGCTGAACCATCACATCTTGAAGTCAGCCATGTGTGCTGAGGCCATCATCGCTGGCCTGACGATGGAGACTCTGGAAGGAACCACTTTGGATGTGGGCTGCAGTGGGGAAGAGCTGACCCTCAACGGGAAGCCCATCATTGCCAACAAGGATGTCCTGGCAACCAACGGCGTTGTGCATTTTGTTAATGAGCTGCTGATCCCAGACTCAGGTATTGGTGCCTCTCTGCATCTTTCTTTCTGTTGTTTTTCTTTTATCTATTTTGCCAAGGAAATACTGGATTTAGAGGGTGCTGGTATTTTGCAGCGATGGGTGGATGGCCTTTAACTCAAGGTTACTATGCGTTGCTTTTCTTTTCAGCTAAGACTCTGTTTGAGTTGGCACAAGAATCTGAAGTTTCCAAGTCTACGGAGTTTTTCAGACAAGCTGGCCTCAGTTCTCATCTAACTGGCAGTGAGCAGGTGACTCTTCTTGCTCCAGTGAATGAAGTGTTCAAAGGTAAACTTTGGGGAGTGAATCCCTTTCTTAGAATCGTAAAATCATTCAGGTTGGAAAAGACCCGTGGGATCATCGAGTCCAACCATTAACCCTACCCTACAAAGTTCACCCCTAAACCATGTCCCCCAACACCACATCTAAATGACCCTTAGACACATCCAGGGATGGTGACTCAGCCCCCTCCCTGGGCAGCCTGTTCCAGTGTCCGAGCAGGAAGAGAACATTTGGGACTTCCATCAGTTTGGGCCACAGATCTCCTTCCAACAGTCTTCAGCCAAATTTCAGTGCTCAAGTATTCAGATCCTCTCTCAAATGCCTCAGCTGTAGGCAGTGACATCTAGCTTTACATTTAAAAAACTGGTAGAGGTAATACTCTGTATTCAGGGTTTTTCCAGTGTCGTTTGAAGGGGATCACTGGTTCTTTCCATACTTTTTCCTGCAGATGGACTCCCCGTTATCGACAGCAACATGAAAAACTTGCTTCTGAACCACATTGTTAAAGACCAGCTCTCCTCTAAATATCTTTACCATGGGCAGAAACTACAGACTCTGGGTGACAAGGAACTGAGGGTTTTTGTGTACCGCAATGTAAGTTCTCGCAGCGTGCAGTGCTCTGTGTGGCTGAAGGATGCTCCATGTCTGAAATGTTAGAGCTGTCATGGCAAAAGTGTAATTGAGCACTGGGGGAAGTATAGAAAAAAAGAGAAAAAGCCTCTCCTGAAGCCTATGCTAATTAAATACTTTATTTTATTTTATTTTTTTTCCTTTTTCCTGCATTTTTGTTCGCAGAACCTTTGCATTGAAAATGCCTGCATTGCTGCCCATGACAAGAGAGGAAGGTTTGGGACCCTCTTTAGCGTGGACAAAATGTTGACTCCACCAACTGGCTCAGTGATGGATGTTCTCAAGGCAGACCATCGTTTCAGGTGACCTTGCTGCTCTTCCTAAGTGCTAGTTAGGAGCCAAAGAGCTGCCAAAGCAGTTTCTATTTATTATGAGTTGTAGTTGTGAACATATATAATTTTTTTTTAATGTAGCAGGAGCATCCAAACCCATGGTCTCATCCCTAAATTACAGGGAGTGAGACTTCAAATAACCCTTCAATGAATTGTGATCCAAGAGTGTGTGGTCCCCCTTAATACAGCAAGAAGCTGGTTCTGAAGCCACCTCTGCCCATCAGAGCCACTGTGGCCAGACCTCTCTGTCTCCTCTCTACCATTTCATCCCCAAGCAGTCAGCATTCCCAGGTCGCTTTGCCATTTCTCAGGTGTTCTGGTTGGACTTCATAGGCTCATTTCCTACCTGATCAACTTTTTGGTTAATTGATTTGCTGGACCCCAGCAGGACTTTGCAATTGTAACTTGATGGTCCTCGTTTGAACACGACGTGCAATTGCTCAAAGACCAACGACCATAGTTTATAGTGGAGCATTTTCTCTGTTTGCTTTGCAGTACCTTGGTGGCTGCCATCCAGTCTGCAGGTCTAACGGAGAACTTGAACAGGCCAGGTACCTTCACAGTGTTTGCTCCAACAAACGAAGCTTTCCAAGCCATGCCCCAAGGGGAGCTGAACAAACTGATGGGTGAGCATTTTTAGAGCCTTTAGGTGAAAAGCCTCTGTGTGTTATTGGCATGATATTGGGGGGGAACGGCCAAGTTTCTCTGCCATATCTCATTCTTTGACCCTGCCTGTTGGAAGCATCAACTTTCTGTGCAACTGATAAGAACGAGCCCCACCCAAGCAGAAAGCTGAGGATGCACAGAGTGCCACTGAACTCTCACACAAAGCATGGGTTTACACTTCCCTTGCGCTTGGAAGGGAAGTTTGTAGCACGTGCTACAAATTTACTCTGACTTTAATTTGCCTGTGCTGGCTGGGGTGAGCAAGATAACTAAGGTGTTTCTAGAGGAACCAATGATGTCTCTGTATCTCTCTGGGATGAAAGAAGTGAGAACATGGCTGTCAACCACATAGGGCCAGGGTGTCTAAAGTAAGCTCTGGAGACAGAAAATATTGTCCCCATTCAGCCTCAAGTTGCACTGTGTGCATTTGGAGTAGCAAAAGGATGGAGCTGTTGCTCCATCTATGTGTACATGGACAAAGCAAGAGATCCAGTCTGATCCCGAGAAGACAAAAACTATTCCAGTCTAGCAGAGATGAAGACCAATATCCTGAAAAGCACAGGCGTGCCAGCTGGGTGTGGAAAAAAACATGGGAATGTTTAGTAATGCTCTTCAGGATAAGCAGCACAATCTTTTGTTTTGTTCGTGTTGAAAACTGGCTGTGGTTGGAAACAACGTCAGGTATCTGAGTGGAATGTCTTCTCATCACTAAAGCCCAAGCAAACATTGACATCATAATTTGGGAAGCAGCTGCCCGTGGGAGCTGGCTATCCTTTTAAGTGCAGGGATGAGGAACTGCTAATATCAGACTGCACATCCAGTCTAGTGCCTAATATATAAATATTTCAGAACTGTTTTGTAGTTCTTGTAAACGGCTGCAGGAATGAAGTATCCCAGATGTGGACACTTCAGAAGTTCTTCTTTTTTTTTCACACAAATATTTAGCTTACGCTCCCGATGAAGAAGTGAATCATGCTGGTGAGGATGTGCAGTGTGAATTGTGGCCATCCTAGAAAAACTGGAAGCCGGGGGGGAAGGGGGGAAATGCTCACACAGTATTCAGATAAGAGCATTGAAAGATGTCCCCCTTACTGGAGGAGCTGCTCTGGAGGGCCATCTTTTGCACTAGCTGTTCCCCATCGCCCATCTGTGGGCTTTGCCAGGGACGCTGCATCCTCTGAAGAAGATGGAGCGTGGCTGCTGGCCTGTGCTCTGCATGTCACTGACTCTCCTGGAAAATCAACGGTGAAGGGGAAGCATCTTATCTTCCTAAAGTCTGTTTCAAAGCATGGCAAGATGAGTAGAGGCTCAGTGAGGTGCGGATCAGGCCAGCAACTGCTGAGCTGTTGGTGACATTTCTCCTCCACTTTTCCCCTTCCTACCCAGGAATCCCACAGTTGCAGCTGTGAAGATTGCCAAGTGACATTGGCATTGGTGAAACTATTGACATATGCAAAGGCCAGAGTGCTCTCTCTGCTTCCTTATCTCATAGAGGTCTTTTTTCCACTCCTAGACTTCCTTGGAAAGTGAAAGCCCCAACAGAAGCAGGTTCATGCTGTGAACACTGAGAGAATGAGGGACTCAAAACCCAGGAGATAGGGATTTCATGTATAGGGCAGGTTTGGTGTATACCAAGGTGGGACACTGGGAGAGTGTCCTTCTGGACTCACTGGGATCCTGACCTGCCCGGGCAGCAATGGCCTCAATGTCCTAACTAGCTCCAGACAAGGTCCTTCTGCCTGGTCTTTTCCGTTCTACATTATTTCCTTGCACTTTCAGGGAAATGATGGTATTTTACATGTAATTTCATTCCAGCACATGAAATATGAGAAGCAAGTGCTGGTGCTGTTTTGCAAATGTAAATGTTTTCTTCCCCCAGGTAATGCCAAGGAGCTTGCCAACATCCTCAAGTTCCACGTGGCTGATGAGATCCTGGTGAGCGGCGCAGTCAATGCCCTTGTGAGGCTGAAGTCCATGCAGGGAGATAAACTGGAAGTCAGCATGGTGAGTCACCTCAGATGGGGTTTTGTGGTCAGCAGGGCTGTGGTCTGTGTTTAGCTGTCCATGTTGACGTCCGAAGTACATCTGGTGTGGGATCTCTTCTAAGTGTGCGCCCAGAGCCACCAAACTGTTTTCTGGGCTGTAGCGGAGGGACCGTTGCCATGTGTTCCATTCAACAAGCTGGCAGTCTTGAAATGTGGTTTGCTTCAGCTTTCTCCCCAGAAGACCAATTGTAAGTGATTTCCAGGAGCTGTTATAAATTTAATCCTCAGTCACGGAGCAAAAAGCATAAATAGATTAAACAAATAGCTTGTTCAGCTAACACATCTTTTTTGGTGGAAGGAAAATGATCTCTGCATGGGCTCCCTTAACACAGCAGGAGTTATTTAGATGTGTTAGTTCATTTCACAAATTCTGCACTGCATGAAGAAAACAGAGGATCCTCTATTGAGGAAATAAATGTATTTCAGAAAACAAATAACTCAAGACCCAGCCTGTGCATAAGGAAGAAAATACAAGACAAAAATGGAAAGGCCATTGAGTTGGCCAACTTGTGTGCTAGACTCAACCCATGTCCAGTCCTGATCTACCCTCTCCTGATGCCACCTCTGGGGTGAGCAGGAGGCTGGTGGACGTGCTTTGCTGCCGTGGGACAGCGTTCCCAGCCTGTGCACCCAGAAGGTCCGTGCTCCAAAGCCTGCCAGCCACTCCAGCACAAACTGCTCAGGCTGTAATTGGGTTTTATATTCTCCTTAATTGGTGAGAGGAATGAAACCGCCTACAGCCATCCAGTAAATGAATGAATGCAAAGTGAGGGCTTTATTAATAAAATTGGAAACCACTGATGACAAAAGTTTCTCATTTTCTACTTTTTTTTTCTTTTTTTTTCTTTTCTTTTTTTTTTTTCCTGAATAGAAAAACAACGTAATACATGTCAACAAGGAGCCTGTTGCTGAAAGCGATATCATGGCCACAAATGGTGTGATTTATGCTGTGAACTCTGTCTTACAGCCACACGGTAGGTCCATGGTAGAAATATCTAGAGCCACATGGTCACAGCAGAGCTGCTTTGGAAGGGAGTGGGTGACACGTGGCGATTGCTTCGGTTTATTGAGGAGGATTAGTCTGTTGTGGCATTTTTCAAGACAAAATAATGGGCAAAATAAAGATTTTTTTCCAAGACAAAATAAAGGGTGTGTGCTTTGAAGGGTATTTCAATGCTGTCTATGTCCCACCCTTAGCTTCAAGGCCGCAAGAAAGAGGTGATGAGCCTGCAGATCCCGCGTTAGAAATCTTCAAACAGGCATCAGCATTATCCAAGGTAAAAGGCAAAAAAAACCCCTCTCACTGTAGAACTACTGAAATTCCATTTTGGCTAAGAACAAACGGGGGGTAATGTCACATTCAGATGTTGCCTTCCAAAGGGAGTGAGCGTCCGTGCCTCATGGAATGACCAATCCTCTCTTCTTGCATGATTTAATTAGATAAGAAATAATACTATTCTGCAACGTGAAGCCTACAGATGACAGAACACCATGAATGTAACCTCGGCGTGGTACTGTGTATGTCAGCTTCCAAGAGTGAAGAATCCTTTAGCCATGGAGTTTTTTGGAGACTGGGGATAAATATACTGGCGTGCAAACTGTTCTTGTAGCTGCCAGAGATTAGTTGGGTTGCATTCTTATTATTTGTTGTATCATATTTTTATGTGATACTGTTCTTTTTTTTATGTGATACTGTTCTTTTTTTATGTGATACTGTTCTTTTTTTATGTGATACTGTTCTTATATTATATTATCTTTCCCTGCAGGTTTCTCAGAGGAATCCTCGACTAGGTAAAACATCTCTACCTTACTTCTAATTCCCACCATATGTCCCTGTCCTTTAAGAGAGGATTATTCCGTTGTCTTGCTCCAAGCAAGATGTAGCAGAACAGGGAGGGGAGGGGACAGGAAGATGCTGTGTGTCTGTCCCACTCAACTCAGATTTCTCCTTGGCAGCACCCGTCTACTCCCGGTTACTAGCGAGGATGAAGAACTCGGGTGGATTCTGAGCTGCATCATGAGCAACTGTGGTCACCACCTCCATCCCATCCGCTCCGGCTGACAGAGAAGGACAGAATTGTCTTGAAAAACCAAATATCACCCTTAAATTTATTTTTGTTTCCAACGAAATGGATAGGAAAAATGAAAAGCCATATATATATATGTATATATTTTAAGACCGTTATTATTTTGGTTCGGACCTGAAAGTTCCCAGGCTGAGGATAGGTTTGGTGGTTTGTTTTGTTGTGTTGCGGGGTTTTTCTGTTTGTTTTTAAAGTACTCACTAATTGTGATTTTATTTTTTTTTTAACATACCCAGTTTTGGGCTTGATATGTACACACAAGGGCAGGTGCTTCATTCTGCCCTGGTTCAGGAGCTCAGAGAGCTGTTTAGAGCTCACCTTGGTGCTGTCTCACTGGGGGAGACCGAAAGGGGCTGAATTAAAACCCTTTTTTCCAGACTCCCAGTGGTACCTACTGGCCCTGCAAACTCCAGGCTCCCGAAGCGGGAGCCCAGCTAGGATCTCACTGAAACCCCTCTCCAAACCAGTGCCAGAATTGGGAAATTTTGGCCAGAATGAGTTAGCATGAGTTGTGATTGCTCAGCTTCCTGAGCAAATGCATCACCCAGGACCAACTGCGTGGCTGGGCATACAGTGTTTGCTTTGGAGGAAGTAAATTTGTTGAATTCATTAACCATTACCCAAGCAAACTTTTTTTCCTGTTTTTTTGTTTGGTTGGTGGGGTTTTTTTTTAGTTTGTCGGGTTTTTTTTGTTTTGGTTTGGTTTTTTAGCAAGCATGTGCTTCCATCTTCCCTTGTGTTTTAAAGCCTTCCGTGAAATTCTGAATTAAAGGCTTTTAACAAAAGCCTGTCTATTGACATTGAGGAAACTGCATAATTATAAGCTATGGTGTTGAACTGTTTTCTTTTTGTTTTCTTTTTTTTTTTTTCGCTGTTGTTGGTTTTTTTTCCCCCCCTTGGGTTTTGTTTATGCCTCTGGGTTTTAACTGTGCTGCGTTTTGTTCACGAGATTGAAACAAGAATTCCCCCTGGCAGAGGCCTTCCAGTAAATGATTAATTTTTAATAATGGTTGGGGGTTTTTTAATAAAAATTAAAAATAAAATCAAAAATATAAATATGACAAGTGCTGATGATGCTTGTATTGTTGTTTAGGGGTTTTTTGTTTGGTTTGAATTGCCCAATGGCACAGTTTGGCCATGTGAGCACTGGGAAGGAAGGGGGGCCAGATTAGTATTAACAAGTCTAATAAGTAGAGTGGACCAGCAAACCATTTCTCCTCTCTGATCCTGGCCTGTCATCATTTTTCTTTGATACTTTGACTTCAAGGAGCCTGAGGTGGTCATGAGCATCCTTCCCACTGGATGCTCAGCCACCTCCACCCACAAGCACTCCATGCCACACTGCCAACAGTGCTGTTTCACCCCATCAAGGATTTATATTCACTCCCAGGACAGTTATTACCTTGGTGAAACTCAGGATTGTGAGGAGACAAAAAAAAAAATTAAAAATAAAAAGGGCTATCAAGTGCAGAATACAAAAATACCCAGATTGTTTTGGTTGCTCTGGCTGAGAAACACGCTGGTGGTTTGCCTTCTATTAAAAGCCCAAACTGAAGTCCCCAGTGTTGTGAGCCATCTGCAGAACTCAAATGTGTGAAAATAATCAAGCTTTTCTTTATTTCCCTTCCCCAGCCTCCCATCTTGTCTTTTTATTTTGCTGGCATGTTGCAGCCCTGTTACTTAAGGCTGGTGCTGAGGAACCCTTGGAGCCACCTCTTCCCAGCAGCCCAAGGGAGAAGAGTCCTATCAGGGGAGGGGCTGCTGAGGGCTGGGCTCAGCTTTTTGTAATTAGAATAATTAATTACAAACTCCTACTAAAGCCCGAGAGAGAGGGAGAATCAGCTTCTATCTTGCTCAATAGTAGCATGTGCAATGAGAAGGGCAGAGTCTTGCTTTGTTTATTTTTTTCCTCCTTGATGCTTCATAATTCAAGTGATAGGAAGTGTCCTTCACAACTTGGCAAGGTGGAAAGTAGATCTGATCCTCATTTAGGTGAGTACCTCTTGCTGGTACCTTCTTAGTGCCTAGCCTCAGGACTAATTAAGTGCTTCTTTGCAAAATGAGTAGATGGGAGTAGAGGAAGTTTTGGGTAGACATGCTTAGTAACTCCAAGAGGTCCCATCTGCTGAGAGAGCAGTTTTCTCACCCTGGGAATACAGTCCTGGTTTCTCCTGTGTGATTTATGGGTAGTTGGTGGGGCTGGTGATGAGGCAGTGATGAGCTCCTTTGTGTTTTGCACATGGCCTGACTTTGCTAGGCTTGCTCTGAGAGGGACACAGGGATTACCAGTCCCAGCAGATTTTTAGAGTAGATACAGGTGTGTTATCCTTTCAAGCCAATTCCCATTTTGCTCTTTCCTGTTGCTTATCCTCCCTGGCCTTCTGGCAGTGTTCCTCCTGCTGCCTGCTCCATCCTCTGACCTGCAGCAGTGCCAACAGCAGCTCCTCACAGCACTGCAGATCCAAGGCTGGTGTCCCTCTTGTGTTGCCTCTAAAATTTCCCTGGGATCCCACATCCTGGGAAGCCATCCCAGGGTGCTTTCCCACAGGCTCTATGCTTGGAAGCCCCCCAGGGCTTTGGTGTCTCCAGATGATGATTCTTGTTGGTGGAAGCTCTTGAGATGACTTAATTCCCTCCCTTTCCTGCTCCAAGTTGGTTTCTGGGAGGGTTACCCAGATGGCTGAGCTCAATGGCAATGGTTGAGCTGCTTTAGTTGATCAGCAGGGGCTGCATCTCTCTTTGGTTCAGTGACGCTTTGGGGATGTTTTCCTCTTTGGCTGTTTATCCCTGTACCCTGTGAAGGAAGGGTGGTTACTGGCAGTTGTCTCACCAAGGGGAGAGAGATGTATTACTCCAGCCTTCAAGGGGTGCAAAGGGAGGAAGCAAGAGGAGAGCAGCTGAAAGATGGGGAAATGAGGAGTGCTGAGATACTGGGAATATAAAACATATCTGTCACTTTCTAAAGAAATTCTGTATTTTTTTTAAGTTTTTTATTTTTATTTTAATGTGACAAAAGGTGGAAGTGAAAGGAAGAAGGAAGTTGCTGGTGCTGAGGAGAAGCAAAACTCTCCTGGGGAAGTGCTGGCCGAGGAGCAGAGTGCTCCCATGAGCCTGGCTGGGTGTGGGAACCCGAGGGATGTTCCCACGGAGGGCTGTGGTGGGATGGAGGAGCTGGGGCTCCCCTTTGTGCACACCCCACCCCGCAGCTCCAGGAGTCTCCA
>WUAM01000119.1:5505573-5526235 GCA_024336885.1 Actenoides hombroni
AACCCCACCAGGGAGAGGTGGGAGGACCAGCCCAGGAGGTCCAACCCCACCAGGGAGAGGTGGGAGGACCAGCCCAGAAGGTCCAACCCCCCGCCAGAGAGGTCAGAGGATCCACCACAGAGCTCTTGGAGAACCTACCATGGAGATCTAAGAGGACCTACCATAGAGACTGTGGAGAACCCTTCACAGAGGTCTTGCAGGACCCACCACAGAGATCTCGGAGGACCTACCAGGGACACCTCAGAGGACCTACCCCAGAGCTCTTGGAGGACCTACCACAGACATCTTGGAGGACCCACCACAGGGTTCCAGAAGGACCCACCACAGAGATCTCGGAGGACCTACCCCAGAGCTCTTGAAGAACCCACCCCAGAGCTCCAGGAGTCTCCAGACAGGGAAGAAGCAAAGCCTGAGAATGGCTCTGCTGGGTGATGGTCCAGGTTGCTGTGACTGCTGAGTCCCTGGGGCTGCCTGGAGATCAGCAGTGTTTAGAATCAGCCTTCTCGTGGTATGTACCATGGGGAGGGGGGTTAGCACAGAACCATATTACACCAGTGGGTGTTGGGTTCCCATGTTGTCAGAGTATTTCCCCCTGAAACCCAGAGTGTGGCACGGGCACCTCAAACCAGGGCTGTCCTCTATGGGAACTCCTTTCAGGGCTGGGGCAAAAAGAGCAAATCAAAGCCTTTTGGAGGAGAATCTTGGGGTTTTTTCCTCCCTCCTTTGGAGTCAAGAGTGTTTTCCTATTGCAAATTTGCAGCAATGTGCAGTGCCCTGGTTTGCTTTTCTAGAGTAACGATTCCTTCCCTTGTAGTGGCCCCAGTTCAACAAAATAATTAAATGTATGCAGAAATCCATTTAGGAAAAACACAGCTTTTAAGCGTGGGCTCCGAGTCCTGAAATCCTGCTGATGCTGGTGAGCAGCTCCTGTGCCAGCCTCATGAGCACCAGTGCTCTCCTGGGTTGGAGCAGTGAGAAGAAAGCAGCACCTCTGAAGGGCTGGAAAAGCCAAACATGGAATGTGGAATGGTGTATTTCAGGAAGGTCGGTGGGGTGGTTTAGCTCATTTACATCTTGAGACAAGAGCCAGAGACACTGTGCTTCTGGAAAATTCTCTTCCTTTCTGGTGGCCTTCTGCAAATACACATAAAGGAAGGGGAAAAAGCAGCCCTGTGCATTGGCCCAGGAGAGATCTCACATGGAGCACTGTGGTGGAAAACATGTGCTCTTTCAGGAGCGTGGAAATCTCCAAGCACTTTTTGCTTGGCTTACGAAAGAGGTTTGGAGTTGACCTGCCCCGAGTGCTGGGGCTTGGTGGGGGTGGGTGGGTGTGCTCATGCTGGGAGGTGGGGGATGGCAGCTCCCCTCATGTGAAAGGTGGAAGGGCAAAAACCTTTGCATGTGTCAGAGGCCGGGCAGAGGGTTGAATGAAGCCAAAGCAGTGCAGCCAGATGTGCTGCGGAGGGAATGACCTCTGTAAGTCAAACCCAAAGGCAGAGGTGAAGCCACCCACATGCCGTTGCTGGAAGAAATTGTATTCCCTGCTGTCCTGCCGCACACAAATGCTTGTTCCTACACGTGATTTACTGGGAAGTCCTTGCATCTGTCAGCTCTTGTCTCAGGAGGAGCAAAAAGGAAAACTAAGGACAATATTAGTGCTGCTGAAAGATAGGCTCTGAGGAGCGATCGGTATCGCAGGCATCCAGCTGTAGCTCAGGCAACTCTTGGTTTGGTTTTTTTTTTCCTTTCGAGTCCTTTTCAGTGACATATTTGAGAGATTTTGCAGCAATCTGTAAATTCCCCAAAGAAAAATATTGGGGGGTGGGGTGGTAGTGGAATTTTCTTTCCAACAATGAATGACGCCTTACTGTTTTGTAATATTTTTATGAATGATCACTTGGCAACAGCTCAGGCCCTTGTCCTAGCAGGAGTCATCTGCTGCAAGAGCACAGGGGGATCGAGTGGCCAGCGAGTCACGCAGTGTGCTGCATGTGAAGGCATCCTCCTGCTAAGGTAGAATAATCTTCCTAAGGATCAGTTATCACCTCCTGGGAAGGAAGGTGATGGGAAGGGTTTGTTTGCTGGATGCTGCCATTCATGGCACACTGAAAAATTCTTTACGGAACTTTCATGACTTGGCCCAGGCACTTCTCTTTCCTGGTACACGTACCCTTGACTTCTCTGCAGCTTTTCAGAGAGTTTGACCACATTTTAGGCTTTGGACTTGTCTCCTGTCTCTTCTTTCTCTGTTCAGTTGGTCTTTCCAACAGGACTTCATCTGAATTCTGACGTCACACCTTCATTTATTTATTTTTTTTAATGCCCTATTAACTGAGAAATGCAAAGCTGGTTATATGTTAGCTGTTACTTCTGGGAGAAGAATCAAGATCTCCTGTTTCAAAACCGGTTGTGCAATACCTAGAGGCCTTCTGAGGGCATTTGTTGAGTTTCTGGCTTTGTGGAAGCAGGAAGGTGAGTTAATTGATTTCAGGATTTCCAACAGTGCTCCCACGTAGGCCTTTATCTTTCTTTCAAAGTTTACTGTTGGGATATGTGACCTATTTCAGTGACTCTTAGGTGAAAATCCCATATAACCCCCAAATATTACAACACTTTGTACATGCAGCGCTTGTGGAGTTGCCAACCTCCACGAAGAGCCATGGGATGGCTCTGAAGAAAGATGAAGTATCATGGTGACAGCGAGAGCGGTTGTGACTTTAGTGTTATCAAATCAGCCTTAATCACAGTCTGAAGATGCATCTCTGTTTGCTGTGAGCTGTAGGCACCCCAATCACCATATCCAGCATGGGGTGTGTGCTGGTAATCCTGTCAGTGGTGTTCATGGCTTTGGACACTGGATGGGCTCGTGTGGAGATGTGGCTTCCAGCTTGGAACTGGTTTATGGTGGGCATCTCAGAGTTTGGGCTGTGGGTCTGGCTGTACAAGGCACCCTACCAGCTCTGTCACTGGTCCTACTCCTAGACAGGTAACAGATCCACACCCTTCCTGACATGTAGACCCCAAAGTGCTCAAATAGGACTATTTATGGATTCAGGCCTGCCAACAGTACATCCATCCCTGCCCTCGAGCTAAAGGGGCCCAATATGTCCATCTTCACACCCATGAATGGTAGTGACGCACCCTGTTCATCACCCCCGCAGACACCCACTGCCACCAGCAAGTGATTAAACCAGCAAAAGTGGCTGGTTCCTTTCCTTAGCTCGTAACTAACGAGCAGGGGGGGGTGAAAAAATACATGGAATAAACAAACCAAAGCCCCAGAGTAGTCACGCAAGGCAAAGGGAACCCAGGAGCATCAGCAGAAAGTGCTCCAGGACAACACCATCTGCGAGCACTTGAGGTTCAGGAAACGCTGCTCTTTAAGAAGTTCATGGTGTTGTGTATGGCCGGAAACAGACTGGGGGTGAGGCTGTGCAATTATGTCTTTTATTTGCTCAGCATATTTTTCCCCTCTTGTAATGTCAAAACAGCAAATGAGGAACTTCTAAGTCACTTCTCCCATAAAAGCTTTTGACTGCAAAATTGTTCACGGGCTTTCTTTTTTTGGGGCTGCTTCTACCTTAAATTCTTGCTGCTGTTACCCTGAAATGTAAGGAAACAGTAATAAAATGACCTGTGCTCCAAGCTTTTCTGAAATGCTCATAAAGCTCCCAGACGCCTCTGAGATGTGGTCCACTGTGAGCTGGATGAGCGCTGAGCTGTGAGCCAGAGTAGGACTGGTTGAGCTGTGCAGGCTCAGACATGGTCCTGTGCTGTCCCCAAGGAGCTCCTGGTGCAGATGTGGGAGATGCCTTCTACTGGGTGTGCAAACAGGACAGGACAGGGGCAATGCTTATTCGCACCTGGCTGCCTGGGCTTGGGAACCGTGCTTGCCAGGAAGTCCCAGCTGCTCCTGGCTCTGTGACTGGTGTCACTGGGCCACAGTGGAGAGGCTCTGGGTCTGCCCCTGGCTTTACACACTTGAGAAGGCAAGATGTAGTAAGGAGGTAAAGACATAGTCTGGGGGAAAAGCAGCTCACTGGCACACGTGTCCTCTCCACCTGCCTTTCTTCTGAGTAACCTCTCCCCTGCTAAGCATCTTTACTGTAAAAAGGGCAGCTACTGTTTTGGGTTAGTGGTTTCTGAGGCAGTATCATTGCCTCATTGTGTATTTAGCTTCCTAACTCCTCAGAGTGAGCTGGCTCATTGGGACACTATGTTCTCCTTCTTTATCCATCACTGGGTGATGGACTGGGGGGGTGGAAGCACCTGCACTCAGGATACTGACCATCAACTGTGCAAAAACCTGGCTGAGTCCAAGGAGATACTGAGATATGTGAAGGCATTTTTTGAAGGACTGGAGCAGCCCCGATCATATCAGAGGCTATTTTAAAAGAGGTGGGAAGAAATTGGTCCCTGCAAGTCCTGAAGCAAGGTAGCGGCTGCTTGGAGAGAAATGACCTGGCTTTGCTTCAGCAGAGGTGAAGGTTTCAGAAAGCTATGGACAGATGTGCCTGGGAAATCAAAGGATTGTCTTCATCTAGGCTCTTCTCTCCACCCTTCAATCTGACTTGCTTAGCTTTGGGTCATATTTAAATAGGGGGAAATTGGAAATTGTAACCAAAAAAAATTAATAAATAATTGGGGGGGAAACTGAGCTGTAACCAGGGAGAGCATGAAATGCTGGGATGCAGGGGGCTGAAGGGCAGGGAGGGATGCTCAGCGTGGGGAAGTGTGTTTCTGCACCGTACGCCCTGAGGATGCTCAAGGAAGAGGGAAGCACAATGAGTAATGCTCGGAGGAGGTGGTCCCAGCCCTGCTGACCAACTGTTCCTCCCGAGCTACTAAATTTGGATCCCACAAGCCAGTGATTTCACTTTCCTGTTTGAAAACAGGCCCCCCATAAGGCAACCCCTCTTCTCCGAGCTCTGCCTGCGAGGGAGGGACTGCAGAGCCCCGTCGCTCGCCATTTAATCGGAACCAGATTCTCCTAGAAATGTCTGCTGAAATATTTATAAATATCAGAGCCAGCAGCTGCTAATGCCAAACAGGAAATTTTAAGCTGAACAAACTTTTTCCACGTTTCTAAGCGGGGGAAAAGTAAACTGTAGCTAAGACAAGTATTTAAAAAAAAAAAAATAAATAAAATAAAAAGCCTAAACAGCAACAGGCTTATGCTGTTCCCTACCTGGAGGGAAATTAATGATTTCTTGAAGCCTTAGTTCCTCCAAATAGGAGGAAGATAGTTCTTCCCAGTCATATAGAAGGTGGCTTTAAAAGAGAAAATGAGGTTATAGCTCAAGACAAGCCCTTGTACTGTATGACGTGACAGCCCTGAGCCAGGGTACAGCCTTTACATTAGGACTGTCTCACAACGGGAAGGGGCCCTTGGGGAGCTTCCAGTAGTGGTACAAACATTGTACCTGCTCTCTTGGTAGCTATTGGTCTCAGGGGACTGGTGTTTCAAGCTCTTGGTTAATGTAATTTCAAGGGGGAAAAAAAAACCAAACCCAAAACAAAGCAAACAACAAAAAAAAGCCAAACAAAACAAAAACCACCAAAAAACCCAAAACAAACAAAAATCAAAAGCAAACAAACAAAATACCAAAAAACCCCAAACAAAAAAAGCCCAAAACACACAAAAAAAAGCCCTCAAACAAATGAAAAGAAAACCAAAACCAACAAACAAAAACCCCACAAACCCAGAATTTGAATAGGAAGCAATAAGCTGAGGATGAGGCTGGTGGGAACAGTGGTCACCTGAGGGAAAGGAGCCTTGATTTGTCTTGCATTTCATGCTTTGGGGCTTTTTATTCTCCTCCACCCCTCAGGGATTTTCTTGTTTCTGCTAATTTATGACTTGGTATTGAGGCAATATTTTGGAGCACTAAAATATGATGGGGGGAAGTGACACTAAATCTTTGTGGAATTACCTGTTTTAAACAACATCTGCTGTTTGTGAATTTGCTGGTTCCATCTTCAGGCAAAAGGCATCAGTAGGTTTCTTAAAAACCCATTCGTGTCACGTCAGAGTCAGTGATGTTCAAATGGAGAGGAAATAAAGCAAATGGCCTCAGTGTGCATATTAATTCTGCAGTTGTATCCTTCAATTCAAGCATCTTCAGAGCTAAAAACCTTGAGACTTTTGAAGAATGAATTATCAAAATAACTCTGTCTCCACTATCCCCACAATTACCTTCATGCACAGATATTGCCTCTCATATTTTTATGAGCTCCTTTTTTGATTACCCTCTCTTTACTACGGTATCTTAATGGAAAGAGAAGAGCTTACTGATGCTGAGAATATTTTTGTTGTTGTTTATTAAATTCTGGCTATTGGTAGCAAATCCTTATTCACTTTTGTGAGTGAATTTTCTTTGAAACCAGTCAATGGTGAGTGCTGAGCTCAGCTCTAGAGTATGGAGGCTGAAGAGCAGTCCCCTGTCTGGATGGGTTTTGGTGAGCAGCATGCATCTGAAGAGGCTAAAAGATTGTACAAGCAAATGAAGTTTTAAGGATTCCTGTAAATTTTAGTGGCTAATAATAGTAGGATCTCAGGAAGACTTTATTACAGTATAAAAGGAAGAGTTCAGCAGCAAATTTATTCATAGCTTTTCTACTTGAATGGACTCTATCTGGTTTAATCTTGGGTGGAAAATAGAGCATCTGGGTGGGCACCCCTGTGAGCAGTTGGTTTTATTATGAGATTGTGATGAAGGAAGGTTTCAGCCCAGTGTGGGATGAATGAGGGATTTGCTGGCTGGATGGTCAGAGACATCCATGATGCTCAGAGGTCTCTGCCAGCTTCTCTAGAGACTTTCAAGACCCGCCTGGGTCTGTTCCTGTGTGTCCTGCTCTGGCGGGGGGGTTGGACTCGATGATCTCCAGAGGTGCCTTCCAACCCCTACCATTCTATGACTTCTTAGGAATGTGGTGCTCTACATGGCCAGCTCGCTGTCCAGAAATTCATTATATGTGAGAATTTCAGGAGTCTCATCTCTAAAAATGCCACTTTCCTTCCTGCTGATAACCTCTGTGGGTTGCTGCTAAACTCTTTGCTTTTAGGTTTGGTTGTTCTTGCTTGTTACCCAGGCACCCTGAAGGGATGCACATGGGGCAGAACAAAGGGTTCAGTCTCCTCCTTTCACGGGCAGGTGCTATCAGCAGGAATCCTCTCTGTGCTTTCCCCATGCATAAGAGAAAATATCTCTTTGCAGTTTCTTTTTCTTTTTCTTTTTCTTTTTTTTTTTTTTTTCATGCCGTCACTGCAGATACTATCTGGAAATCCAAGCTGCATTTTTCAGCAGCTGGAAAGCCACCACAGAAGCTGAAAAGAAAGGTGGGGGCCTTGGGATGGGATCCACATAAACATTCCTGATCACAAGGGTTTTAAACAGGGTGTCTCACTGGTTACTTGTCACAGCATAATTAATCCTCCAGCTCCCTTTCATGCTGAACCTCCCTTAGTGCAAGGTACAGTCTGCCAGGCTTGAGTCACTTTTCCCTTGGGAATTGCTCAGAAGTGGGTGTTCGTCCTGTTGCAGAAAGTGGGTATCTATCCTAGACCTGGAATCGCCTGCATCGGTGGCTTGACTTCTGCTTGCAAGTCCTGGCTGATTATACACAGGATGTGCAGACTCCTTGGCAGCTCCCTGTAGCTGCAGCACCCTCCTGCCATACCCTTTAAAGCATCACTGGGTTTTTCTTTCCCTGTCTGACAGGAGGCAGCAGGCTGCCCTGCGCTGCAATAGGCATGAAGGAGCGTGAGTCACAAGTTCTCCATTTTCTGGTATCTGGAACAAGTTTCTGAGTCTAATTTAAACCAGACACTTAGTGGGAAAGAAATATGCCTCTGAGCCTCTGCAGATGTGTAGGCAGTCAGGAGGGACACAGCGGAGAAATGTTTTGTCTCATTCCTAGTTAATGCTGAAGAGCCCCAAGTGTTACCAAGTGAGGCTTGAAAAAAGCAGTTAAGGCGTTTCACTGCCACTGGGTAAGTCTCTGAGCTCTTTGATGCACTCTTAGATACAGGTCTACTAGTGGGAGGCTGGGGTACTCAACTGATTGCTCTTCCACACATACCTTTCCTCCAGAGGTATGGTTTGCCAAAAGCCTTAGTGATGGCTTTACCCAAAGGTTGGTCAAAGCCTTATGTGGATCTTGCACGCACGGACAAGGCAACAAGGTCTGTGTTTCCCTTCCTTTGTGCACCAGCACTGTTGGAACAGTCTCAGCTCTTCATTGTCTGCTGCCCTGTGACTCTTGTTTAGATTCTGATGTCTCCATGGTCAACGTCTTCCTCTGACCACAGCGATTCAGCAACATCTTAAACATGCAGATGCAAGACAAAACAACTAAGCTGTGGTCAGACCTCACTGCTGTGACAAGGAGGGCTATTTACAAGTCTAGTTTTGCAAAGCCAGCAATTAAATCCATCTCCTGCATAATCAATGAGAAAATTCTGGCTGCCTACCACTAAGCTCTAACCAGGAATGTGGTTTAGAAGGAACCTGACTCTTCCCTGAATAGGGTGTTGTGCAGCTTTGGGCTGCAGGTTGCTTTTGAGTCTCTGCCCATCAGGTTGGATGGGCATTGCCTGACTCCTACAGATTTTTATTTTTCTTTTAAATTTTATCTTATCAAACTGGACCCTTAGTACTTGTTTATGTTATTTTTCTCCCAACCTCCATATGATTCATAGGCAATGACAGGAACAGCGATGCCAAGAGCCTCCTTTTCAGGGTTTGAGGGAGAACGTTGCATGGGAGTAGATAACTATGTCCTGAAAGTTGAAGCTGACTCACTGCAGACCAAGACAAACATTGAATCATGAAGGTGTTGGCCTGTACCATCCGCTTCCAAGCACGAGATTACAGGTAGCTCAGAGCCAGACATCACTACGACAGCTTGACCAGCAAGACGTGAAAAAAGGAGCAAGCTACGGGTCTAATTACAGCTGCCCACTGCAGATTGGGTTGTTTAAGGTAAAGCTAAACTGGAATGTCCCTAAAGAGCAAGAGGAAAGTAGCTGGCCAAAGCATGGTGTGCCAGGTCCCTGCTGAGGTGGCATCACTCCACCTTGCTTCAGGCACCAGAGCTGCAGCACTTGAGGTTCTGGCCTGGAATTTTTATGGCATTTAGGAGCAAATTAAATCCAGTTTAGGAATTTTCCAGTGAAACCCTTCTTTGCTGTGAAGTGTTGATTCACTGAACCCAGAACTTTGACAGCACAGTGATAACGAGAAAACTTTCTTATATCCTGGGGGGGTTTTTTGGTAAGAGAGGTGGAGACCACCCCAGCATGGCTCACGCTTGGGTTTAGGAAACCGAGGTTGTTATTTCAGGCTGGATTAGGCTAAAGAGGAGCTCACCTCAGGGGCAGCATGGTGCATTTCTGCCCTCTTTATGAGAGCCAGGAGGTCTCCCAACAACTTGTATGGACTTGGGCAGTGCTGGGAAATAAATGTTGGGGACTATCTGAGCTGGCTTGCTTTTTACAAAGCTCAGGGTGGTTCTTGGAGACTGGAAGAGAGGATCTTGCCTGCCCAGCCATGCAGTGTTTGATGGGCCAGACATGAGGCATCCCTTGAGCACACAGACAGAACTTACTGGAGATTTACAGCAGATGCAGGCTAATGGGTTCACATCTGTTTGTGGCTCCATAGTGTGGGGATCTAACTTGTCAGGGTTATGCACTGGACATCTCTTACAGTTCCACAGACTCTTCCTAGTTGCAATAGTGGAAGAGGAAATTAAGCTCTATTAAATCCACCCATGCTTGTTTGCATCCTGCTTCTAATGCTTCATCACCAAAGCAATGACTTTTACCTCAAAATTATTTTCTTCCCTGACTTCTGGGACTGTACCAAATGCTCAGCAGGGATGGCAGCTGATTAGAGAGGGATGGAAAAGAGAAAGAAACACTAATTCCTGGGTGTTTTAGCTGCTCTGCAAAGGATAGTTTTTCCGCTCCATGCCAGGGCCTTAGCTGGGTGTGGTCCTGCTGAAAGTGGGACAGCCCCTAGAAGGATTTTAACTTGTTGATTAATCAAGGTTCCCATCAGACTCTTAAAACTTGACCTGTCTGAAGGAAAGAGACTGCTGCAGCTGGAGGCTGTGGGTGAACCTACTCCCATCCATGCAGCAACGTGCAGCTCAGGCTGTAGCACAGAATGGCAGGCTCAAAGACAAAAGCACAGTGGTCATCAGCCCAAGTCATCAGCCTGAGCACCCGTGTCCCGGTAATTCTGGGCGTGTAAATTATGTGGACACAGGCATATATATCTTGCTGGGCTGACCTAGCCCTGACAGTAACATCTTTTGGTGACTTGTATGTGCCACACAGTGGTCCAAAGGCAAAGACTAGTGCTGCTGTTCTGCAAGAGCTCTGCACCCACCAGGGATCTATACATAGATGTTCCCTTAAGTTACCTACTTCTAGCCCACTCCCTTGTAGAAAGTTGTCTTTACTTTCTGTTTCCCTTGGTATTTTTAAGCAGGGCCAGAATCCAAACAAGGATATGCAGATGTGGATAGTGAGCATCATTGATGGCCCTGCCTGCCTAGAGCAGGGGTGAGAGCTTCTGGTTTGGTCCCTGCCTACTTGACTTTGAAGACCTCAGCACTGTGCTTGGGATGATGCTGAAGTTCAGCTACAAGTGCTGTGGCTTATGCTGTCAAAGTAAACTCTTTAAATAGATACAGATATGTACTTTAATGTACTTAATATATGTGCTGAAATATATAACACAGTGTTGTAATACCACTGGTTGAGGGCCCATCCCTGGTATTATGCAAGGTGAGGTTGGACAAGGCTCTGAGCAGCCTGGTCTAGTTGAGGGTATCCCTGCTCGCTGCAGGGGGGCTGGGCTGGATGACCTTTGGACGTCCCTTCCAGCCCGAGCCGTTCTATGAATCTATTCTATGATTCACTGCTAGACCTACAGCAGCAGCACCATCCAGGTAGCAAGTACAATTTCACATTAATGTGGCCTTTCAAGCTGTGGCACAGGGTCTGTTTGTGAACTATTCCCTGCCCTTTTGCAACGATGTGCCGACCCGATGCGGACGTTCTGTAAAGTTTTGGTCTCCGGTGACTGGAACGGCTGTTAGCTTAACACTGCCAAAGACTCTGGAATTTGTTCTGTGTTTCATCTGTTGGATTTTAGTGAGGATTTTTAATCTATTTTTTTTTTCTCCATCACTCTACATTTTGCACCTACAGGTGCCTTGCATTTAATGAGCCTTATGTGTGCCACCGTTGTAAGGTAGCAGTGTCATTAAGTTTACTACAAACTCCATCCATGTTCTCCAGGTCCTAGTAATCTGTTCCTGAAGACTAAATATCCACGTCTCTGGCAGTCAGATACATGGTAACTGTGTCACACGATTACTGGAGGGGCAGACTCGCTGTCACTTGCACCAAGTCTGTGCTTTGACTCGTAACGTGGTGACTATAACTGGAACCACCTGCAGTCACTGAAGCCAGGAGCCTTTTGGCTTCCACAGTTTTGCTGAGAACACAAATGCAATTACTTATGTGAACTAATCTGAAAAGGATGTTTTTTCCCCCCGTTGTCTCTGCTTTAATTGTTTCCAGCTTACGGCATGGAAATGTTCTTGGCCCTAGGAGGACAAGGGGAGAAGGAAGAGAAGGGATGTGAGGAGTAAATGGAAGGTTTGGATCAATGTAGGAGGTACTCGGGGATTTTCCTCCTACTCCTGCATTCATTAAATCATGGGAACAAAACTATTTGATTAAGTCACACTTAATAGAGCAGGTCTTGGGCTGCCACAGGGCAGCTGCAAACTGTTCTATAGCTGCAAAACTTTCTTAAAATGGGTCATCCTGGTCTCTAGGTATCTCTTGCTGCTTGGGAGCAGGTCCTCAGCCTCCTGGTCCTGTCACTACTGCAAAGAACTGGCTCTAGTAAAGGTGTCTGCGGGATTTCTTTCCTCCCAGAGATCCTACAGACAGACTTGCTGTCCCGAGGTTGCTGCTCTTGGATCCTGTGGTTTCCTGCAAGTCGTTCTGCTGCTCCCAGTACACAGAATGTGGGCACTGGTAGCTTTCAGCCCAAATATTCAAACCTTGGGAGCTCATGGAGCATCACTGCAACTTTCCTCCTCCTGTTGCTGTTGAATCTGTGTTGTTTGGCTTTGGCTTCCTTACCTGTGTCTTAAATGTCAGCTCTTCTGCCTTCCCTGCATTTGCTCTGCCTTCTCATCCTTGATCTTGCCCCAGGCAAGATCTAGGCTATCAGAGTGCTAAACATCATGTTAGGCTAGCTTGGCAAACAGTCTTCAGAAAAGCACCCTCCTTGCTGAGTTGTCAAAGCAGCTTTGCCTTTGGACAAGCACCTATAGATGTATCTCTTCCCTCACCACACTTGTTTTATAAGATCCTTTCCTATCCTGTTGTGTTCACCTCAGAAATGCCTACTTTTATGTTTTTTTCCTCTTGGCACAACTTGTCCCTCCTTCCATATTTTTCCTTCTCTGTTCCAATCCCTCCCTCTTTCACTTGTGATTATACCAATATCCTTCTTGTGGCCTATCAGTCTGGAAAACATCCAGATTACCACCTCCACATGCTCTGCCATCAATCTCTCTGAGCAGAAATCCTTCTCCAGGGAATGACTTGGTACCAACAGAAACCCACACAGTCTCTGGAAACATTCAGAACCGTTCAGTAATTTGGGTTACAAGCAGAACCAGCAAGCAGAGATACACAGAATCATTTAGTTTGGAAAAGGTCTGTAAGATCATCAGGTCCAATCATTAGCCCTGCACTGTCAGGTCACCACTAAACCATGTCCCTCGGCACCACATCGGCACATCTTTTAAATCTCTTCAGGGATTCCTCCTGGGCAGCCTATTCCAGGTTTTGACAACCCTTCTGGTGAAGAAATTTCACCTCATGTCCAATCTAAACCCTCCCTGGTGCAACAGAGGCCATTGTCTTCTCTCACACTGAAGGTGTGGCCTTCCAGTTTGTAGGAGGTCACCTTCCTCAGACGACGGTGTTGAACATCTCCAGCTGAGGTGCAGCTCCAACATGATCAGCTATCTGAGCATTGCTTACCCAACACAGCCAAGGGCCGTCAGGGAAGATTTTGGAGTATAGTTCAGCCACTGCTGTTTGAACACCTGTCCTAAATCCTCAGCTTCACACATTCAAGCATCTAAGACACTGAATATTCATAGTCTTTTTTTTTTTTTTTTTTTTTTCCCCTTCCAAATTCTGTGTGGGAAACATTTGTGGATGTAGGGTTTTCTGAGGAGAAAAAGCCTGTAGAGAATATTTGGCCATTTCTAGCACTTGTGCCACTTGAGTAAGAATTCTCTGTATGTGGAGCCTGATGCTCAGAGCACTTGAACTCCCTGTTCTCGAAAGAGGTGTTGGAAATGGTGTCTAACTCTCCCGTGTCTTTGAAGGCTTCAACTGTGCATGTCAATGCTTGGATTTAAAGGCAGCTGTAATGAAGAAGCGTTTCCAGATCAAAATGACTCATTAGCAGAGGCTGGGTTGAGGCCATATTTTTAGTCAAGCTCCAGTTGTCCCATCTCCAGCAGGCAGTCTGTTCCAGAGAGGCTGCATGGGCTAGACAACCTTTGCTCATTAACTAACACATGAACATCCCTTCCCAGCAGTAGCTTCCACATAGTGAAATTACTCACTTGACATCCAAATATTAATGGAAAACGTATTTTTTAATTCTGAAAGCCATTCCCTTCTTGCATTCATGTCCAAACTGCAGTCTTTTTGGATAAGCTTCTGGCATACTGCTGGCTTCTCCAAAGCAACCATCTCCTGCAAATGATGAGCAGCTCATGGAAAAATAATATCCATTTGAAGCACTTGGAAAGAGAGGTCATGAAAATGCTTCAGACATAACTGCAAATTTTAATCCCAGATAAAGAAACTAGAATTCTTCATTGGAAATGCCCGTTGCTTCGCACTGACTGTTCTTTCCAGGCATCGGTTTCTCCTGTAGAGGCAGAGCAGGGGTGGCAGGTGTTGCAGACTGTGGCTTGTCAGGGTATTTTACATGTTTTTCTGTGTTGGTTTTTTTTTTTTTTCCCCTGTGGTGGTCTCTCCCACTACCCGTCCCTTTCTTCTGTTCCGCTGAAGAATGAAAGCGACTGGCTGCGCCAATGCGCGCAGCACGGTGCCACAACGAGTCACTGTCTCGCTAACTAAAATGTAAGCAAGTTTATTGGCCTGTTTACGTAAGGTTTCTTCAGGCACGCCGAGTATTTTAGTTCTGGAAAGAGCAGAGTCGTTTTAATATGATCAGACTATATGCAGACAGCCTAGGGATTTCAGAAATAATTTCCTTAAATTTATTGCTTTTTCAAGCTTTCACTCTGTCTATAATATGGTGTGTCCAGGGTTTTTCTTCGTAGCCTACTCACCATCTGCAAAGCTGTTTAAAATGTGCTACTGTATCTTGATCCATTTCCTCTATAACCAACGTCTTCTACTAAGTAGGAGAAGTGTCTTCACTTCTGCCTGAGGTTGGACTCGATGCTCTTGAAGGTCTTTTCCGACCTGAGCAATTCTGTGAATCGGGACTGATTTTCACCGAGCCTTGACCCACGACCTGTCAGTCCCAGGCCACCTCATCCTTTCTGCAGAGGTGTTGGTGATCTGAACAGGATCACCTTTCAGAAGGGAAGAAACCAGCCTGAGCCAGGTTTGAGCTGCGATGTGACATGCAGAGCATCTCACCCGGCTTTACAGAGATGGTGGCCACAGGACTGGCTCAGAGGGCAGGCAATGGCTGGAGGTGACCTTTACCATGTACTTTTGGGAAGGTCCTGAATGGAGCACTGCACATTGCAAGCACAGATCTGTCAGCATCATCTTTCTTCCTGCTCCTGTTCCCTTTGCTCCTCAGGGATCTCCACACTGGGGAAGCTCTCTCCAGCCTTCTGGAAAAAGTTCTAGACTCCCCTCTTCTTGGAAAAAACCCTGTATTTCTTGCTGGCAGTTGGAAGCTGGAGAGATTGGAGTCTAACGCATCTGGATGCTGAACAGAAATGGATGGTGAAACAGTGAGGTCATTGGAGTGATGTCAGACAAAAGCTTTTGAATGTGGTGCTAGGGGAAAAAAAAGATGCAGCCGATGGTTTGCATATTAACTTGACATTTTTCCAGCTAATTCTGAATTTAAAAATAAAATAAAAAAATTATGGAATGCTATGTTATGTTGTGATGAAGAGCAGTAATTCATGGTCAAAACCAGTGTAGCACCATTAGGATTCCCACCATATACCTTTTTTTTTTTTCTTTCTTGGTTGTAGTCAACATGTTATATTCCAAGTGTGACCCTAAGGTCTTGAAGAAAGCATTTGTCTCTGATTTTACTCAGAAAATACACTGTTCCTATTGCAACAAAATAGTCCAGGCCTTTGGCTGGGTCCTGTGGTTTTCCATGGCTGTGGCTTTTCATGTGGTTTTGTTATTCCACCACCAGTTGTGCAATCTGGAATGGTGATGCAGACCAAGAGCCAGGCACCAGTTGGCTCCTCATTTAACATTTCTAGCAATCACTGGTAGCGATGCTAAGGCACACTGGAGCTTTAGTCTCCCTAGTACTAAACCTCCTCCAGAGTCAGCGCTCATGGTCTAGTCATGAATTCCTTCAAAAATCAACTACTGATCTCAGGTTTCAACTATTTCTTCATCAGCTGTTAAACATCTACATAAATACGTGTTCATTGCCATGTAATTAAGATGATTTTCATTTATATAACAGTGTCAGGACTTGGTAGACTCTGTTACTCTGAAAAGTGAAGAACATGGATGTGGACTGGTAAAGGGGGAAAAAAAAAAAAATAATTCTCTGAAGTCCTTCCTCTGCCACTGGTTCAGCAGCACTCTGTCCATAAACTGTGGGGAACAGATCCAGATCCAGAGTGGATAAACATAGGTCTCTGGACATCACTCTGGCTGTTCTTGCAGGAAAACAGCACAAAGTTATGAAGCTTCTTGAGGGTTTTCTGGAGGCTGCCTGTCTTGCTTCTGGGCCTTACTTGAGGCAAGAAACCCTTTCACCTTTTTAACGATGGGCTTTTAGCCTTAAGGGGTCTTCTTGAACTTGCCTGCCCATGCTGGTGATTGCAGGTTGAACGTGCCTCTGTTCTTGTGTGAGGGTAAAAGACGTATTTCTGCACTCCCATTTGTATACCTGATTTGTCTTATCCTTTTTTTTTTTCTGCAGTTCTTCCAAATCACAATATATTTCAAGGTGAAAGAAAGAAGGACTCTTGACATCTGCTATTTCTTTCCTGTAACCTTTCACACCATCTCAGAAACTGTTGGTCAGTGGGACCCAGTCTTGCTATCCCCAGATATTCAAATGAGAGTTTATAGGATGAGAAAGTGAGGGGAAAGAGGCAAAGGAAGCTTCCATAAAAATTAACTTCATCAAATGAATGGGGTGCTGAGAAAAATGCCTGATGCCTCTGAGCTCTTGGATGAATTCCTGGGGGCTGCACAAGTCAACTAGAGAATTAATGAGGAATTTAGATGTTGGCCCCCAGGATGGATTTCTCTTTGGAAGGTCTATGAGCTTCTTCCTCAGTTTGGCAAACAACCTTGCCGACCTGTTTTATGCAGCGATAGTCTGCTCCAGCTAAAAGT
Source organism: Actenoides hombroni (assembly GCA_024336885.1). Taxonomy (NCBI): domain Eukaryota; kingdom Metazoa; phylum Chordata; class Aves; order Coraciiformes; family Alcedinidae; genus Actenoides; species Actenoides hombroni. Next base: position 5,522,225 of record WUAM01000119.1, read on the forward strand.
GATGCCAAAACCTTCTCTAAGAGCTGAAGGAGATGCAAAACAAGCTTATTTCTGCATACCTGTGCTGGTCCAAATTCTGCTGAAATTGAGAGAGAGCTTTTTTTTGAGTGTTTTGTCTCTAGATTTCTGCAGTTTAGTCCTAGTAGGAAGAATTATAGCTGCTAAAATACCAAGGAGACTGAGATCCTCCAGCCCTCTCTCCCAGTAAAACGATCTCACCTTTTATGTGACATTTGAATTGTCCAACCTTTTCCTCTGATGTGAAAAACATGCTGACAGTAATGAAATCTGCTGAGTTTCTGCAGGAATTATTGCTTTATTTTGGTGCCACTGTAAATTCTGGCATGCTTTTACAGGGAAGACGTCTGGAGTTTAGTTTATAGAAGAAAAATAACAATAAGCATGGAAGACTGATAAGGAAAGCTCTGCTTGCTTTTGAGCCAAGTAATTAAAAAAGGCAGAGAAATCGTAAATGGAAGGAAATTTCCCTAGTTATCCAGATTCCAATTTTGTGGCTATAAATGAATTTAATTAAATGAGATTTTGAAAAGTTGGAAATTACGCTGGGGGGAGGAGGGTAAAGCAGCTGTCTCTCAACCACACTTATAGAGGTAATATTACATTAATATTGGGATTTTAATATGTTTTTCTCCTAACTGCAGCGACCATAAAATCTGCCCTCTCGTCTTTCAGAGTGAAGACAATTTAATTTCTAATATCATGAAATGAGGCACAGAGCAAAGGCACTGGGATGTGTAGGGAAGATGATCCTGGAAGGTGATAGCAAACCATTACACACCCAATTTCTGTAGCGTGAAGTGATGACTTTACGACCATCTCTGATGTTAACACTGAGCCTCTGGCTGTAGCCTATGAAAATGTGAGAGTTAAACACCTTCTAGGATTACTCTTGGCCAACTGTACCAAATAACGTGGAAGTGTAATGAAGCCCATGAAGTCTGGGTAGGTCCAAATGGACAGTGTGTTTCAAGCATGGGAGGCAGTCAATCAAACCCATGTCTGTCTGTCTATCTCCTGCCTCCTAAAGGAAAAACATCCAGATGAAGCCTTTTTTGCCATTTTGCTTTTGTCTTCTGAATAGGATCCTGTTACACTGTCTAGCTGGATCACTGGTCATCCCCTGACAGCATCCCATTTTACATTGAATCTGAGAGTCTTTGAGGTCATGGGTCCTTTTGGAGACCTGGAGAGGGGAGGGATGGCTGGTAAAAGCCTTGACTTTGATATGATGTGCTTGAGGTAGAGATGGGGGGGTTCTCAGGTAGGTAAATGAGATGATGGTATTTTCAGGCACTGAGTGACAATAACAAGCACAAACTGTCTGTCTAGAAGAATCCCTCAAGATAGAGACTGTCTGTGTCTTGCCAGAAAGCCCAGTTTCTGGCAGGAAGCATTGTTTATAGAGGGCCGGTTTGGGGACTTGGACTTGCTGCTTGTCCTCAAGCCTGTCCTGTATATATCTGTCTTTAGTTTAATTGGATAACTGTTGGCTCGGGAAATGTTTCCTTCTAGTAATTACAGCTTCTGTTTGTTCCTGTCTCAAACACGTGGTGTGAGGGAGGCTTCATTGCTTCTTAGGGCCTCTCTCTCAATACCGCATTTTTCTCTCTGCGGGTGTCTTCAGCAGTCCCTCTTAAAACACATCAGGTGCTTGAAAATCCCCTTAAATGGACATGAGTGGGAGTTTGGTGAAGCAGACAAGGGTGGGTTTGGGTCTGGAGTGCTTGCTTTGCCTGATTGTTTTCCTGGGTGTTCTTGAAGAGCTGTCTTGGCCTCAGTTCGCTTAAACCCCTTGAACAGATAAAGCTGCTTATTTCTTTTAAACATTTTGAAGGTCTCTAGCTAGAGAATTTACTGGTTAATGTCTTTCTGATATCTGGATCTACAAAGGTGGTGTAGCTCCTCCTCCACTGCTGCTCATTCAGATGTCAGGTAATGGCCGAGAGCTGTGTTAGGGCATTGAAAGCCATTTGCCAGTGTGACTTCTAAACATCTCTTTCCAGACTCCGTGCTCTTTTGTGGTTGGTTAGACAAAGTTATCAGTGAGGGAGGATGGCAAGAGCATAGCTGGAGAGCATCGAGCACTGCTGGAGATCACAAGGGAGCAGCATTCTTCGTGGGAAGTGAGTCTGGGCAGATGTTTATTTTAATGCCATCTAACAAAATGCCTTTGCAAACTAATGGGATCTTTTTGAGGCCCTCCTCCTTTTTCATGGCCATGTGCTCTTTCAAAATGAGGGGAACGGATTTTTTATTGTGGAAGGTGGTGCTCAGAAGCAAATGCTGAAGGAAGGAATTCATGTTTGAGCAAAAAGTTGGGAGGTGATGCTTCGTGCTCCACAGCCTGCAGTAACCGCATCGTGTGCCATGCCAGGTGTCTGGCCACGAAAGGATTGAGGTGACAGAAGGACAGAGCTCCTCACATAAACAACACTGACAAGACAAAAGACCCACCAGAGAAACGAGCTATGTTTGGCTGTATATATAGATGACTCACACAGAAATCTCATCCATTTATAGGTTGTCTCCTGGATAGTGACTGGTCCAATTCCCTGCGGGGCCAGTGGAAACACTTACGGGGAATTCAGTGGGAGTTCGACTTGGCCGTAGGGAATATTTTTCCCTTTAGCATTTTGGTTTTTGTGGAATTGTTTCTTCTAAGGCTGCAGAGCATTAACCAGCAGCAGCGTGATGAGCTTAATTCTTAAAGCATCGTTGCTTCTGCTAATGATGAAATGCTGCTTTGTGCTGAAATCATGTCTGGGGCAGTGGGAAAACAGGGTCTGGAGCAGATGTTGGTGCAGTGCAGCCTGGAGATTGCTGCAGGGAGGTGTTGCTTAATCATCTGTCAAAACAGCATCTGCACGTGTGCTGCTGAGAGAGGGCTGTGGGGCTGGAGAGGGACCTGGGTGGTGCAGGTCTGGAAAGGTAAAAGGCTGGAACAGGGCAGAAGTGATGGGTCAGGAAAGGACGGGGTGTTTTGAGGACACCAGGCAACGCTGGGGAGGAGCCGCCCTTTGCCCAGAAGGAAAAAACTAAGACTAAACACACAGGATTTGAGTTTCCTAATGGAAGGGCAGGGAGTTGGCAGGGGGCTGTCATGCTTACGGAGCAGCAGCCTCCCTGGTCACCCTGCTGTGTGAGCAGCAAACCCAAGGGAGATCTCAGGGACCTTCCTCCTTTGATGGGCAGCAGAGCATGGCCAGGGCACCTTATTGCTGACGTTTGCAGAATGACTCTCCATGCCACCGCACAACAAAACCCAGGGGCAGGTCCTTTGGAGCAGGAGAGCTGGTAGCAGCACATGCAGCCCTCCCAAAACCACTGGCCCCAGGGCCAGCATAAAGCAGCCCTGCACAATGGCACTGGGGATGGCTCCCTTCCAAGTTCAGCAGTTAAAGGAAATGATCATATCAAGAGAGGAAACCCCCTTAACATCAATACAAGAATTAATCTACACATAATTCAGAGCACTTGCAACTCTTAGCTTGCAGCCATTGGTCCTCACTCGCGGAAAGGCTGCTTGCTTTGGGCCTTACTGCTTAGGCAAAGGGAGCACAAGCTGCCTGTGGGACAATTTCAAGGTTGGCATTTTACCCTATAATTATTAAACATGTTGGTTGTCAAAACAAAATTTATTAACAACCCGATGGGGTCGTGACTACCACTTTTCTGAGGTACTGTTTGGGACTATCATTTTTATCATCAAACGCCTTGGGATTGGAAGAGACCTTTAAACATGGTCTGGTCCTACCCCAACCATTGAACCCAACATCACTGAAAATTGCTCCACAGCAAAACCTTTTGCAGCTTAAAATCGATGGCCTATTCAGAGAATGTTTGAAGTGTGGGCAAAAAAATACCCAATAACTGATAGAATCTTGTATAAACCAGACGGGAATAATTTTCCCAAATACATTCATCCGAGCAGCAGCAGCAGCAGATCCTTCTGGCAGAGCACAGCAAAGTGCTGGCAGCACTGCCACCTTC
>WUAM01000119.1:5532860-5552249 GCA_024336885.1 Actenoides hombroni
AAGGGCAAGTTGTGGGAGCCCCACGGTCCCTGGAGGGGTTTCAAAGCCGTGGAGATGTGGTGCTGAGGGACATGGTTCAGTGGTGACCTGGCAGTGCTGGTTTCACGGTTGGACTTGAGCATCTTAAAGTGGGCTCTCCCTTTGAGGGTGATGGGTGTGTTTTACATCCATTCGCCATCAGATGGAGCAGTTCTGGAAGCAAAGAGCAGAACTGTTCCTCTTTCACCCTGCCTGAGCCCAGGCTTCAGGCAGTGTGCTACAGCAGCCTGCTCCCAGCAGCAGTGAATCTTCAGTTATCTGTCTGTGCACCTTGATCTACAGGGTGAAAGGACGTGTTCGCAAACGAGTGCCAACAGTCTGATAACCCTCGTGCTCTGTTGGGAAATTCAAGGTGTGGATTTCAGTGTCTTTATGCAAAAAGAAAGAGGAATTTAACCTCGACCTGTGACTGCTGTGTGAGTGTGGGGTTGACCGTGACAGCACCTTGTGAAAAGCTGGATCTGCAGAAGGGAAATTGGAGGAATGCCGTGCTGGGGCCATGGGAACTGCAGCAAACTGGGACATGTATAGAAATTAAGTGCTTGATGATGTGCTAAGTGCTGGGGAAGGGTCTAGAGCACAAGTCTTATGAGGAGAGGTTGAGGCACCTGGGGTTGTTCAGCCTGGAGAAAGGGAGGTTCAGGGGAGACCTTCTCACTCTCAAGAGCTCCCTGGCAGGAGCCAGGTGGGGTCAGTGTCTTCTCCCAGGGAACAAGGGATAGGACAAGAGGGAGATAGGTAGGACAGGGGAGGTTTAGGTTGGATATTAGGAAAAATTTCTTTCCCAGAAGGGTTGCCAAGTCCTGGCCCAGGCTGCCTGGAGCAGTGGTGGAATCCCCATCCCTGGAGGGATTTAAACGCTGTGGAGATGTGGTGCTGAGGGACATGGTTTAGTCCTGATTCTGTGTTTCAGGTGAGCTGTTGAATTGTGAGCAGGGCAGTAAGGCTTTTGAGGGTCACAGCCTTGGTCTGAATGGCACAGAATGAGAACAGAGTATAGATCAGATAGACTTGGGGATGTCTCTGGCATTTTGGGAGACTCAACCAGGTCTCCTGTCCCGTGCTTCAAACACAGACCTGTCCTGTCTCACCCGTGATATCATCCTGGTTTTATTTCTGTCAACATTGGTTGAATCAAGCCAGCCCACACTGCTTTGCTGCAACAGGTCACAGCAGCAGTAACCACCTCTTCAGGGCAGATCTTAGAACTGTGCTCCAGGAACTCACTTAGTACTGTTTACTTTGACACTGTAAGAGTAGTATATAAATAAGTACCTCTGTATTTAGGCATTGATGCATAAAGGGAAGTTTGCTGGAATGGGGCATCTGAACTGAGGTGAAGCACAGAGCAAGCGGGGGATAAAGGCTGGTTGAAGCAGTGGAAGAAGAATAAAAATGCTGGATCTCTAAAGAGAGACTGGAAAAAACCCAAAACAAATCCCTTTTGCCTCTGGAGGGCTCTGGGGAGAGGGGAAAGAGTGTTTTTCCTTCCGACTGTTTTTTCTTCAATTCTAGAAAGGCTCAGGCTGAACGGCTGCACGCTGTCTCCATTAGCATCTCCTGTGCTTCAGAGACACACACCTGCTGGTTCCTCTGGATAATAGGAGTTAAATAAGGTACATTAAACACGCATTTCCTCGTCGTGCATTTCCAGGAGCTCAATAACGCTGTTTTGGCAGGTTAATTTGGCAGTCCTCGCAGTGGCATCTTTAAAGATTCCTTAAACCTTTCAATGAACTCTTGTTTTTTGATAAGCATAAGAATAAAACAAAGATACTTTCTTTTTTGTGAATAATAACCTCCGTAAGAAGACTTGATAAAAATCTCGATAAACATCGTGTAACACCTTACAATGATCATCTTTATGATGTCTCAATGTGGGACAGCATCCAATCATCTGGAGCTTCCCCACAAACGTGCTGCTTTCAGCAGCTCTTCTGCCCCAGGTGTGCCCCGTCCACGTCGGGCATTTCAGATTTGATATCACCTCTTGGTGATGGAGATCTAGAAGTGTTAGAGGGGAAATCCTGTCTGGCCTTGGGCACCCAGCAGGGCTAAGGAGCTCTTCAAAGTGAGCAGGATTCATCTCTCTCCTCTTTGCATAGGGATGGGAAGGCAGCTACAGCTGGGGTGCAGACAGGGAAACATAAACCAGCCCAGACAACCCAAGGAGATGACAACCTCCCTCACATCACCCAGCCCTGCCCCCCTGTGAATCCCCTCCGTTGTTTTTGGCCAGTAAATGAAAGCCAAGCTAAGGCCTCGATCCAAAACTCGGTCCCAGGCTGTGTGGGAGAGTTTGTACACGAACCTACAAAAGACAGACTGTTTTGTTTGGGAGGTTTTTTGGTGTTTGGTTGGTTGGCTTCCTCCCTGCACCCACCCCCCCTCAACCAATTCACTGTAGATTTCCCGAACAATATTAAGCCAATAAAGTCTGTGCCAACAAATTGTGATTCTAATCCTGCTTCCTGATATTTGCAATCGTGGTTGTTTGGCTGGGTGAGCAGCTGGCTCACCAGCTGGCTTCTTCCCTGCCTACCAAACAACTCTTCTTCCCCGCTCTTGGGAAGGGCTCTGCCAGGGCCAAACTGGGAATGTCTCCCCTTCCCCGGCAGCCCATTCCAGTAGGGATCCCAGCTCCTCTGCTGAATTAGCCGTCATCCAACAGTGACACCAACCCCTGTCCCGTGCAGAGACATCACCACCATCTGCTGTGGGACAGAGGCTACGGAGGTACTGACATAGGATAAGAGTCTGGGTTCAGGATGAGGGGGGAAAAAGATCGGAAAGTCTCTGCCCAAGGTTATTTTTCGAGCAGCCTGTAGCTATTTTAGTTACCGTCTCTTTTAAGGAGATCAACACTGAGGGCAAATTCCTTCCCAGATAAATCATGCTCGTTCCACATGCACGAGAAAGTGGGGAATTTTGTTTTTCAAGTGGCTGCTTTGCATGTTTCTCTGGCTGGCAGCTGGAACGCCAGTGCCAGAGCCACGTGAACTGTGCGAGCGATGGTTGTCAGAGGGGAGGTTTCGCCTTGTGCGATGCCCGGGGGGTAACTCCCCATGAGATAACACTCTGAAAACACACAGGATTTTATTTAAAAAAATATAAAAATAGTCCTTTTAATGAAGGTGTCAGCACCGTGCTCTTTGTAATCTTTTGGGTTTGGGGATAAGATGGTTCTTGTGGGTTTGTTTGGGTTGTTTTTTGTTTGGTTTGTTTGTTTGGTTTTTTGTTTGGGTTATTTTTGTGTTTGGTTTATTGTGTGTTTGGTTTTGTTGTTTTGTTTTGTGTTTTTTGTTTGTTTGGGTTTTTTGTTGTGTTTTTTGTTGCTGTTTTGATTTTTTTGGTCTTTTTTTGTTTGTTTTTGGGGGGGGTTGGTTTTTTTTTTAAGAAAGGAAGGGGAAGATTAGCCTCAGGGCACGAACTGGTTTTCCTTCACCTTGACAGGCTGGGTTTACATCCTAAACATGGGACAGCTGCAGCTGGATCCTTTCTGCAGCTCCCTGCATGGCATTGCTGCCACCCCAGGCAGGGCAGGAGGCCAAGGGCAAGAGCAGAGTTGCAGCCACCTCCCTTTTGCAGGACCCGGCTGTTTCCCACGTCACTTTTTGGCCTGAGCTTTGCCGTTCACCTGACCCCATCCCCATGGCACTGCAGTTCCTCTGCAAGATCCCAGAGGAGATCCGGAGAGGCCAGGGGTGATGCAGTGGTGGGGACTGTGGATGTAGCATCTTCTCGCTGGGACTCCGGGCATCACCTCCTCATGCTTGGTAATGACAGAGAAAAGCTTTGGTCTTTTCTGTCGTCTTAGCACTTCAAGATCTGATTGAAATTACCCTGGTGTAGAAAGAGAATGAAGGACCTGAAATGCCATGGACCTCCTCAAGTGGGTTGAGAGGAGGGCCATGAAGATGATCCAAGGATCATTCCATATGATCACAACTCCTCTGTGAGACGAGGCTTAGAGTTGGGGTTGTTCAGCCTGGGGAAGAGAAGGCTCCAGGGAGACCTTATTGCAGCTTTTCAGTACTTAAAGGTGGTCTACAGGAAAGATGGGGAGGGACTTTTTACAAGGGCATGTAGTGATGGACAAGGAATGATGGTTTAAAACTGAAATAGGGTAGATTTAGATTTGATATAAGGATGAAATTCTTCACTGTGAGGCACTGGAATGGGCTGCCCAGAAAGGTTGGGGATGTTTCATCCCTGGAAGTGGTCAGGGCCAGGGTGGACTGGGTTTTGAGCAACCTGGTCTAGTGGGAGATGTCCCTGCCCATGGCAGGAGGGTGGAACTAGATGATCTTTAACCCTTCCACCCCAAACCATTCTATGAAATGTGGTGAACAGACTTTTCCCACTGATGTAGGCAGTTGTAGCTGAGTGCAGAGCTTTCTTTCTCTCCCATCCAGAAGTTGTGTGCATGGAAAGCAGTGAATGCCCACCTGCACATGCACACGTGAAGCTCCACACCTTCCTCCAGGGCTGTTCAAGGAGAGCATTCCTCTGGAGATACTCAGTCCACATGAACACCACTCATATTTGTCCATTTTAGCTGCTGCTTTTTCATTGTTGAGCCATAAGCTGAGTCTTAGCTCTAAATCAGCCTCAAACATGGTGTAAATTTGCCATGTCTGTTACTGTGAATGGGGAATAGCTAAAAGAATTAAGATATTTTAGTTCTTAGAAACATCGCTGGTAACTTCCATATGACCTACGCAGGTTTGTACTGCACGAGGAGGCCAACGTTGCCCTTAGATGTTTTTAAAACCCTCTGCGTGTTGTAATTGGATTACAAAATTATGGCAAGAGCTGTGAAAGGGACTTTAGTAAATCATCCAGTCTGTTCCACTGGCCCAAAGCTAATCTGACTCTCTCGCCAAAACAATGGATTTGGCACCTAGTAAAAGCTCGAGCCGGGTTTCTTACGTTTGCAGAAAGAGCTCTAGATCTGAGGGTTAAACTGAAGGCATCTTTGAAGGAGTCCAAAACATGTGGCTTGGGGGGGGGGGAATTTCCCCCACCCCCCTGCTGTGTCTCGGGGACCCTCGTGCTTTGTGTGCGTTTTTAGTTTCCCATGAATGTGTACCAGCTGAAGTTTTCTGCTCCTTGCTGTGGGTAACGGCGTCTCTGAAGAGGAAATGCTGCAGAACTGTTCCGACGTTGTTCGGTAGCTCTTGACCTCAAGCCAGGCCCTGATGCTGGAGCTGGCTCCTTTCTTCACAAGAAGCTGAGTGCAAGGGCTAACTCAACCAGACTGAGTGAACTTGCGGATCCTGGTCTGGATTCTGCCTCTTGAGTCTCTGTCACTCTGGAAATAGCCTTGCAAGGAGCTCTTCTCTGCTCGCGTGAAAGCTGGTTTCCTGATAAGCGTTGGGCACGTTGAACTTCTCGAGCAGATTCGGCTTTGGGCAGCATCTGCTTTTCCCAGTTTCAGCCCTGCTGCAGCCCTGGTATTGTTTCGCACGGATCTGAAGGCCATGTGTGTTTGTCCCTTCCATGGAAAACGTAGTTTCTGTTAAGAACCATCACGTGCTTTTTGTTTTGATCCTTTTCCCATGTGCTTGGGGTCATCTTTGCTGCAAGCTGCAGATCACGTAACAGGGCAGTGAATATTTATTTGTTGGGTTTACAAGAAAGGTGTTGAGTGCAGTTATGATGAGTAGTTACTACTCCGTGTCAGTGGATTTGACAATAAACTGTTTGTTAACTCTTATTGCTGTGGATTTGCTTTGTCCACAGCAATAGGATGTCCAGAAATAAATACAGGGCTTCTGTTTCATTTGGGCAGTACAGAGAATTGCATTACCACATGTTCATAAACTGGCCTTTTATTTTGGTGGTTTGTTTTGGTTTGGGTTTTTTTTTTTCACTTTCTTCCTCCTCCCCCGCATTGAGTTTCAATGTCTGAAAGTTCCTTTTCTTTCACATTTCAAATACCAGCACGGATTTGAGACCCTGTATAGGACCATCAATAATGCTCCTGTCCCATATACATTTTCTCATAGATAAGGTTTTAGGATATATTCTTTTTTACTGTGTGTAGATGGGGAGGCACAAACTAAGTCTGCTGAGAAGGCTGAGGTGGGCTGGTTACAGGGAGCCAATTTTTTAGGGAAATGATGCTTCTCCCTTCCCACCCACACACATGATCTCCATCTCTGTCTCTGCGGCTGTGTGAAAGATGACCAGAGATTTAACTGGTGTCAGCTGATCTCTTTCAACAGAAGCCAGAAACGCTATCAGTCTATCAGAAATACTGAGATACTCGACTGAAATCTTTGTCAGAGCTTGATAGGAATCTCGACCTCGACTTTCTCGGAACAAATTGCTTCATGGGGTGGGAGGGAGGCAACCCCTGGGACGACACTTTCAATACGTGTTTCTGAAAATCCCCTCAGGCCCCATCTGTTGTTACCAATTCCTTTGAAACTCTTAAAAATCAAATCCTAGAAAACCAGCTCTCATGGTTGTAGGAGCTGCTCGGCGCTTTCGCAGAACCTTCCATTGTGTCTTGGCTCCAAATGCTCCAGTGGAGTGTGAGTCTGTTCATGATTGAGTTCAAAGGGGCTGGGAATTCTTGGTATTACTAAAGAGACAGTGCTGGAGGCCAATCGGTGCCCTGCCAGCCCCTCCATACACTGCACGGGACTGGCTGGAGCCCAGGGATGGCAAATTGGTGACTCAAAGCATTGGGTTCGTCACTACTTGACGGGGAATTCAGTAAGACCATCTTGGAGAACTGCACTAGATAGGATGTTCTCCAAACATGGCAAGGGAAGAGTAGCTAAAACAGGGGAGAATTGAATGCATGCCTTAATTTAAGCATGCCTTAATCTTCCTAGCAATGTATTACCATGACAACTCCATCCGTATTTTGAGAACAACCACTTCCAGCCATTAAACTATCAACCATGCACTCAGCGTAACAAAATAATTCATAAACCAATGGACTAAGTGCCAGGAAAAGATGTGTTCAAGCAGTCTTATGATACTCAAGAGAAATACTCCACTGCTCCAGTGTGCGCTTGAGTTTATTTTTTGTTAAAAATAGATGGAGATGAACGTAAACTGAACACAGTGAATGTCTGAGATAACTTACAATAAATGCGGGGCGTGTTGAAATTGCAGCACTGAAGGAAAAACATTGTAAGACCTTACAGGGTTTGATAATAAGATGCTTTTTTTTTTTTTTTTTCCTGCGCGTTGCTGAGCTCTTGAAGGTTGAACTCCAGCATTATTTTAGGCTGTAGGAAAATGTAGATCTGCTTAGTGTATATAAGTCAGTGACTTGTGTCCAAGTGTGAGATGACCATATGAGCTCCCATCCCGCTCCTCTCACGGGAGGACACTGCAATGGTTTGATACTCGCAGTTTCAGCACCCTTGCAATGTTTTTGCCTCACTAGAACAGAATGAAGCAGTGATAGCTGTGACTTTTCATATAAGGATCTGCAAGTGGCAAGGTGGTTTGCAGCTGGCTTCCCAAAACACACACTTTTTTTCTTTTTTTTTTTTTTTAATGCGTATCTGGCAGTCTATGCCCAGGAAGTTTGGAACTATGTCCCTTTTTGGAGCATCTCTCTTATAAGGAAAGGCTGAGACCTGGGGCTGTTCAGCGTGGAGAGGGGAAACTGAGAAGGAATCTGATCAATGCTGATTAATAGCTGAGGGGTGGGTGTCAAGAGGATGGGGACAGAGTCTTTTCAGTGGTGCCTGGTGACAGGACAAGGAGCAATAGGCACAAATTGGAACCCAGGAGGTTCCATCTGAACATGAGGTGAAATTCTTTGCTGTGAGGGTGTCGGATCCTGTCCCAGGCTGCCCAGAGAGGTTGTGGAGTCTCCTTCTCTGGAGAGATTTCAAACTCACTTGGACACTGTGATCCTGGGCCACCTGCTCTGGGTGACCCTGCTGGATAGAGCAGGGGGATGGCACCAGATGACCCCCAGATGTCCCTTCCAAGCCCTATTGTTCTGTGATTCCATGACCACTGAGTGAAGGCACACAGGTCTCTGATCCCTGTCAGTTGGGAGTTTTTTGATTATTAACGGGTACTAATATGACATTTCTGAAGGTTTTCATAAATATTCCTTTGGTAGTCTTCACACCAGCTTAATCTCCAAAACTTTTGCAGGGTGTGCTTTTCTCCTCCTTGCTGTTCCCACTCTGGGAGTTGGGCTGTGAAGAATGAGCCTCGCTCTGTGCTCTGCCCCCCTGAACTAAAGAGGTCTGGTGAAAAGGGGGGGGGGGGCATGCTGGGGCACCCCAACGTCCCGTTGGCCACGAGCACCCTTGCCCCGTGGCCAGCCGAGCCCCACCTCGGCAGCCGTGCATTCCTGCCTGTAATCCAGGGTGAGACTAACCAGCAGATGTCTGACCTTCTCACCCTCCTGGCAGCGCTGAATGTCCTTTCCTGTAAACTTCTGCGGGGTTTTATTTTCCTTTCTTTTCCCAGTCTCCAACTGCTGGTTATTACCATTATTAAGCATAAATGGCCTCTTTCACACTCCGCGAGGCGAGCGCTGCGATGAATAAAGCTTCACTACCGCGAAAGGGTTTGCACGATGATACCGCGAGTGATTCAGAGAGCGTCTTGTGACTACACCAAGAGAAAGGCAAGTTGTGAACCCATCTCCCTTTGTAGGCTTAGGTCGAGAACATGTCCTGTATTTCCCTGCTCTGGCAGGGGGATTGGACTCGATGATCTCCAGAGGTCCCTTCCAACCCCTACCATTCTATGATTTTATTTTTGCAAAGGCAAGAAAAGACAAAAGAGATCTTTCCTTAGGGTAAGGAAGCTGTCATAAGCACAGCTAGGAAGGAGATTTCAAAAGCTGAGCAGTGGGAAAGTATTAAGATCATAGTTCTGCTCACAGTCTAAATGAGCAGTTGTTTTTCAGTGGTGAATCTAATCACCTAAAAAGCAATCTGGTAAAGGGCATCCATCTACAGCACCCGGTGAGGGGAAAAAAATAAGATGTATTTGACATGGAACAGATGGGTATTGCCCTTACACTGTACTTTTATCATCCAGCACATCTATGCACTAAGGGCAATCTGAATGCAAATGTTGCTTCTATTTGCATGACGGGCTGAAAATAGCTGAATGCAGGTTACGGTTACGGGCACGTAGATATCAAAAAGCCTCTAACAACATCCTGTTACAATTAATGGTCTGTGTTCATACCGCTTCACGCTGCGATGCCCTCAAATATCACAAACTAAGCAGAGTCGAGCGAGATTTTTACGAGGAAAGAAAAGCTCTGAAGAATCCTCCTGTGTTGGCAACGCGAGTCGCTCCGTGCTGGCATTGTGCTGATTTCTAGAATAGCCAAGGGAAAGGCTGCTGTACAGGGGCAAACTAGAAAATACACAGCCTGAGACTGAAAGGCAGTAGCCTGAGATATTTTATTATTATTATAATTTGTTTGTTTGTTTGAAGGAAGGAATTTTTGTCTGTTCTTTTACTCATGATTTGGTGCCCAGCTCCTGTATCATGATATTTCCCTCGAAAGGAGCAGATAACATGGCTATATCAAAATCATGTGGAGTTCCTCCCTGCTGGGGATGAGCTGCTTTGCTCCTCCCTAGAGGGAGCTCCTTCTAGGCTTCAATACAACCATCTCTTCCTTCTTCAACAGAGGTGGCAGCTGTGATACCTGCAGGTGAAGGGCATGGTACGAGGATGAGAGTAATGGTGTGCAACCATTTTTCCACGAGGAACTGTGAATACAAGTCCTGCTTTGGAAAATGCATCCCCTAGAAATGGCGAACACAGCATTCAATAATTAGGAGGAGGTTCAGTCCAGCCTCACAGATCTTTAGCAGCCACAAAATTCAGATCCAGAAAGGTGAGGGGTGACCACGACCCAGCCCAAGCGGCTGACTGGTGCCGAGCGCAGTGATTTCCTTATGGTTGCCAAAACTCCCAGTTTCTTGGTGTGCTTTATCCTCTACTTCAAAACCATTTTGCAGAGGTATCAGGACATGTCTAATATGTGGAAAAAAAAAAAAAAAAAGTGAACATCGTGGTCATTTAGCAAGATTTCCCCCCTCTTCCCCTTCCTTTTGTTAGAGGAGAACGAGGCTGGATGGACTCTTGTTTACAGTCCCTTACAGTGGGCTCTTTTACTGCCAGGGCCACGAATGATGTCATTTGTTTAGCAGGAGACTGACTATTAGAAATGCCAAATGTAATTAGGATCTTTACTTTCACAAACACTGATGGTGAGAAATGGCTCCTACCTTTTGAACTTTCAGGCTCGGGGTGGGAGCTTTGCCCCGAACGAGCTGTTGGCAAAGGTTTCAACCTAGGGCGAGAAGAGATTTCACACAGCGTTTGCAATTCTCCTCTGAATTTGGAAAGTTCATAAGCTTTCAGCCAGGAGGCTGGTGATGTCACTGAAAATAACTCCTCTCCTGGGTGAAAAAAACCCATCATTAACCTCTGGAGATTGTAGAGCGGAGGCTCTGCTTGCTTCAGGTCCTCCAAGTCTGGGAGAAATGGGGCTGAGCCTGGCCAGACACTGCCAGCTGGTTTGGAGCCAGCGTACTGGGATCCTACTCCACCCATGACACTTAGAGAGAAACAAAGGGTGTAAAGGGTGTGTTAGGGACAGGAAGAGGCGTGATGCTTGTGACTGTACTCCAGCTATTCTCCACTGTCAGAAGCCCCCTGAGGGAGGAGGTGGGAGGAGGCAAGGGGAGGAAGGCCAGTAGCAGATGGCATTAATTTAGCACAGCCCAAGGCTGCTGCACAATATACCGAAGCTTGGTCCTTGTTTAGAACCAGCCTTACAACCTGCAGCCTGCTGCTTGCGTGGTGACCTCTTGCCCATCTAGCAAGGAGAGGGAACCCGGGCATCCAAGCTAGTCCTGAAATCCACCCAGGGAAGCTCCAGCTGACAACAGTCAAGATGTTGCTAGCGTGCAGTGAAGCTCTGGGGGCCCATCCCAGTGCTTGCTGACGTCAATGAAAACCTTTCTGTTGACTTCAATAGACTCTAGATCAGGCCCTTGATTTATAGTTGCAAGCATCTATGGTTTCTCTCCTTCTTTCTTCCAGAGATGGCAAAAAGGTGTGCAGGACATCTACTCTTCAACAGCTCTGGCTGCTCAAGCACCTTTCTTACCCTGAAGAAAGGAGCATTTAACTGGAGTAACATGAATGCAACACTATTATATTTCTGGTAACAGATTTATTGTGATTTAGTTTCAGCATATTGGGCATGAAGAACATCACTTTTCATGACAGCCAAGGCTGATGTGCGCTGTGGTGTCCAGCCCTGCCCTCGCCTCTCCTCTCACCTTCCTCAGCAGGGGCCCAGTTCTCAACCTTATGTTGAATTATTAGCTGCAAAATTCATGGCCAAGAAAACCTAAAGGGTGTATTTTCTTTATTCTCTCTCCCCAAACCACCATAACTGTCACACATGTAACTCACAGGTCCTATCTGTTCCTCTGAGAAAGTAAAACCAGGTCACCCACCAGAGAGCCCAGCCTGTGAACTGGCAGCTTTGTACGTGAAGAAGTTTAATCCAGAACCTTCCTGCCGCCTCTGATTCTCCGGCGCCAGCTCTGCGTCCTACTCAGACTGTTTCCTTCACCCTCTAGAGTCCTCCCACCACCACCTCTTCCAGGGATTTTTGTGCAGGTTATTTGAGGATACAGGTGCTCGAGTGAAAATATGATGGTGAAGCACCTGTGTTTTGACTATGCTTTTGCTGCTAGTTTTAATGTTCTGTACATTCCCCTGTGATTATTTTTTTCTGTGTTGCCTCTCTTTCATTGAGCTGGTGAATGCAAATCAGTCCTGGGCTGTTATTCATTTTCTTCCAGCTGATAGAATACCTGTGAGGCGGGAGGGAGCACTAAGTCTGGTCTGTGTCCTTTAAGCACAAGCTGCAAGCAGCCAGCAGTTTTCCCTGCAGTTTATGGTTATTCCATAGGGATCAGTAAATGCTGCTGATGTTATTTTGAAAAAGTAGAAGAAAAAGTTTTCTCAAAAGTCTCAGAAAATGGAAACAAAGGAAAGGGTTGGCTTTTTGTTTTTGTTTTGTTGGATTTTTTTATCAAAGCCATGGAACTGATGGAAAAAAAAAAAAACCAAACCCAAGCAACTGTTACCTTCATGCTGCTAAATTTACTGAAACACTTTTGCAACCCCAGCCACTATGTATTTTTCCCTAAAAGGGGCAGCCTAGATCCACGGTGCAGAGCTTCCCAAATTTTCTTCTTGTTTTTCTTAAATTTACCATCAAATTGTAGAAACTTTCTTAATCTTCACTATGGCTTTGGAGGTTAAAAGTTTCTTTTCAATCTTCCCATTGTAGGAAATCCATGATGATTCAGCTTGAGGACAGAGTCAAACTGTTCTACTGCTTTTTTAAAGCTTTTTGGTATTATTTTGGTGCTAGCACTTCAGTTTACACATCTATGCCACTGAATCCATATAGCTGTCTCTTTTAATCAGTCCTGAAAGTTTTTTTTCTGCTGGGTCAACAGGATAATATTGTGTTATCATTCTTAGAATATATTCTTAACCAAGGGTGAAAAAAAATTTTTCGTAAGTCAAGTTATGAGGGGAATGTTGTTAATGAACTTTAGGACTTGTAAATAATCAGCACTGAACTACAGAGGTTTAGAAAGAGGGTTCTCACCTTTCCCGTTACCGTGAAGGCTGCATAAGTCTGGTTCATTGCCATCTTTTTAGAAGAGTAATGGAACAATTTAACTGCTTTTTCCCCTTTGCTTTTCACTGTAGGGGCAGAAGACAGGATGTGAAGCTTGTCATTGAGTGGTATCCATTGTACAGGCCAGACTGCAGCTGATACAGTGCCTTGGCTGGGAGCAGAGCTTTGGTTTCAGGGTGAGGACACGAGACCACTGGTTTCTGGAGGTGCGTCATGCGATGGGCACAGCCTGTGACTTCTGGCAAGGCACAAGCCAGCACATTGCTACAGTCTCTGTACATCATGTTCTTGCTTTTTACAGCTGCTGGCTACTGGCATCCTGGTACAGTGGATGCTGAGTGAAATGAAAGACCTTGCACAGAGTGCTTGAACCCGGCCGCGCCTGGATTTGCTAAGCAGACTCCTGAATGGCCCCTGTGGTCTGATGCTCCTGAAACTACTTCCAGGAGCAGAATCAAAGCGAGCGGTCTCAGCGGGGCAGCTCTGTCCCTTCCCTGGATGTCAGCAGGAACTGGTGGGGCCGTGTTCACAGTGAACTCCTTTCCTTTGCAGGAGGTGAGCTCGAGATGCTGCGGTGGGGCCACCCTTTGTTCCAGGCAGAAAGCTGGTGTAGGACCCACGTCCTGGAGGCAGGGAGGAAGGAAACCCGAAGGAAGGAAGATTAACAACACTCTGAGTAATGACCTAAGTCTCAGCCTGCCTTCGGGCGGCACGTGTGGTGCTCACAATGAGTGGGGTTTAGGGCAAAGCGACAACAGATGCTCCCGATTCAAGTCTCGTGAAGAAATTGCTCTTAGGTTTTCAACTTTACATTCTAGAATTTGGCATCCAGACTGTTTTTAAAGGTGGGCGTTTGAGAGAACATAGAAAGTTGTGGCTTCTTTAAGAAATGTTAGCAATGAGCACAGGTTAGTGCATAAGGCAAGATAGCAAAGACTGTGCTACTGCTGATGCTTCGTTCCAGTTTGATGTACCATCAGAGTTGGTGGCTTTGGCCAACCCCTGAGAGATTTTAAAAGCAAACCCAAAAAGGAGCTGGGCAAGTCAGAAGGACACTACAAGACTAAGAAAAGTTTTTGTGACTTTACTTCATCTTGTCAATATAAAAATCCTTCCATTGCTGACATAACTGTTTTAAAGAGCTGAGGAAGAGTCGGGGAATACGCAGTTAACTTCTGGCTTGAACTGCACTGTGAGGAGCTTTGAGAGGAGGAAAATGCCCTTTCCTCTTCTCTTGCTGATGCTTTATCCTTGACCTGTGTCACAGTCCCTTCCAGGCAGGGCTACTCGCTGAGTCTAAACGACCTTCACATGCTTGATACTGTAAACAGATGTTTGGTGTTTCATGAAAATGAACTCCTCACAGATGTCCATTCACCAAAGGCTCAGTGCAGTTATTTAGCTGAATGTGGTAATGAGTTCTAGGAACACAGGAAAAAATGGCAAATCTGACCTTTTCTGGAATTGGAAACGTAGGAGTTGTTGACAAGAATGTGGAGTTTATCAGTAAAAGGATGCCAGTGGGGAAGAAAGACATTGTGGGGTTTGACACTGGTTTGCCCTTTGCTCTGCCCATGTAAATTCTGACACGTTCAGTCTTCAAAGAAAACACAGAAGAGACAAAATTGTCGAAGTCTGAGATGCAATCAATACCCAGGTGAAAACAATGCAGATTTCAGAAAATAAAGGAAGCAAAGCAATGAAGAAAGGTAAAAACTCTTCACTAACTTTTGGCTCTCCAGCCTCAGGTCCCTGGAAAAAAAGTTTGATAACTTAATACAGAGATGTTCTTGTTTGTTGCTTCTCTCCAATCTTTCACGGTCATTTGAACATTAAAACAGATCCTCCTCCTCCAGACAGTCCAGTACAGTGAAAGCAGCTTGTTACAAACATGGTTAAGAATGTTTAAATGAAAATATGTAGAATAAAGAAGGAACTATTCATGACGCATCACTCCTCTTGACAGGCTGTGAAGTTATTTCACCCTTCAACACAAGTGCTAGAACATAATGGAATCCCTACTGAGCGTTTTCATGCCTACCAGAACATGAAAAAAAAAGTATAACAAAATGCCTAGTGTCCCCCTAACTATTAGCTTGGATGAGTAAGGAGGCCAAGAGAAAACAGTGGCACTGTGGGAAATATCTGTGGTGAGGGAAGGAAACAATAACCGAAGGCGATAAAAATGGGTGATTCTCGTGCATTGTGCCCCTTGCAAGGGAGGACACTCTGCGAGCAGAGCATCAATATGGACTATGGTTTGTGTTGTTTTTTTTTCTCTCTGCTACCATAAAGAATTTTAAAAGCCAAGATTTAAAGACCTCCAGGTGGGAAAGGAGACTGTTTCTGATCCTTTTGGTTACAAAAAGGGCCATTCAGCTTACGAGCAAAACTGGGTGAGAGACACTTGGAACGCACCATTTAAATCTATTCTGTTTTGCTTATGATTTAACTGAGAAGATGGAATGGGCACAGATGTTGCAGCGTGCAAAAGTGGGGCACTAAATGGTGCATTAACATGGAGCTGTATTCTAATGTTGTTAATCAGGCCCCATTCAGAAAGAAAGCAGCGAGGCTTTTGCCTGCATGAAACACTCGTATGACGTAGCCTTTAATACACAATAATCTCATTTAAATTTTACTGAATTCAGTGAACTTTATGAACTCAGAGTGGTTGCTCAGGTACTGTAAAAGATCATTTGTTCCAAAGAAGCTATTAACTCTCACTGTTTTAGTTTGTTTTGGTTTTACCTCTGATTTCCAGCACAGACTGAAAGCACTTCTGAAGCCTCGCATCTTATTTGATGTTTAGATGCAAAGAACTCAGGAATTACTGTCATTTGCAACAAGGAAGTGAACTTTTATAGAGGTCCAAAAGCCCTTCTGTACTCAGAAGCTGGGATGGTTTAACTTTGTTCTACCTTTGCATTGATGTAGCTTCATAACCACCCAACGGGAAGTGACGGTTATAGTGTTGTAAAACTGGTGGAAATAACAGGATTATCTTTGACTAACCACAGGTTTTTCCATGTCAGGAATGTGAACAGCCTGAAATCATTCTGCCCCTGGATGTTTCTTTTTTTTCCCTTTTAGAAGAAAGGACTAAACAATATATTTAGGGCTTATATATGGAATTACACTCTTCTTGGTGCAAAGTCTGCAAAAGTAAGTGGAAAGGACAAGAGGAAGGCAGGGGAAGCAAGCAGTCAGAGACAGACCTCTGCAAACCAAAAATGGTATTTCTTTGAGTTAGAAAGAGGTATTTGTCAGTCAGGTAAAGGGTAGGACCTAGGAAAAGCCATCCTGCTCTGCACTTTTGTTGCACGCAATTTCGGAGCCACCAGCAGCAGTACCAATATGTTGTCATTTGAGAGAAAACCCCGAGTGCTCATTGCAAGCTTCTCATGGTCTCGGGTCATTATTCTTCATCTTCATTTCCTGCAGCACTACTGGCCTGCAGGAGGGAAAGTCCACTCTCCTTCCACCTTTCCGGGCTGGACCAGCTCCCTGGGCTGCGTGATGGTGCAAGCGATGGCTCTGTCTTCGGCTGGGGACATCCTCCAAGGTGCGTGTGGCAGTTCAGGTGTTGGCACCCACAGTGCCCTGGTTGTACCCACAGTCGCTCTCCAGGTCTTGCCGAGATGAGCAGCCGGTGGCAGTTTCCCAGCTTTCTAAGTTGGTCATGAATCACTCAGAACGTTTCAAAACTCTTGGTTTTGAAGGTACCAGGTTTCCTGTCTGAAGTTCTCCCAATATCCGTTCGGCATTGTCGTTCTTCCGCTAGGAATATTTTTTCCTGTATAGGAAAATAAGTACAGTGATGATCACAAGATAAAAATGGAATTATGCTACATGCATTCAATGTATTTTTAAATTTTTTTTTAATACCAAGCCTTCACGAATATCACTATTAATAGAAGCAATTGTATGGAAAACAGAAATTCTGATTTTGCTGGGTTTGCTTTTGGTCTGGTTCCATAAACAATAACAGTGTTGGAAAATTCTGGAAACTTTTTGTTTCATATTAATTGAAGTAATCATGACAAAGAAACACAATTTATTTCTTCTAAATTTGAGTGGTAGTAAAACTGGCATTATTTTATGTCAGCTCTCAGTCTGCATCAGAAATATCCTAGCCAGTGGTGTAAGCTGCTTTAGGTTCTCATTTTTCAATTATTCTTTTACTTTTTTTTTTTTAAATTGGTCACTCCTCCAGTGAACAGATCAAATATTAATGAAGTTTGAAAGGGGTTTTTTTTGAGCCATGTAAGACTTAATAAAACCATAATTTTGCATTTTACTGCTTCGGTGGGGAAAGGCTGTTAATTAGGAGGAGCATGGCAAAGAAAACTGCTTTTTGGCTCTGCCTACCAACTGGTTAATTCTTCCTATAAACAATTGGTCCCACTTAATGACCAGACCATACTGTATTTACTAGCATTCCCAGACTTCATAGTTTTATGTCTGTGAAACACTTGCATATTATGATCTCACCTCATGATACAGAATCTCTCTATTCAAGTTTATACATGACGTGGAAAGTCTCCGAGATGTACGCTGAGGTGTAAAATTAGTGTAATTCCCCTGGAATGAAAGAGACGTGCCAATTCGTATCAAATGAAGCTATGGCCCACAATGTCTTAAAGACGTTTCCTTTTGTCTAGCAAACAAGCAAACAAACGTTCTCCATTTCAATGGAAAATAATGCTTGTGTCTCTCCTTGCTCAGGCACAGAGGGAGATCAAAGATGGCACAATCTCTTCTTGCAAGGCAGTGTTTTGCTACCAGACAATTAATACGATAGGATCAGGGAAATGAAAATCTATTCCATGCCTAGGTGTTTCCCCTCATGGACTGGAAAACTACTCCATTTATCATTTTCTGTCTTTAGGCAAAAAGGCAACTCTTACTTGCATGTTTGTCAGTTTGTGCTTGAGAGTATGAGATTTACTTAAAAACAAGCTCAGCCAGCTAAATGAAATGCCAATGGTCTTATTATCCCGAGAGAGCAAAGCACTTAAGCCCATGATTAAAACAAAGTTAATTGAATTTCAGTGTGTGCTTAAAGTAAAGCATAGCCATAAATACTTGGGCTGAATAGACAGAAGATTTTTCTCATGCTTAAATGTAAGCACTAATCAGTATTTTCCTAAACTCGAGGTTTAGGGCCTTCTATGAGCAGTTTGAACTATCCCACTAATAAAATGGCACAAAAAATCAGAGTTTTTCTAAGAAATTTGTTCAATAGAGCAAAGATCGAGGTGCTGCTCATACAATAAATTGGCAGAGTAGGTTCGAAACAAGAACACGAGTATTAAAATCTGGGTGTGATGAGTTCTGTATAAGAAAGGCAGGAAAGAGTTGAATTGTGTGGCTTTCTCAGAATCTTATCCTTGGTAATCTAGAATGGCAACACCTCCTTGTTCTACAGAAACCTCAAAATGTCAGTATTTAGGGGGCAGCGGGATCTGCAGTGCAGCTATAACTGCTCTGTGTTCTTACCCTCGAGATTCTCTGTATCAGGTTAGTCTCTGGAATTCAAAATTGAGGGTTGAATTAAAAATTTCAGCTCTGAAGTTGCCACTGATGTATCTGACTGATTCTGGGCATGTGGTGTTTTCAAGGCAAACTCATTTTAATTTGTATTTCTAATAGATTTGTATTTCTAATAGGAATGAAAATGCCTTTCTGTTAGGAAGTGTAATAATTAAATATTCATCAAGTGTTTTGCTGTCCTTTTGAGCTGGCCCCAAGAAAGGCTGGCCTAAACCTGTCCCGTTGGCATATATAAATTCATGAAAACATCTTGTGAAATACATTGCATTTTACTGCTAGTTTAGGGAAGGAGGAGAACGGACAAATGGAAAAGTCCAGCTGCAATCCCACCTCAGCGCTGTCAAAGCCCAAGTTTTGGAAATGACTTTTCCACGAGATGCTCCTCATCCGCATGACTGTTTTGAAAGGAATATTTTTTTCCTATCAAAACACAACTTTTCAAATCCCAAATGATCATCCTCCCTGCGACCATTTTCCCCTCACAGAAAAATGTAAAAAAAGCTTTTTTTCTTTTTTTTTCTTTCTTTTTTTTTTTTTTTCATTTTTCCTGTTTGCCATGAAGGGAAGTTTCCTACTATTGCCCAGCTCTGGTATCATTGGAACAGATGAGATGCACATTTCAAAACATAATGTTTGTACAATAATGATGTAAAAGTGTGGATGAAAAGCTGTTATATGGTTAGTTCAGTTTGGTTTTGTGTTGGGCTATAACTTTGAGAGTTGTGTTCTACCATACTGAAGCTTCACTAATTTGAAGCTTCTATTTAAATTGCCTTTAATGTGGAGTTCTTAATAACAGTTTCTTAATGTAGATTAGAATAATTAATGCATTTTTTGAGTTACAGAGTGTAAACATTACTGGCTTTTTGGAAGCTTTGCTCCTGAACATACTGAGGAAGCCAGAGTGGCACAAACAAGAATGATTTCACAGGTTTTGGCCAGGAGGTTTTTATTCCTATCGACAGATGCATTTACATGTGTCATTTTAAAGTATGTTGTGATATTCGTAGATCAGTGGAGAGGTAGAACTGGGGTATCACACAATTTGGGGCGGGGGGGGGGAAGGGATGTTTGAGACAATAAAACAGGACTGCAGT
>WUAM01000119.1:5572599-5584911 GCA_024336885.1 Actenoides hombroni
GGCGGGATTTCGTTATGTACACTTCTCTTCGGGGTTCTTTTCTGTCGCCTCTTCCCCCCCCCCCCCCCCCCCGGGCTTTTTCTTGGGAAAAGAAAACCGGTTTTTGTTGATTTTTTTTTTTTTTTTTTTCCTTCCAAAGTCTAAAAATATCAAGTGCTTCAAATATTCTTCTTAAAAGATACAAGGAAGTGCAGCATAAAAATAGCCACAGCTGAAAAGGTTGAGCACCTTTCTGAGTGGCTGGGGAAGGGTTCATTTGAGGGGTTTATTGGGTTGTTCTTAACTGTTTTTCTTTTAGTTATCTACAGTTTCTTCCTCATTTTTTACATACTCATCATGAAAACATGGGGTGCCTAATTAGAGCTTCTCCTTTGGGTAAATAAAGATCTGTTTAAGAAGCTGAGTACTTCAGTGCAGTACTGACTGTGGAACTGCTGGTTCCACCATGTCTCTTCCCTGTTTCTTCATAGTGAATTTAAGTCTTCTGGTGAAGCACTGTGACAAGGATCTAACACCAGTTTTAACACATTCCCCAAGCCTGTCTTCTGAAGGAAACTTGTGGATTTGAGGAACACTGGTAACAGAAACCATTATGTCCCTTTGATGTCTCAGCTGTCCTTCTTCCCCAATAGTCAGTAACATAAGAACTGGGGATTCTGATTTTTACCTCTGAGGTGAGGTCCTGATACTTCTGGGATTTTGTTTTGAAACAAAATCGAGTGCAATGGCCGGGGTTGAAATGGGGATTCTTTTATTATCTACCTTTTTGGTTTACTGTATTCTTTACTTGTTTACTAATTACTTGTTACCTTATCTTTTTAATAGAACTAAATTGGAGGAATCGATCGTCATTTTTGATGCGAAGACTTCATCACTGACATCTCTATGTCCATTTGTCAGCCTCCAAGAAATAGTACAGCTCATCAGCAGCAATAACTGCTTTTGGTATACGCTGACATTTATTTGGAAACCAACCCCAAATAAACATCAAAACCCCAACAGACAAAACCCAATAAACATTTTGAAGACTTGTGTCAAATGACGTCAATGGCCAGTTTGTTCTCCTTTACTAGCCCAGCTGTAAAGCGTCTGTTGGGCTGGAAACAAGGAGATGAAGAGGAAAAATGGGCAGAAAAAGCTGTCGATGCTTTGGTAAAAAAGCTGAAAAAGAAAAAGGGTGCTATGGAAGAACTGGAGAAAGCCTTGAGCAGCCCAGGCCAGCCCAGCAAGTGCGTCACTATCCCACGCTCTTTAGATGGACGACTCCAAGTTTCTCACAGAAAAGGCCTTCCCCATGTAATTTACTGTCGTGTTTGGCGTTGGCCTGATCTACAAAGCCATCATGAGCTGAAGCCATTGGATATTTGTGAATTTCCTTTTGGATCTAAGCAGAAGGAAGTCTGCATCAATCCATACCACTACAAGAGGGTGGAGAGCCCAGGTATGTTTGAACGTGGCTGTCTTAAAAGCTGAACCAAGTCTCCAGCAACCACTGACTGTACACTCCCTCCTCCTCCTCCTCCTCCAGTACTGCATAACAAATTACATTTGTTGTATGAGGGAGTTTGGAGGAGGGATGTTCATAGTGTACTTGTGCTGGTGGGATTTTGGGGAGGTATGGTATCTGTTTTGCACTAGCTGTTTTTCTTAGTGGTTAATCACACTTTTCCCATGGATCTCTTAAGCCTCCTACCCTTAAAGTCAGTGGCAAAGTCCTCGTTTGTAATAAAATAGAAAGCATTGATTAAAAGGCTTTGGTTTCTTTGAGAAACTTGTTTAAAAACCTCAGTCCTTGAAGGGAGGTTGGTAGCCTTCTTTCAGGGGCTTAATATTTCATCAGTGAGCGACATGAATGGAGAAGATAAACTCTAGGATGTAATGTTCCCTGCCTGACTTGCCATTAGCAGGCAGCAGAGCTGAGCAGAACCATGGGTGATGAGCAGTTAGAGCGAGGTACTTACCAAATTTACATCAGGTAGCAAGCCTGCTTCTAAGGCGTGTTGCCATGGGAGAAGGCAAGGAGGGTTGTGGTTACGAGTGGGAGGGATGGAGTACGTTGCTCTGGGAAGCATAGTAAAAATTTGCTTCCGTTGTTCCACAAAATGGTTGTAATTCTACTACAACTGACTGCAGTGCTCAAGTGCTTTACTGCAGCACTTGAATTCCAGACTCCAGCAGTCTTGAATTTCAAAGTTAAAACTCCAACTTAGCAATACTTGTATATTGTAGTGTGGATTTTGTTTATCTTCAGTGAAAAGGACTATAAGTAACTATATAGTTTGACTATAGTAATACAGCCTGTACTTCAGGTTTTACTGATTCATTAATGTACCAGCACAGGGAGTTTTGTGCTTCTGAACCAGTATTTAAGATGTCACATATGGAGTGTCTTGGGGTTTTGTTTTCCAAAAGAAAGGTCTGCTTCCAGTTTCTTGAAATATAAATGTGGTTTGCGCTGACTTTTGTGAGAGTAAAGTTTGAGTCTTCCATAAAGCATAACGTAAAGAAAATAAAGGAGAGCAAAGGTGCTAAAGGCATGACAGATGAATCTCCTACTCCTCTTTTCACCCCAGCTAGCGTTGACATTTTCACAATGAACAGAACAGCACATTATTTGTATCTCTTTCCTTCCATCTCAGTTTCTAATCTAAGTTTATCTGGGTTTTGTGTGTGTGTGTGTGTTTGTTTGTTTGTTTTTCCAGTTCTACCTCCAGTGTTAGTGCCTAGACATAGCGAATTCAATCCGCAGCACAGTCTCCTGGTTCAGTTCAGGAACCTAAGCCACAACGAACCGCATATGCCCCACAACGCGACGTTTCCGGATTCTTTCCAGCAACCCAACAGCACTCCGTTTTCCATTTCACCAAACAGTCCCTATCCACCTTCGCCAGCCAGCAGCACTTACCCAAGCTCCCCAGCTAGCTCTGGACCATCTAGTCCGTTTCAGCTACCAGGTGAGTACAACCTACTACAATGTCACACGCTGTTGTGATTTATTACTTCAGGAATTTGTGATGCTTGCGATAAATCGCTTTCCCCTTTGCGGTTTAGGGGCTTTTCCTCCCTAGTTTTGTCACGGGTCAGAGTTAATTGTGAAGAGGGTTCTTTTTCCAAATGGTTTTTGTCCCGTGGACGATAGTGGCGAGTTATTTTGCACAGCTTCTCTATGGAGTATCTGGCAATAGATAGAATGTCTAGGAATGAAAAGAGAGCAGATGTTAAGTGGCCGAGCAGGAAGTTTGTTGATGTCTTTCTCTGAATAAAGACACGTGTGGTAATTAACTGGAAAAGGCAAATTTTTGATAGGAACTTATCCAATTTGGGTGAAAATAGGGGAAAAAACAACTGATGGGGCAAAGGAAGGAAGCCTTATATTGAGTCTGTGTGGTTTATAAAGCCAAGAAGTTAATGGATTAAAGAATCTACTGTTCCAGTAGCTCATCTTTGTTCTTTCTGACTGCCCAGTGTCACAAAAAGTGTCCGTTCAATGGGATGGACCTCTTGGATAAGTGCTGGGTTGGGTGTAGTGGTACCTGGAGGCAGTTTTTGAAATGGGATATAATGGTCCACTGGTGACTGGGCTGAATGGAAGAATGCAGAGATCCACACTTTATGAACTCATCCTGCAGAAGGAGCCAAAAAAATAACTGGTTTAAGCCTTTGTAACGCTAGAGTAAATAAAGTTACTACTACTACTACCTCTTTCTTTTTGAATATGGAGAAGAGGGTAGGCAAAAAAGCTAATGTTTGTGTAACAAAATGTGGGAACCATGGTCATCCTGCCCAGCTGCAGATGTTGAAGAAAAAAAGGCAAAAAGAAAAAAGCACAACTCCTATTTTTTTTTTTTCCCCAAGTGTCCAATAGTGTTATTAGTCCCATGGGTAAGAATCCAACTATTGAAGGAGTTTACAGTAAAGACAGCTGGCTGGGTTGTCTTTAGGTTACTTTGAAAACGGGTCCAAATGTTTTAACATCTCTTGGTCAGGAGTATTTTTGTGCATTTACAACTGTAGAATGAATAAATAAATATTCTAAATTGTTGGGCTTTATTCTGGTCTATTATTTTTTCATGTTTGTAGCTGATACTCCACCTCCTGCATATATGCCCCCTGATGATCAAATGGGGCAGGATAATTCTCAGTCTATGGACACAAGCAATACAATGATCCCTCAAATCATGCCAAATATATCTACCAGAGGTAAGTTATACAGTATGGTGTAAAATTAACATAGGTTGGCTTCTTAACTAGTGACCAAATTGAACAAATAACTTCAAATGGCTCAGTAAACCTTGTTGGTAAGTGGAAGCAGTCCTCTGAGGCAAACTGGGACTGTAACAGAAACAATGGAGAAATAAAACTTGCCTTGCTTATTTGCATCTCTTGCTTTCAAAGCCTCGGGTGCACAGTACAGCTTACAACAAGCTGAACAACAAGCTGAGCTTTTTAATTTCCCAGAATAAGTCTTTTCTGCTCCCTTTGCCTGCTCTTGGCACCGTATATGCACAAAGGCTCTGAACACGGAGTCCCAAAATACCAATGATAACAAACTTTTTAGAAGTAAGTGGGCAGAAG
The DNA here is from genome assembly GCA_024336885.1 of Actenoides hombroni. NCBI lineage: Eukaryota > Metazoa > Chordata > Aves > Coraciiformes > Alcedinidae > Actenoides > Actenoides hombroni. The sequence continues at coordinate 5,577,175 of WUAM01000119.1, forward strand.
GATCACGTTTCACCTGATACCAGAGTCATCTGTATTCTTTTTTTTCTTTTTTTTTTGGTAGTTTTTTGTTGTTTGTGTAGTGTAAGACTAGGCAAATAATTATAAAATCAATCGACTAACTAAAAGGCGTTAAAGTAAAAATCACTAAGATCTTAATCAAGACAATTCTTGCCTGTCCTAACCGCTGACTGAGATTTTACTTCTCTATGGATATTTTGGAAATCCTGCTTTACAGTTTGAGGTTTAATATTCCAACACTTACATAAACTGGTATTTCCATTTTTGCTTATTTACAGATGTTCAGCCCGTTGCCTATGAAGAACCCAAACACTGGTGTTCCATTGTCTATTACGAGTTAAACAACCGCGTCGGGGAGGCTTTTCACGCGTCTTCTACGAGTGTCTTAGTAGATGGATTTACAGATCCCTCCAACAATAAAAACAGGTTCTGCTTAGGTTTGCTCTCCAACGTTAATCGCAACTCGACGATCGAGAACACGAGACGACACATTGGCAAAGGTAAAGCTTAGCTGTGTCGGGCACGGTTAAGAAGCTAAATCCTTGGGTTTACTTCAGCTGCTGTATGCTGCAACAATGATTATTCTCAGATAAGAACAGCAGAAATAATCTGTGCTACGGTACCTTCCATTCCAGTGTTGGAAGACAACTTCCTTGGGCATGGTTTGATTCTAATTAGTCTAGGAATTGCGTATGGTTTTTCTTTGGTACTAATTTAAAAGCTGAAATACTACCTCTTACCAAACTACATGGTCACAGGGGCTTGTTTGTTATGGTTGAGGACAGTCTGTATGTAGAACTTTGTGTTTCAGCAGGATTTCTTGTATTCTGTGTTACATCTGCTGCTTAAATCAAACTCTTTGTACCACTCCACAGCCTATCAAATGTGTTTTTTTTATGGTTATTTTTATTATTTTGTTGTTCGTGTGAGGTATTAACGCCGCTGTCTACAGCGCGTTCAAATACCTTGCATGAGTTGGCAGCAGGACTTTGAAGTGCTAATGCAAAACTGCAAGGGCTCATTTGTCTGATTGAATCCAAGGGGTGTGTACGTGCGTGGGAGGGATTCCTGGAGACAGCAGGTTTTGCAAGATCTTCTAGTTTCCCCGTGCTGTTTGGCAGATAGCGCGTACAGATGCACGGTTTTCATCTTGGATGGAATGTGCTTGGATTATCTTAAAATGTAGTATTTCTCTTCTGGATATCTCTTTTATTTATTTATTTATTTTGGTAACTGAATCAGTCCTGAGAAGAGAACCCTATTTGTATTACGTGAATCTAGAGGCCTTTTTAACATCTAAGAGCATTTGGTACGTACAGTTGGTCTTGAGTTTTATTTGATGAAAGCCACTGTTGCTTGTAATAAAAACTTCAAGACTCATCCTGTCCCTTAACAGTCTTTTAATTAGAAACTCCTATAAACACGGCAAAATTTTGCAGATAAGCCAGAAACCGTGAGTTGGATTAATATCTGTTTGACAGTTGGCCCTGCAATGCTGTTGTCTGTCAAAATTCAGTGTTATAAAGGAGAAAACTGATCCATGAGGTGTGGGTGGTTTGTCAGGTGGTTTTGTTTTGGCTTCTCCCTTTCCATCGTACTGGCATCTGCCAAGGGGCAGAAATGTAACAAGGATCCAACATCATATTGTAGATTAATATTGGTTGCATTGAGCTTTAAAATGCCTACATCTCTAATACTATTTATTAAACTAAAAGTTTGCTTTACAGTAACAGTTCTAAGAATGATTGTTTTGGGATAAAATACTATTTATTTATGACCTTTTTTTTTAAAGTCTTGGAGTTTTGCCTCCTCAAAACTCCCCAGTCCTATTTGTTAAGCTTTTTTTTTTTTCTGCAGAAGTATTGCATTGCAAGCTTAAGTGATTTCTCATTGTGCATTGGATTGTTTTGGAAGTATCTGTGTTCTTCTTTGACTGTTTATATTATCCAGCTTTCTTCTTCGGAGATCCATCAGAAGGTCTTTACCCAAAAGAAGTTAGGTAGCAAGTGATGGTCCCTGTCTTTTTAAATAGAGAATAGAGTTGTCTTGTGAAAATGCAGTCATGTCCCAAATTTTCTGACAGCTGCTTACAGTTGATGAAAGCAATGATTCCTCTGGGTAACCTTCATCCTACCTCATTCCCAAGTGGATCTAGCAACGTTCACGAGGGTTGCTGCTGTCTGAAAGATTAACTTGCTTCTGTTGACTTGCTGGCAGCCTCCTGTAGTAAACCACAGGGTAGTCTGCAGTGGGTTCTCAGGGTATTACAACTTAAACTGAATCCTATCCCAACCATGTAACAGTGGTGGGTGGGGGAAAGGGAGAAGATCTGGGAGAAGAAACACAAGTGCCTCAGCTGAAGTGGCAGTGAGAATCTGTGTTTGGCTGCTGAAAGGATCAGCAGCTTGGATATGTTATTTTTTTTTAGTCAATGTTATTGTTATACAGACCTCAGAACATAAGGAGAGGAAAGGACTTGCGTACCTAGCTGGCTCCAGGCAGATGTGATAAATCTAAGGGCTTTGAGTTTAAGGTCTGTAAAGCCTGATGGTATTTAAGATGTGCAACTAATTGGACTTAGCATCTCCTGTTGCTTGATAAAATACCCTGGAAATGAGAGCAGACTATGGATACGCTTTCTTATTCATGTCACTGCCCTTTCTCCTCAGACCCTTTTATTTCTGTTGAAATTGCCATAGACAGAAGCAACCAGTTATATAAAACCGGAGTTTTAAAATCTACCTAGAGTTCCCTAGGAAAGTAGCTTGAAACAACTGTTGACATGTGGAAGTAGGGTTTTTTTTTCCTTCTATTCTGTAATTGATGAGAGAAGGACATCTAGTGGCTGGTACATAATGAAGCCTCTGCTCTGCTTTGAAATGAGAAAGTGTGTTGTACTGTGGGTAAAAGGGCCCTTCTGAAAAGCTCCTCAAACAGAAAATTGACTTTGATTTTGAGGGAGTTGTATTAAGTGCTATATTTTTGGAGGAAAAAAAAAACCTAAAGAAAACTAATCTGAAACATTTTTATCTTTGTTTTCAAGGAGTTCATCTCTACTATGTCGGTGGGGAAGTCTATGCTGAGTGTTTAAGCGACAGCAGCATATTTGTACAGAGCAGGAACTGCAACTACCACCATGGCTTTCACCCAACAACTGTGTGCAAGATTCCCAGTGGATGCAGTCTGAAGATTTTTAACAATCAGGAGTTTGCTCAGCTTTTAGCTCAGTCTGTCAACCACGGATTTGAAGCAGTATATGAGCTCACCAAAATGTGCACCATCCGAATGAGTTTTGTAAAGGTAAACAAATTATTTTGTGGGGAATTTACATCTCTGGTGGATTTGGGTATTCAGCAGTAATTACATTAGCACTCCAATGATGTAGCAAAGCCCCTCTGACCTGACATGGTTCTTTGCAATGATAAGTATGTTGGAAATGGTTGAGGAGAGGGGAAATTCATGCAGGAAAGGAAAAGCAGAGATTGCTGTACCGAGTGTTGGTTATGGATTTAGTTACTTCAGCATTCAGGACAGGGATTTGATCATTGTGGTTGTTCTCATTTTATTAAAGGAAATTAGAGCTTATGCTCTAAATTTGAAGGAACAAAGTGAACTGTGAGACCACTGAAAGGATATGAGTAGGCAGGGCTAAGGGCAGAAAAAATTGTAACTCTTTTGAAGAGATTAATTTAATTTTTTTATCAATTATTGGGAGGAAAAAAAAGACATGATTTGAATTTATGAAGTCAAACTGTGCTGTTATTTTCTCAGTAGTGTTTTCTCAACATTCAGCTGTTTCAGATTTAGCATGGAGTCCAGACTTGGGCCTTCCAGGATTTTTTTGCATCTTGTCCAAAAGCTGTCTTGGTTATTTTGTCAGTTACGATGAATACTGTTCAGCTTGAGAGTGTGGAGGATAGGGAGCAGGAGAGGGGAAGAGAAGAGAGATGTGGCAGTAGCCAGGAGCCATTCTGGAGTCAGCAGAGTGCTCCAGAGAGGGGATTGTGTCTGTTGCAGACAAGACTTGATCCAGGTGCACCTTCCCTCCCGCTTCTTCCCAACCTCAGGTTTGTTCCTTTAGATAAGAAATGTTGCTACATTGTGAGTTACCTTCAGATTAGTATCTTAAAATGTGATTTTCTACAGTTAGTTTGAAAGGCAAGCCTGTCTTTAACCTGACTGATACCTGACTGGTGGTAATTTGTTCATTTTTATAGGGCTGGGGAGCCGAATATCACCGCCAAGATGTCACGAGCACCCCATGCTGGATAGAAATTCATCTTCATGGGCCCCTTCAGTGGCTGGATAAAGTACTTACACAAATGGGTTCTCCTCTCAATCCCATCTCATCGGTTTCATAGTGCTGCAATTCAATCTTCAGCCTTATTTTTAGTGAACTTAATCTAATTCTAGAGAAACTTCCAGTGTGGATACTGTGAGCTATATGGAGAATGGATCTTACGGTTTAACTTGTTTTTTAAATCTCTTTGTGACCAATTCCATTGTGTATAGCTAATCAGTTTTACATTTCAGTTTGTTCTTGTGATGCTTAAGTGACAGTTGAGCCCTAAGGGAGAAAAAGTCTATTGAAATATTCAGAACACTTTTCCCCTCCTTCCCCTAGAACTTAAACAGGCTTATGTCTTAACTGGAAAACATTTTTTATTTTTTCTTTTTGTCCTGTAGGGACAAAAAAAATCATGAAGACTGACTTCAGAAAATAAATACGTATCATAGTTTGGGATATTTTATTTTTTTTTTTAATGTTTATGAAACTGAACATGTGCAGCTCCAGCTTGCAAGCTGTATTTTTAGCATAGTTGTTGAGCATCTTAAGATTGACATCTGTCATAAGCAAAATTAGACTTTCTTATGGCTAATTTGCCTCAGATTGAACAATGTGATTTTTTTTTTTAAGTGTACACATGAAATATACTTTTTACAAATATTGGAGTGGTGTAAAAACACTTGTCTATTGGAAAATGCTGTCATAAACACACTGTATATTAATGCAGAATAGCAGTTCTTAGCCTTTTCCCACGTCAGTTTTGTATTCTCTTTTTAACCACCGTTTTAAATAGTAATTGATACAAGGTAAACATCTTGCACGTTTCTGGAGTAGTAATTCTTGTTTTGCTTTGATTTCCACTCATGCTGTTTGGATTTGGTTGCCAAGGCTGTTTCTTTTTAGGTACCCTTCTCTATTTTAACATAAACACTACTATTTGTAAATGGCAGTGCTTGCTACTTTTTGGAAGGAGTAAGTTTTTTTTTGTTTGTTTTCTTTTTTGGTGTTCTAGCTGTTTATTTTACCTGTCTGGAATGGATCTGTGTTAGGCCTTTTTAATCTCTCAGTAGACATTACACAGTATTAGTGATTACACTGTATTTAATTCACTTTCAGGATGAGTTTGAGTCTCTTTGAAGACTGTGAGTGGCTTAGCAAATGAGTAACTGAATGCAGAAGCTTTTACTTCCAGATCATGTGATTTAATACAGACCTGGTGGTGATGACCAAAAGCAATCACTTCTTTGTAGTCTACAGGAAAGTGGTCGTGAGCCTGTCCCTGCTGGCAGGTGTTCAATCGGAAGACTCGTAACTGTAGTTGGCAGCTTTATGGGATTGAAGGACTGCATTCAGATGATGATGATGATGAAATTTCTCTCGTGTGTAAGGAATCCTGTTGCCTGCCTGTGCTGTTGTATTACTCAGTAGAGAGTTTAAACACTGTACTAAACACTAAAAGAAATCAGTTCAAGAACGTATGCGTAATTTTCCCCTTTCAAAAATATAAAAAGGAGGCTGAAAGATTTATTCCAAGAGAATTAGAAGTGAATTATATACAAAACTTCTTTGCATGCAGAAAGACCTATTGTATTTTTTAACCTTCTCACCCTCCTTTTTTCCCCCCAGCATCCCTTTAGACAAGGGTTCAGTGTTTGGGGGAGAGGCTGCGAACTCTAAAATGCAAATACTGATTCAAAGATGTGTTGCAGTTAATTGCTGCAATCCTGAGACATTGATTGCTCACACAAGTTCTTGTGTCTTCTGTTGAATGACAGTTTCTGCTCAGATGTGGAGAGCGTGCATCGTATGGTACCTAAGTAACAAATGATCTTAAAGGAATAAAATTGTTTACGTGTCATTAAAATGTTTCTTATGAAATGCCTTAAAGGAATAAACTGTAACACTTCTGCAGAACCCTGATGTTCTCTTGTACAGGAATTTCTGTATTACTTGGTGTTTTGGGGGGGGTTTTTTGCCTTTTATTTTTTTAAGTGGTTTCTCAAGTGCATTTAAAACCAAAACAAGTGCATTTTCAGGAGAAGGGGAATAACAATATTTGCCGCTCACCTTTGGGGTCATCTTTTTCATTCTTTGGAACTGGACCCCACAGATGGTTCTTCTGACTGAATAAGATGCAAAGTCAGTTGGCCACATGTTCTTCTCCCCAGGGCCTGACTTCTGTTAAGTTGCTGAATGTGTGTATTTGACACTACAGGATTTTTGGTTTGTTTGTTTTTTTTTTTCTTGCCTAGCTTTTATAACAGATGTCATGGCACATTGGATTAAGAAAGATCTCAGTTGTAGGTACAAGATTTGACTTTATCCAAAATGTTTTTCACCTGGCTTCCTCTCTCCATCACTGGTATGTTTAGATGAGGCCAACTAAATGACTCAAGAATGGGTGCTGAAGTGGGTGTTGATGAGCCAGAGCTGGTGCTCAGTGCTAGCATTGTGGTTAGATTGGCTACCCCTGTACTGAACCATGATTTCTGAGATAATATCCAATTACCCCACTTCTGATGTTCTCCTTAAGTGCTAAAGTACTCGGCATTTTTCTGCTTGTGTACATATTCTTGAACTGTAATGTGTGTAGTGCTGGGGATATCCTTGTGACTGTCTGTCCTGCCAGGGTAGGCTTGGCAGGAGCAGACCCAGCGAGATGTGTCTACGTTCCACTTCTCCTTTTTGAGACTTTTGGAGAGCTTTTTAGTTAGCCAATTTTGTGTGCTACTGGTTCACAGTGTTCCTAATGTTGAATCCATTTGTGCCGGTGGTACAAAACTCAGCTGTCAGTGCACAGATGGGTTGGCTGGAGAAATGTTTGACCTTAATGACATTTTAAGTATAGCAATAGCAGTGTGCTTGTGCATAAGTCACTTCTGGATCTAGATGGAGGGATGGAGAAATTGAATCAGACAGTAGCGTGGTAGTGGAAGACAGAGCCTTTCCACTGTAGCCCAGCTTAGACTGAATGTTACTCTTCAGTGAAAAGTGTTTTGGCTTTTCTAGAGCAAGTGTTTTCTTCTTTTGGGGCATCTTCCTACTTTGCACCAATGACAGCATTAAGTAACAGCTTGTGCAATACCAGCAAAGAGCCTTAGAACGGGCAGCTACTGAAGTTCTTTCTGGGTTTGCTTTTATAGTCACTAAGATAAGGCAGTAGCTTGGATGCTCCTCCTTAGAGGGCTTCTGTCTTGCTGGTGGTCAACCCAGTGCCTTGCCCAAGTATTACGTCCACTGAATTGCATTAGGCATGAAGTAGTTTGTACATGAAGGGATGACCTTGGGTTGTAGTATCTATAGGACCAAAATAAAAGCTTTCTAGTCTGACTGACTGATGAGAGGCAAATGTAACAGCACAGCCCGTTAAGTCAGAAGAACAATAAACCAGCCCAAGTGCTATGATTTGGTATAGAATTGTTTAAAATGTT
>WUAM01000119.1:5586671-5614024 GCA_024336885.1 Actenoides hombroni
GCCCCAGTGCGAGCCCCGGTGCGAGCCCCTGTGCAACCCCTGGTATAAGCCCCGGTCCAAGCCCCGGGGCAAGCCCCTGGGCAGGCCCGGGTGTGGGCCCCGTACGAACCCCCGGGTCGGCCCCGCTGCCGGGCCCGGTGGCGGACCCGAGGCCTCGCTGTGGGGCCGGGCCTTGCCGTGGGCTTGAGGCCTTGCCGAGGGGCTGGGCCCGGTAGCTCCCCAGCTGGGCTGAGCTTCCTTCCCCTGGCGCGGGGTGAGGGCAGGCGGTTGCGTGTCGTGTCCTCCCCCGCCCTTCCCAAGCAGCACCCACCCGTGGGTGCCCTACCTGAGTGAGCCGGCTGCCCGCACCTCCGCGGGGCTCCTGGAAGGGCTGGCAGAGCTGGGCAGGGGGGCCGGGCCACCCCGCGGGGGCAAACCCTCCTGCTTGGCACCCGACGGTGGCTTCAGGATGTCCCCGGCCCCCTTGGGCTGGTGGCTGCCCCGCTCCGTCCTGGCGTGGCCGCTGTCCCCCCCGCCCGAGGAGGGGCCGGCGGCACGGGGACGACGGGGGGTGCTGGGGCTGGGGGCACGGGACGTGGGGGAGAAGCTGCCGAGAGCTGGTTTTTGCAGGGAGAAGCCCGGGGCACGGGGCTGGGGCAGGCGGTGAGCTGGAAACAGAGACACCGGGAGGTTAGGGGTGGGGGGGATCACACATCACCCACCCCACCCTTGCGTACTGCAGCTGGCTTTTCCCACCAGGCTTTCCCAGGCTGTGGGTTATTCACCTCGGGATTTCATTTGGCCCCAACCCCACCTTTCCTCGCTCCCTTTTCCCCTTTCAGCGGGATCAGCGCCCTGAGCAGCCCAGCCCCAGCGAAAAGGAGCCCCACGTGGAACCCAGAGCAGCGAACTGGGGTGAGGTGGGGTGGTCCCAGCTGAGGGGGGTGGGTGTCAGTGCTGGGTGGGGGGGTCCCTGGGCACACTCACCGAGGGAGGTGCAGCGACACGGGTCGTGCTTGTCCAGGTAATGTTCCAGTGTGTCCCAGCCGCCACCAACACGCACCATCACGTGACTCCTCAGCACCTGCCGACAGCCCGGTGCCCGTCACCCTGCCTGGCCCCCAGCACGGGGCCAAAAAGCCACCCCCACCCCCTTGGTGCCCCCAGCTTCCCGATATGGGGAGCCAATTCAGCTCGGGGCCCACCCCACCGCGGGGGTCCCGCAGGATGGGTCCCCACCGTGCTGAGGGGGGAGGTGAGGGAGGAGGGTGGGGGTCCCGCTGGAGGCAGGAGCGGGGGGGCGCGGCGGCGGCTCTTACTCGGACGAAGATGAGGGTGCTGGAGTCGCCCACTTTGTATTTACCCTCCGAGACCTTGACCATGGGGAACTGGGAGGGGCAGGAGCAGCAGCCCAGGATCTCCCGTACCTGCCGGCAGAGAGGGGAGGGCTGGGTGGGGTGCAGACCCCCAGCTCTAGGGCTGGCCCCTACAGATCGGTGCATGCTGGGGGCTGTGTAGAGCCCACGGAAAGAGGGGAGTGGGCCTGGTGTGCCCCCCTCCCCTCCCTGAGCTAGCAGCCTCCCCCCTGCCCGGACCTGCCCAGGCACAGCCAGCTGGGTTCAGGCAGGAGCCCCAGGCACTGGGGAGCACCCACAGCACCCACCTGCCGTGGGAGAAGAGCCCGGGGGGGTCTTCCCAGGACCGACCACCCCTGAGCAGGCTGAGTGGGCACAACTCCGTGTGCTGCCAGCCCTGCACCAGAGCCCACCCACCCTGGGACCCCGGGGTGTGGGGAGCCCAGAGCCGCCCCAAACTTCAGCATCTGGCACCACTAAAGCCCCGTTCTTCCCACGGACGATCCACTCGTGAAAACTGGAGTGAAAAAACAGGGGTTTAGGACTCTGTGTTTCTGGAGAGCCGAGTGCTCATCTGTATGTTGAGCCCCTGGGGTCAAAGCCAACACGCAGAGCAGCCCTTTGCCTGCTGTTTGTGGGGAAATACAGGTACTGTTCTGGGGTTTGCGTGGTGTGATCTGGGATTGTGCTGGAACTGCAAGTTTACTAGAAATCAGCAGCTCTCAAATGGCACGGCAGCTAACAAGGCGAAGCAGAAGCTTTCAGGAAGGAAATCAGATAACCACTAATTAGAAATGGTGGGGTTTGCCAGTGATCAATCTTGAATCAAGCTGTTGCCATATTGATAAGCACGCTTCTAGCTGTGCTCGATGTATATAAAGAGCAAGGGGTTGGGGGTACTGTGCATGAAAGCAACTGTTCCTATGTAACTGTGCTTTATGGCTTTCAGAAGTTACCTGCTTTGTGTGCTGAACTCAGAGCACTCTGCTCTCCCCTTTTGTTTAAGTACTGCTAATGATATTTATTTTTCTCTCCTTCCTTCTCCCCATCCTGACTATTTTGGTCTCATGCCGTGGCAAATAATTTCCTCTGTAGCTTAAACCTAAAAACGAATTCCTTAGGTATTCAGTGTTTCACATAACTGGTAACTTAAAGCCTGATCCATGATGCAGTAAAACATCAAAAGCACCCTGACCAGAATCACAATCAAAAGTGTAAATAAACATTTTTTTTTATTTTTCTCCTCCTGCCTGGCAGGACTCCCACTGCATTACCACCCAGTTTCAGCAGCAGTGGAGAGAAATGGGTCTGGAAAGTAAACTCGGACCTCAGCGTGGAGCCGTTAGGTAAATACCCTGTGGGGTTTGTGGGTTTTTTTTTTACATTTGATGCTATGGTTTCAAAAACATGGGTAACAAGCTCCACCAGATGCCCAAATTAGAGACGGTTGTTAATGCAAATATCCTTGTATGGACACTGAATGGGTGGATGATGACATTTGCATACACACAGAGCTTAATCTGGAATCACGGGGCAATTTTTTTTCTGCACAAAACCGTATAAATTTGCTAAAGCATTTTCCCATTATTTCATAACAGAGCTTTTTATTTACAGCTATTCCCATTTGCATACAGCATTTATTTATTTTTTTTTTCTTCCCGCCCTCCTCTCCCCCCCCCCCAAGATGCAACCTCTAAAGAGGGTCACATCCAGTCACTGACACCTGGCAGTAACGCCCTTATTGCACAGGGTTTGGTGCCTGCTACTGTTGTGAGACACAATTTCTCTCTCGTGTCAAACAGCTTGTGTCCTCCACGGGCTCCTCGCCTCCCTGAGCGATCTGTCGTAAGGAAGGGTGGCAAAGAAAGAATTTTTCAGCTGGCAGTTGATGAAGAGCACAATGAGTGTCACAGTCAAGAGCAGGAAGAAAAACAGAATGATGTAAGTCACTAGGTCTGGCTTATTGATTTCCCCTTCTTTTAACACCCTGGCTGTCGACATGTAAAAAGCGGAGGAGCTGACGGGTCTCGGTGTGCCGCTCAGGTAGGGTGTGTTGGTCTGAAGGAGGAGGTGAGCTTCGGTGGCACTGGTTGAATTTAGCAATTCACTATACATGTTCTTGCTTAAATATCCTCCACGGTAGAAGTAAAGCAGGAGAGCGAGCTTTGTCAGTCTTTGGCATAGGAAAGAAATAATGTTCCTGCTGGCAAGAGGCTGAAACCCAACCACATTGTTGTCTAAAAGCAAATTAATTCCCTTGCATGGCTCAGTGGCTTTCTTTTAAATCTTCTTGGCTCGTATTTACAGCATTCATCCACAAATATTAATCAAAAATGATACGGGTACCTCGTGTCCTGGCCCTTGTTTCCCCCAGCACACCTCTTTTGGGGCAATGCACTGGATCATCTGCCGGTCAGCTGGGACGAGCTGGGAGCTCCAGGAGTCTGCTGGGAACCCCACTCCACCTGCATGGGAAAAAGCTCTTCCCTACCCCAGCTCCAATGCGGGCAGCCGGGCAGAGAGGAGCCAAGGCTCTGGCTGGCAGCTTTCACTGCCCGTGAGGAGAAGGCACGATGGATTTCCAGCTGATTTCCAGAAGTGGGATGTGCACAAATCCAGGGTTAAATGGCATCTGTGAGGAGAGGCGGCTGCTGCTGCTGCTTCCAGACCCTGCTGAATTTGCCGTCGCGGTTCCTCTGCCTCGGGAGGCTCCGTGCCGTTGAAATCCTGGTGCTGCGAAGCCCGAGTTGACTTTCCTAATCCCAGTTAACAGCACGCTGTGGAGCTGGTCTTAAGAGGCTGAGCTTTCCAGGCACTCCTTTCGATTGCTTTGAGGAAAATAAATTTAAGTAAATAAAGAAATACAATTTTACCAATCTCCCTTCGTTCAAAAAAAGCCACGAAACGCCAAAAAAAGCCTCCTTGGGAATGGGAGGAGGGTCAGCACTTTGGAAACCTCTTTTCCGTCCTCGGCTCAGCCGAGCTGTGAGATGGGACTGTGCAGGGCTGTGTCAAACATGACTTTTTTTTTTATTCCCCCCCTCCTGACAGAAGCTCCACCGCAGCGTCACTTGCTACCCGTGGGAAGGGGAGAACTGCGTGGTGGTGCCGACCAGCTCTGCAGCCCGTGGTGCATCTGGCAGTGACACGATGCTAAAAAGGAAGAGATCTTCTGATAAATCCCCGTGAGTGCCTGAGGCTCTGGCTAGAGGTTTTCAGCTGAGGGGTGGAGGGGCGGGTAGCAGAGAATGGAGCAAAACAAGAAGGAAAAAAATTGCATCAAAACCTTGCTTTCATCCTCAGACCTTTATTGTGAAAATCTCGAATAATTAGAAACGCCTTTTTTTTGTTGTTTTTTTTGGGTTGGTTTTTTTTTTTTTTGTTCCTTCTATATGGTCCCCAGCACCCTCTCCAGCCTGACAATTAGCATGTTAATTTATTTTTTTTTTCCTTTTTTTTTTTTTTCATCAAACTGCTTTTATGCTGCTATTAGCTGCTGGCTGCTCGCCAGCTCGCTCTCCCAATCTCTCGCATCAGATAAGCGCCCTTAATGCTTTTATTTCAACGCGGTGCAACTTGGAGTGAAAAAAAAAAAACCAGGGAAAAAGGGAAGGGGGGGGCAAGGGGAGAAGAGGAGCAAGGAAGAGAGAAGCACTTGGTGAGTGAGCAGAGAGGAAAGGGCGAAACAATTTCTCTGCTCCCAGGGTGCTGATCCAAGCAAATGCTAAAGCCTCTTAGGACGAGAGATCGCAGCTCGCGCTCCTGGCTGGTGAAACGTTGCACTTGGCATGAGAAATGTTTCTGCTGGGAGAGAGAAGAAATCTTCTGGTCAGTTAGATTTGAATAAATGAAAATGAAATCTCTCCTAGAGGGCAACCCCCTCTGAGGCCCTGGTCAGTGTGTTCCTGATCTCCTGCCAAGCTCCAGGTGCTCCAGTTAAACCAGTCAGCAGCTCTGCTGGAGTGGTCGAAGGTTCCCGCATCCCTGTTTGCATCCTTCTGCATCTGTCCTCAGAGAGGCCACCTGCGTGTTTGCCTCCAGGTCTTGGGGACCTTTTGAATTCACAAGGTCATCCTCTAAGGCTTTTCTGACTTTTGTTTCTCTTTTTCTTCTTTTCCTCTCTTCCTTCTTGCCTTTTTTTCCAGCCCAAGGGAGTTGACTTCCATATGGTGCTCTCCAGGATGGCTGGGTGGCTGTGTGTGTGTGTCTTTCCCTGCCTGTACCTATTGCTCCTCCTTGGGACATGTCTCCTGCCTGCAGAGCCACAGCAGTTACACCTACTTTGTGCGGGTTCAAAGAACAGGACACTGAGGCAGGCAGGCAGCCAACGCTGGGGTTGGAAAAACCAACAGAGCCATAAATTGTTAATATGGTTTGCAACTGTTTTACCCACCACATCTCCTTGAAACTGGAGAGTTCGTGAGCAGCAAGCACGACACGGATGTCCGGGAGGCTGGATGGTTTCCCAGGACTGTCCCATCTTCAGCTCTCTCCTCCCTGAACCGTTTTTTGTGCTTAATCAAACCTTGCATCCTTTTTATTTATTTATTTATTTACTTGATTGCTTGTATTAGTTGTTTGGAAAAGCAGGAAGGCATCTGGGTGCTGAGTCCTGTAAATAGCGTGGAGAGTCTTAACGTTTCACATTCTTTAGCAAAAAGTTTGGTATAAACTGTTATAAACTTCACGTCTCTGCAAATGTTAGGGGATTACTATGACGGATACATGTGAAGGTCATAGTCATGGGGGTATTTTGTCCCTGCACAGAGGTGTGGGTTTGGCAGTCCTGTGGTGCACTGCTTGATGGCTCTGAGTCAAACTGGGCAGAGCTGGAGGAGAAAGGGCTCTGGCAGGGTGGCTCCTCTGTGGCCGTGTGCTCATCCTCCACCTTCCTCCCTCCCTTGAGCCTATGGGGAGTGTTCCTCTGAGCTATTGGAGCTGTCCCTGGAGGTAGATGGGACAGTCACATCCATGGGACGGTCACCTCGCTGCCAGGAGGGGACAAAGAGGCTCTTTGCTCTGCCAGGTCAGTGCCCCCGTTATGACCTTGTGCTGCTGTGGGTCGGTTCCCTGCGAACAGGGGCTGCCCCCTCTGAGCCTCCTCGTTCCACCCCTGTTCTCATGCAGGTTGCACACAGACAGAGATGGAATTTTTAAGTTGGTTTTCTTTTTTCCCTTTTCACTCTTACAAAACATTGTCTGTCCTTCTTAGAAAATTTGTTTTCTCCCCAAAAGATGCAGCAGTTCAGCCCTAGCTCTTTGGGTTGAAGACCATTGCTAATGGTCACGGTCCAACCCCCCGGCACTGGGATAAACCCTCAGAGTGTTTTACAAGAGCCCTGCGTGCACGTGGGCTCGGGAGTGCACAGAGCTCCTACTGCTTTTTGGCTGGCTGAGATTGATACAGAACCTGATGAGGAGCCCTGGGAGTAAATCAGATGTTTTCTGCAGCACTGTATCCAGGTTTAATCTTAGAAAAGCTAAATTGCCATAAATAATACCTTAATTGCAAAACTAAGAGCTGATCCTTTCCCTTTGTTCCCTGTAATTTAGAAGAGTGTTTAAAATCTTCAGTTCCTTGTAATTTGTCTCTTCCAACCAAAATAATTCTATGATTTTATGATTCTAATTTTTCCTCATTAACTTATTTCTTATTTAGTAGCTTTGTTATTATTGGTTCTTGTTCTTCTTTTTTCTTTTTCTTCCCCTCCTTCCCCCCCCCGCCCTCCCCCCAAAGGTTTCCAACATTTAATGACTTGTTTCATTAGTTTCTTTTAATGTGTGCTGGCAATGCTCCTGCAAGGACAAACACAGAGCTTCTGATGCTGGCTGGAGTTTAACGATAATAAACCTTCGAGTGTTGCAACTTCCTGGGTCGTTTGGAAGCTGGGTCAGCATCTCTGGTCCTGGGGACATCACGGGGACAATCTCAGGACTGGAGAAGCTCTCTGCCTCTCTATCTCACCCTCCTCTGTGGCCGTGTCTTCCCCCAGCTATGTTCAAGAGCAAGACAATTTGTCTCAGAGGTGCTGGAGCCTCCTGGAGCTTCAGGACCCCAAGGAATTTATCGATGGTTGCAGTGACTTGGTGGCAGCACTGGCCTGAGCTTTTCACACTGTCTTGCCATAGTGTGAAGTAAGTAGTGACATCAACTGTCCAGAGCAGAAAGAAGGGACAACAGACAGCGGGCCCCTCGGTACCGCAGCACGGCTGCTCTTGGGACTGGCAGAGTGGTTGTGTTTGCTTTGCTGATCCTTCAGCCAAGCTCCCACCGAACAGGAGGCAGATCCAACTGGGTTCAGCTGCTCTGTGAGAGGCTGGAGCCTCTTCCCCATTTCCAGACTGGTAAATAATGCATGATGTCTCTCTTATACGCTCACGCAACCCCTACCACGATAAATATCAACCGAGGGAAATGAAAGTGGAAAGAAACATTATCCTTCTCAGTCATGCAACCATTTACAATCTGCGTTAGGATGCTTCAGCTCGTAGGAGCGAGCGGCAGCCCAGGGATGTTTCTATTAGCAGAGCAGAACGCAACAAATCATGGGCTGTAACTTTCCAGTGCCACATAAAAGCAACCTTAAAAGCGGATAAAGGAAAGAAAATAAAAATAATACACAGAGATTATTTCCCTTTTTTTTTTTTCTTTTTTAATCACTCCAAAGGAAAATACTTCATTTCCAAGTGCCTGAGAATCAGATATTAAGGACCATATTTTCAAGTGCAAGGGCATAAAACTAAGGACTAGACACCCAGTTGGGATATCTTGCTTTTGGTGCTTAAATGTGGAGCTGGATACTTGAAGAAACTGGCTCAGGGGCAGAGATGTCTTTCAAATATTTTGTTTCAAAAGAGCCTGTGTGTGCTATTTAAAACTAACTCCTAACATCAGGTTTCTCAGGGCATGTTTGCACCAGCTTAAGCATTTAAAGTTTCCAGAAAAGTCTGTGAAAAAGGGAGCTTGTGTGCATTTTATAAAGGCCATGTCCAAATCCTTCATTCCTCTCTGGGCTGTGAGGAATGTCATGATTTACTAAGTCATGCTCCATCAGAGGATGGGGAGTAAGCATCCTGCAGCTCCTGCCATCCAGGTAAGTTTTGCTCAGGTGGGTGCAGGGAAATAACTCTGCCTGTTTAGTGAACAGTGGCAACATCCACTGGTGAGGGGTCTGGAGAACAAGTCTGGTGAGGAGCAGCTGAGGGACCTGGGGTTGTTCAGCCTGGACAAAAGGAGGCTCAGGGGAGACCTGACTCTTGACAGCTCCCTGACAGGAGGTTGGAGCCGGGGGGGATGGTCTCTGCTCCCAAGGAACAAGCAACAGGACAAGAGGAACCGGCCTCGTTGCACCAGGGGAGGTTTAGGTTGGATCAGAGGAACAGTTTCTTCCCTGCAAGGGTTGTAAAGCACTGGAACAGGTTGCCTATGGAAGCAGTGAAGACACCTGGAGGTATTTAAAAGATGTGTAGATGTGATGGTGAGGGACATGGTTTAGTGGTGGACTTGGCAGTGCTGGGTTAATGGTTGGGCTTAATGATCTTAAAGGTCTCTTCCAACCAGAATGATTCTACCCCAGCCTCCCAGCCCTCCCATCACCAGTCCAGCAACTCGACAGAGTTTCCAAGGGGTTTTGCACTGCTAGGAGCTTCACACATAGGAAAGGTTTTGTGTCCTTGGGATAGTAGATATGTGGATTCCCTGCATCCTGAAAAAAACCCTCTCATTTTCTCATTGCAATAACTTGTTTGGTGTATAGAGAAGGGAAAGCACAACTGAGCTTTGTGCAGGCAGGAGTGTGTGGGTGGGCATCCAGGGCATGCAGCATCAGTATAGCCACGCATGTAGAAGGTGAGCAGGAGGGTGTTTTGGAAGTAAAAGAAAAAGCTTTTACACTTAAACTGATTTCCAGTCATGAGGCACTGAGCTGGGAGCAAAAGGGGACAGGGACTGTGTGACAGCCTGGTTCTGGGCAGGAGAAAGGCTTCGCCCAGGTCATTTGGCATGTGTCAGCTGGGTCCTCAGACAGACGTGAGCTGTTGCTCTGTGGGCTGCATACATGTGTCAGCTTGTGACCCTGTTAGTCCTGTCTCTGCAGCACAACGGTGCTCCCTGGGGCTGGTTCCTGATCCAGCCTGTCACAAACCAGGGAGATACGTCCAAGAATAGGTATGTGCATTAACGGGGCTATATGCTGCAGGCAGTGTTTGTATTCCCAGCATTTAACCCCAGTTATTGGGGGTGGAATTTTAGTTAAGAAAAGATGGGATGAAGTGTTACAACTCACTGTGAGGTTTTTGTTTTGGATACTTCTGGTGCTAGCAATCCCCTACCAACCTGCAGCATGAATAAAAGGCAATGTCTGGCCCATCCTGAATATGCTGTCTAGGGAGCAGAAGCGGGTTTGGGGAGCCTGTGAGGAATAGTGCTTTTCATCTCTCTCCTATTCATGTCTCTTCTCAAAGGGAACAAAATGAGTCTTTCTCTAGGATGCTGCACAAAGCATGTCCCACCTGTATATATAACCCTCCTCCTGCCCCTTACACTAGTATGCTGTGAAACCTCATGTTTAACTATAATATTATCTTCACTGGAGGGAATTCAGATCAGGAGGGGCTGGGGAGGTTCTGCATCATCTTTTGAGACACTGCTGAACTCTCAGCTAGAAATTCGCTTCCTCTGGCACAGCCTTCCTTCTCCCTACCTTAATTTTTTCAGCAGTAGGTGCTTGGGATGAGACAAGGATTGTTTGGGAAGCTTCACAGGTCATCACAGAGGGTTCTTTTATTGGCAGAGCCTGTCTTTATTCATGGCTTCTTACTTTGCACAGCTCACCTGTCTGGTGTCAGAAATTTTTCCTCCTTTCTTGCAGGCATCTGGGCATGGTCTGTCAGGGATGGGAAGCTGTGGCTCTGCCTATCGGACAGCAGTTGATAGGTTGGGTAGAGAGGGTTGCTCTTTCTTCTCCGGTTATTGAATTTTTTGCTTTGTTTTGGGGTTTTCTTTGAGGTCCATATTGATTGTAAATTTTGAGGGGAACCAACACCAAGCAATGAAGGTGAGTTGTTAAACTTAGGTGATCCCCTAGACATCCATATGGAAGGTTTTTGGTTTTTTACAGACCAGGGACACCCCTTCCCCCCCTGGATGCATGCCAAGCTTGGATATCTCTCCGATCAGGCTCTGTGCAAACAAGGTATCTATTTTCCAACCCCCTTCCCAGTCTGAAAAAACAAACTTGATTATCCTTTGTTACCCTGCAGGGGTCTGGAGGATTAATTACTGAAGGTGGCAAGGTGCTCTGATGCGATAAAAAAGATTAAAAAGAAAAATAACCTAACATCTAAAAGAGGGTGGAAGAGGGAGCTGAACCCTGGGAGGGATGGAGCTGAAATCTTAATAGTGATCGACATGGTGGCAAGTTAAACCCTCGTCCCATTGCTCTAACGCAGCAGCTCTGCCCCAGTGGAGCAATCCTCGCCTCCCAGCAGCCTCAGGGTTTGCTGCATGTGGGCTTCTAAAAGTTAATAAAGCAAATGCGTTGCTCCAGGTTGGTTGTTTATTGGTGTCGGTGTGAGCTCAGCCTGCTCGCGACGTTCACTCAGAGAAACAACAATCATATAACCAGGGCTGGCTGGCAGGTCTCTGGGTGCCCCCCAGTGAGGAACAGCAGATCAGCTTAGAGAGCAGCCCATCACCCTTCTCAGACTGGGCATAAACTTCAGAGTTTTAGCTAAACTTTATTTTGGGAAGCGCCAGACTCTCGGTGTGGCTACTGCTTTAAGGTGTGTTCCCATCTATGACTGCAAAAAAAAAAAAAAAAAGAGAGAGAAAAATTGCAGGAAAATTGAACACAGTGTTCCTCAGCAGGCCAGGGAATTGAGGAGTTTAATTGTTTGTGTGCTGCTTGATAAAGCAAAACAGTTTTATAATTTCTAATTTGTCATTCATAGCAGTCTGACTCAACAAATCACATTGCTCGTTGTTTTTAACTCAAAGGTCTTTTCGGTGTTAAGGTAGAAACCTGCTGTAAAACACACAGAGCATCTCTGGAAGCCTGCCCAGGGCACTGGATGGTCAATCCTCAGCAGAGCCAAGGTTCCCATCAGCTGAACTCTCATCTCCCAGACTGAGGTTGGTTATCTGTAGGATGTCAGAACAAAAGGAGTTATTTCAAATTAAACCTTTTTTTTTTTTTTTTTCAATTAAGTCCTTCATCAAGAAAAACAGCTGCTGCCCCTTTTCTGTGCTCTCCAAAACCACCTGCAGATGTACATGGAAAGGGTAAAGTTGTGGTTTCAGATCCTACAGCAGGGCTGATCTGAAAGATTTGCATTGCTCACCGAACATAGTCACCCAAAAAGAGAGAAAAAGGCTCATCAGAGGTACAAACGTACATCAGGTTTCTGTGTCTGTTTATTCCTCATTATGTGGTGGAGTCTGAATCCCAGAGGAGGATTTGGTACGTATTATCAACGCTCTGTATTTAGGCTCCCTTTAATTATGTAAGTGACGTTGCAATGGCCCTGCCTGGAGCAGACCCAGCCTTGAATCAGATTAAATTTGTCAATTTTTCTCATGTTCCACATTTCTAAGTTTCCCCCTTAAACTTAGGCACACCCATCTCCTTGCTTCTATGGGAGGTTACTGGTCATGCCTTCATGGAAAGCAAGGTTTGCTTCAGGTTATTGGTGTGTTTGTACAGGCCAGAAGAAAAAGGAAAGCCCGTCTGCCAGGAGGACATGGGAGGAGAGATATGTGAGCAGCAAGCCTGGCCAGCAAGATCTGCTGTAGGGGAAACCACTCTTACTCATCCTCTTGGTTCTCCTGTTAGCACAACTTAACCTTGTAAGTCCTTTTCACCCTCTCTGTTCTCTCTGGTGACGTGGTGTCTTTGGCTCTCATTGCCTAAGACCCTTAATTATCGTTAGCTGAGGCAAGGTGGGCACCCGTGGTTGCCAAATGGGATGGGACTGCACTGTGCTGGAACCGCCCTTGCCTTGGGAAGCCTTGGGGAAGTGCTCCTTGGTAGGGTGGTGGCTCACCTGGGACTATGCAGCACCCTGGGGTTCACTGGCCACAACCCAGGGAAGCTGTGAAATGCCCTCAGCAAAGATGGTCTGGAACTTCTTGCTGCTTCTTGAATGTGCTTAGAAAGAAGAATCGATCAACATGTGACAAGGGTTATTTTAATAGTCTAAAATCTTATTGCTTCTGGAACATTTGCTCTTTCTTGGAGCAAACCGGTTTGTTTTAATTTCATTGCCGTAAGTTCATGGAAATAAATCTGAAAAGCTCCACAAACAGCATCAGTCAGGATAACAATGTTATCATTTTACCTCTATGACAGCTCTCGCAAAAGGAAAACTGCATGGAACAGAAAGCAAATAGAAATACCTCAGATCTCAGCCCCTTGAAATACTTGAAATTAATGCCCCCCCCCCCCGCCCCCTTAAGTAAAATAAAACTTCACCTGACTTTTAACCTTGCAGAGAAAAGCAGTGTTGGCAAGTGCTGGTTCTGTTTGAGGTGGTGCATGGAGTTGTTAGTCATGTTCCTTCCCTAGGTAGAGGCAACCACTTGAATTAGTTCTGAACCTATGCGGGTGAGAAATAGAGTATGGTATTGTTATTAAAATCCCTGCTTTATAATCAGTGTGGTCTCTAAGAACAGCAAACTGAAGGGTTTTTAATTTACGGTTAATAGTGGAATTATCTTGCTGTCGTTTAACCCGCTGCTATATTTTTAAGTAGAGAGAAAAAGTTGCGATCCTAAAGAGAAATCGCTACGTTGAGATCTGAAAGGGGAAGGTTGTGATCCTTCTCAAAGGCTACAGCAGGCCAGCCATTAATTATGAAAGCTCATTAATTATAGCAGCTTGTCTGCCATTAAAAAAAAAAACCTTTAATTGAACTTCTGAACTGAACTTTGGTAGGGTAATTGGGACAAATATAGAAGGGACTGTCCCTTTTAAAATGCTGGGCTTTTATCTCTTGTGGCATCCACAGTTGAAATTTAGAAAAATGGCTAATGAAGTTAAGAAACTCCTTTTTTTGGAAGATCAAAGTCGTAAAATGCTGTTAATTCCCTTTGAGACAAAACTATGAATTATAGCAAAGAGAGTTTTCCCTGTAACTTTTTGTTGCATTTTAGAGCTCTCTAATTGTTCCCCAAGACAGTCTTCCTTTATATTTTGCTGTAAACTAATTTGCTGACGTGCCAAGAACCTAAAAAAAAAAAAATCTCTCTAGGACAAAACCTATCATATATTCTTCTTAACATATATGCATTTTAAGAGCCAAAGTACCACTTTGTTCCTCCTTAATAAAACTCAGCACAGGTTGTATGGTGTAACAGAGAGCAGCGCGGGTGTTAGAGTACAAAAAAAAATCCACCTTTGTGGAAAGAGGGGGAAAAATCTTAGTATTTTTGTTTAGGATTTGCACTCCACTCTGAGCTGCTTGGCTCTTCTCTCGTGGTTCGAGACTCTTTGTTGCTGGTATAGGGTAAAATTCAGCTGAATTTCTCAAGATCAGCCTCTGCACGTGTTTTGTGTCCTCGTCCAGTTTTGGTGAATCCTGGAGGATAGGGAGGGCTTGGGGACCTTTTGGCTGTTGCATCTGTGGAACAGGGCTGCCTTGTGTGCACAGCCAGCGACAGCCACGTGGTTGTGATAGGAAGAAATTTGGCGGTGTTTTTTATCCAGCTTTAACTGGCGTTTTTAACTCTCCTTGTGCCAAGTTTTTCTTGGCGCTGCCATCGTCGCTTTGCCCTGTGTGGTGTTGCATTTGGCTGCAGAATCTCAGATCTCTGGTGTTCGGAGGTGCACATCTTTTCAGTTACTGATGGGTTTCCATAAAAGCATTTCTCCCTTTGATATTTTAGAACAGTCTCGTAGGATGAAGATATTGCATCAGTATTTTAATGGTTATTTAGAGAGCGAAGTGTTTGGACGTGCTTGAAAATTCCACTGGGCACCTATTTGCATGTGTAGGTGCCTAAATAGCTGAGAAGAACGACCATCTGGTCTCTGGACTTGAATCCTCAGAAAATATGTATGTTGCTGAAACGAAGAGGTTTTAGGCATATACATTTCCTTTGATGATTTGTTCAACTCTTTTTGTCTCTAATGCACGGAGGAAGAATATACAGAAGACTTTGAAAAGCTCTGATACCTCCCTATTGTCTGCGTGTGTTTTACAGATCGCATTAGGGAAGATTGGCAGGAAAACCCCATATATTTTGTTCAAATATTCTGCACTCAGCTTTTTAACAACTACCTGAAGGGACATTGTAGAGAGGTTGGTGCTGGTCTCTTCTCCCATGTAACTGGCGATAGAACAAGAGGGAATGGAGTCAAGCTGCAGCAGGGGAGGTTTAGACTGGACCTTAGGGAAAAATTTTTCACAGCAAGAGTAGTCAGACACTGGAACAGGCTGCCCAGGGAGCTGGTTGAGTCACCAGCCCTGGATGTGTCTAAGGGTCATTTAGATGTGGTGTCGAGGGACATGGTTTAGGGGTGAATTTGTAGAGTAGGGTTAATGGTTGGACTTGATGATCCCAAGGGTCTTTTCCAACCTGAATGATTCTATGATCATTTAGAGCTCTTTATAAAAGAAAAAAAAAAATTGCTTACCTGGTGCCTACATAGCATTTCTAATTACTTCAAAGTTAATTAATTTCTGAAAGAATTTTGAGCTACCTCGAGCTGCTTCTCCTCTTTAAGTATTTTTTCACTTCCTTTTCTAATAGAATTTCAGATTTGATCTTTTGATGTATGTGAAACTCCTGGGTTGGCTATAAGAGAGGGTTTGGCCTCAGCGTGCTGGACTACAAACAATTCTGATGTTAGAAATCAATCCCACTGTGCACGTCTTTACTTGGCATCGAAGACGGAAGCGTTAGTACCCGGGTGCAGAATATTTTCTGGTCTGTGCGTGGTGTCACTGCTGCAAAGCAATATGAAATCCTGTTACTTCAGAGCAGAAGACCATCTTTTGCCCGATTTGGGAGGAAGTTCTTGCAGATTTGGGAAACTCCCAGTGGGTAACTGCCAGCGTTTTGGGGGTGTTTATGTTTGGTTGCTAGATTAAATGGACCCTGAGAAACATGAGAAGAAACACCCCCCCCCCCTTCTAAACCTGGAGGTTGTTCCAGCTTCTACAGGGGAAGCCTGGCACAGGGAATTCGTAAAATTATTAATAATTTCAGTGGTGACTCTTGAAACAAAGGACGGTGTATTGATTCTGAACCTGTTACATGACCATTTTCCTGCAGCGTCGGCAGTATTTACTGCCAAAATTAATTAAATACTCATTGACGCCGGGCCAATTCCCTGACTTGCACATTGTCAATCAGGTAGAAATCCAAATGTTCGCCCACTCTCTAAGCCGTTTGATTTCTCCCTGACACCATCAGAAGTACATGACACATCTTGTGGATCTTGTGGAATAAAATCAGATACTCTCTCCTTTTCAGTCTGATGGGAGAAAAAAAAAAAAGAAAAAGCCCCATAATTCTCAACTCTATAATAGTTTCCTATAAAATAAATTACTTTATCTGTCTTAATACTGTCACACTTCTGTTCTCCAGTGATCTACTTCTCCCATCTGTGTGCATAACTGTAATCTTTTCTACACCTACTCTATGTACTCTCAAGTGTCAAAATCTAGCCTCAATCATTCCTGTCATTAGTCTCTTATTCCTGACGGGATAGTGGGAAAAACATCACGGTTCCTCAGACCTCTTTGGATAATTTCTGGGCTCATTTTGCAGAGTTTATGCGAGCTATCAAAAATAGGATGTGACTGAGTTCTGTTTTGGTTTGGTTTTTGTCACCTGAAATTTTCCACTTATTGCTCTGGATATTTTTATTCTCCGTGTCTTGTTTCCATCAGCTAAGCATAACTTCAGGAGATATCCATGTTACCTCAGGCCTCTGAAACTTGACTTGCTGTTTCTTATCGAGTAATTCTGTGTGACTCATGCTTTGTTCCCTGATATAATTTTTTCCACTCATTTGCAGAATATTGTTCAGACAATTGAGCTTACTTACTCAAATCACCATCTTTTGTAGCGGGACTGTGCAATCACCTTCCTTTTTCACAAATCCATTGCAAGAACAATGGGCTTGACCCATAAATTATGACCATCTTATTTCCCTCAAAATATGGATTGCACTTGACTAAATGAAGTCGCTGCAGCAAAGAAAAAAAAGAAAACCTCTTGGAAGCCGTGGATCATCATAGTTTAATGTGACAATGTGCCTCTCCTGCTGAGCTGTGACCTACTTTGCTCACAAAACACTCTCAAACACGAGACTGTGGGAGCCTCAGGAATTCTTCACCTCAGGATCTGAAGCGTGAATCACCAGTGAAGGATCCTGCAATGGTTTCCTTCTGAATCCCTTGCAAATCTGGCAGGGCCTGCACTGCTTGTTGCTTCTCGGGTAAATGCCCCCTCTTCTTCTACAGCTGCTCTCTCTACAATTTCTTGTCTCTGCTCCAGATTCCAGCCTGCCTTCAGCACCCACCCTTCAAATTCAGAGCTGGGTAAATTTTGCCGCCTCGTGAGAGATTTTGATACTTTTTTGAACTGTGGTTTTTGGGTTGGTTTTCTTTTTTGGTGGTTTGTTTGGTTTTGTTTTGTTTTGTATCAGCTCAATTAAAATGATTCGCTCTGCTAGTTCAAGACATTTCTCTTTCTCTCTCTCTCTCCCCACCCTTTTCTATTTTATTATTGAAAAGGAATCCTTTTCCACTCCCCAGTATATTATGTGCATCAAAACTTGGTAGGCTGCCTGCTCATGGAGAAACAGGAGATGAGAGATTAAGCATCAACAGCCGTGGGAATGACCTACAACATATGGGACATTTGGTAACTATCCAGCCCATATTATGTAAGACACAAAATCATGCAGCTCTGCTAAAACATGTAAGTAGACAGAAGGAAAATGATGGCAAATGGCTGCTCCCAAAGATAAAGGTCCTCAACTGTATGTTTGTATGTTCTGGCTCGTCAACAAATGCCTGAAATCCACTTGTTGAATTTGAGTTTGTTACGTAGCAAAGGCTTGGCTTTGGAAGGTGTTTACGGATGAAAGAAGAAATGTTTGCAGCATAAATAGCGACAGCTAAGAATGATTTGCAAATGTGTGACTGCAGAGACTGGCTGTGAAATGAAGCCTGTCCTGGTCTAAATCTGCTCCCATTGTGGTCAGGGGAAAATTTCTGACAAGTGTCAGAAGACAGAAGGGTGTAAGCTGTGGACTTTCAGAAATCCTCCCACTCTCAATGTGTGGGTTTTTTATGTCCAAATGAGCCAGGCACTTATAATTCCAGAGGGGTGAATTCATCAGAGTAGAGCAAATTTACAACAACGACATCTGTAGTGAGGTACCGAATAGATCTCTTAGGTACAAAAAATTAGGACATTCTGCCCTACCTACAGTGGATGTTGAGTTGGACACTACGACAAAAATGAATAGGATGGGACAAGTCTGCAGAAGACCCAACACGTAGCTGTTTCTACTGGCAAAATTTTGGTCAGAATTTCTTTTTAAAGAACCTGACGGTTGCTGACCTGTCTTGAAAATCTTCCCTGCAGCCCTCAAACACAGCTACAAATTCTTTTCTTAGTTAAGTGTCACATCACTCACCTGTAAAGACTTGAGTTTGTCCATCAGGTTGTGCTTTTGCACGACCAAAGGTACTGATCACAGCACTCTCACCCATGAGGAAACTGGGCTCCTCAAGAGGACAGCTCAGCAGAGATGTGAGGAACCTCTTCCCTGGTCATATGGGGACTCTCAGTGCCTGCCTTGGTGCTAGGAGAAATGGTTGAAGCTGATGGAAAGACTATCCCCTCCTGTGATTCCTACAGGGACCCCCAAATGACTTCATGTTGTTGAACCTAGTAACGTGTTGGAAAACCAGCCTGTGTGCCCAGTGGTTTAAGGATCCCAAATTAATTCACAAACTCCATCTGGGAGCTGGTCCAGTGTGTAATTTCCTCCCTGAAATTGGACCTTTGAGTTACAGTAAAGAGCCTTATTGCACATTTATCAGCTTGAAATTTGGATACCACAATACTGTTGGGAAGTAGAACCATTGTGCAATATAAACCATTATTTTTTTAAAATGTGTGTCTCTGTAATTAAATAAGATGTTTAGAGAAGTGGCAGGGTGAAGATCAAGGTATTTATAGATTATGTGTTTAAAAATACAGCCCAAATAATCAGTCCTCCAGTTTTCTGTTGCAGTAAGGTATAGTGTTCAATGTTTTAAATGGTTGGAAGTCACTCTTTGCAATAATTCTCAAAATCTTAGGGCTTGCTAATTCATTTTTTTATTATGCTTTCCCTGCTTTTATGATATTGCTTTGCTTGGATTTACAAAACTCATCCTGGCTCTCTGCATTTTATCCACTAGGAATAAAAAGCTGTAATCTGCTGTGTTTGTGTTAATAAATATTTTATTATTCACAGTTTCAAGTATTCTCCCGGTGAACCTCAGCCGCTGTACTTTCTGAAAATAATGCCTGGTTCAAGGATGAAAACTGCACTCCAAGTTATGAGAAAGAAACACAACCCAGCACTGCCCTTCCTCAAGAAACCCCCAAACAATTGCCTAAGCATTGCTGTGTTTTTCTTCTCACTGTGTTGTAGTTATACTCGTTGCATTGACAGAACTTTATTTATAAGAAAGAAGTGACACGTAATAACCAACTCCTCTCTGAGCTTGCAGAGCCTCAGCATCTTCCATGGCAGCAGAGCCAAATGATGATATTCTGGGCTGTTCTCACCAAGGAATACCTTGGAGCTCCTCGACTAGAATGTAAGTGTGGCACTGTGATGAAGGGATGGTAACTGGTCCTACTGCTCTGGGCTTCCCAGGGCCACCTGTAAGAAGTGAGAGAGGGTGCAAGAGGAGGAGTGTGTGGTGTAGAAGAGAAACTTTTTCCTAGCACCATCCAGGGCCATACTGACCCAGAGATGCCTAAGAAAATATTTCATCCTAAACACAGTTGACTGTGTTAAAAAAATCTGGTGTGATATGCTAGAAAAAAGGGAGATTATAACTCAAACCACAGTCTACCACTGGAGTTGGTTTACCAGTAGTGGGTCAGACACTGCTCACCTTCCTCATTTAGAGTTGGTCCTTACTCTGCAGTCAAGTCCATTGACTTCACCAGGGATACTCTCTCAAGTACAAACTGTTGTAATGAAGGGTGAGAGAATAGTACTCTAATACCTGAATTGTGTTTCAGACATCTTTGTCCATCCCCTAAAATTTTGATGCCAGAATGAATAAGTGAATTGTGTGAAAGATCTTGGGCTTAGATAAAAAAAAAAACCCTGAGTTGTTTAAAACAAACTGTAAAACTACCTCTCAAAGTGCTGCAGATTCCCTTTTCGGATATGCAATTTTCATTCTATTGAATTTTGTGACATATGGTTATGTAAAGCATGTAATAGCAAACTCTATCCATTTACCCCTCTCAGAAGGCAGTAACTCCAGGAGTTAATGCAGAATTATTTTTAGTATGTATTCAAGTTTATTCATGCTGAAAGGTGGTACTTATCTTTTGTAATTTTAGAGTAGTTATTTGAATAAAAACATGAGTATAGTTCCATTTTAACTGCCATGTGACATTTGGGAGCTGGTTAAAACCTCTCCCAAGATGTGAAAATCCCAGCATTTTTTCTTTGCAACAGCTCAGCGGAACACACCATACCTGTCGATGTGTTTGGACCTATGTCTGCAAATGCATAAAATAAGGGTAGTCTCCTAGATGGTAAGAGGATATTATACCATAAACAATGAAAGCATCCATCGGCCAGAAGAAAGAGCAATTTTCAGTGTTCTTTGTAGGCAAAGCTTGTTGAAGTTCAATTACCCTTTTGATTCCGAATTCCAAATTAAACTGTCACTGGAGAAGTTGTTAGATAAAAATCTGTGGCTGAGTATTTTTCCTAGAGCTGGGTAAATATTTCTGTTAGCCAAGGAACTGAGCCCTTTTTTTTTTTTTTTTTTTCAGTTCAGGGACTATCTGTGCAGAGGTTGCAAGTTTCTCATGTTTTGGGGTCACTGTTTAGATAAGACTCATGCTGTTGTTTCTACTCTCTAATGAAAGTGGGCAAAACAAGGGGCCTGTAAAATCTGTGTGTAATTTTGGTGTGAGGAGTTTAACTCTTTGTCCAGGAGCACACACAGGGATTTGGCTGGAACAGCCTAACACGAAGGCAACAGCGAAAGGTCAGCAAAATGTCTTTGGCCAAATTTTCGTTTGATTTCCAAGAAGGTGGATATAAACTTCTTATTTAGAGATAACTGTGGGGTCTGACACTGGAAAAAGCTATGCAGTAAAAATAATAATTGAGTCATGATGATAATGAGGCTGCAGTTACGCAATACCAAATTATCCTTATTTCTTTTGCAGGCAATGCACGATTGCACATTTTGATATTCAGGATAATCTGGGTGGCTCCTACTTTGGGGCCTGTATCAATACCTCTGTGCAGTACCATCTTGCAGAAGGAAAGGTACAAATTTTTGCAGGATAATCCCTTTTAAAGGCTTTTTCACAAGCAAATGTATCATCAAAATATGTTTACTACTGGGTTTGTAGAATCATAGTATCATTCAGGTTGGAAATGACCCTTGGGATCATCGAGTCCAACCATTAACCCTACTCTACAAAGTTCACCCCTAAACCATGTCCCTCAATACCACATCTAAATGACCCTTAAACACATCCAAGAATGGTGACTCAACCACCTTCCTGGGCAGCCTCTTCCAGTGTCGTTGACAGTAATGTTCAAAGAGGCATTTAACAGTGTATTTCTTCTGATCTATATTCAGTGCATTTTGAAAGCATTTTCCAGCTCATGAGACATAAGGAACCAGCCCTGAATGTGCCTGTTTCCTCAACATTAAACTCTCCTAACTCCCAAGCAGCACTTGGCAGTTGAGATCCTGCAGCTGCTGTAGATCAGCAGGCAGCAGGGTCACGGCAATGATGTGACCAGTTCACAGGGACGGGAAAGTGTGCTCAACTTTCCTCTTGCAGCAGCTGAGAGGTTTAGCAGACACGTTACTGTGAGCACACACTCTTTTCATAGAACTGTGCGTGGTGGTGGGGCAGGCACCGGCAGAACCGGCCTCTCCAATGAAGGAGGTTGGACCCCAGGTCTGCCCATCCTGCTCTTTCCTGAAAACTGGACCTGCCTCTCCAGGGGTATCCCAGCTCCTGTGGGTACCTTCAGGTCTTCCCTACAGCTGGCCTGACTCCCAGCAGATGGAAGGCAGAGCAGGTCCTTCAGCACTCATCAAACATGGAACAGCCCTTACTCTAAGCTCTCCAGCAGGGACAGCCAGGCTGAGCCTGCTGCTGGCTGCAGCCTTTGGTGTCAGGATGAAAGGTGTGGAGCTGATTTGCACCCCAAGAGTGTATCTTTTCCTAACCTTTCTCCCGAATGGAATATTTCCACCACCTGCTAATGGAGCTAATTCCTGAAGACTGTAAAGAGGTCCCAGACTGAGTGAGCTATCGTAATTCACTAGGATGAGACTCAGCAAAACACAGGGATGCAAACAAAAAAACCTGAAGTAAATCTTTCTCTGAGTTACAGGTATTTTATCTTGAGTTTGGAGTTTGAGAAGAAGCTGCAAGAGGTGCTCTCTTCCTCTTAGCATTGCTGCTGAGTAAGATATAAATGTTGGTAAAACTGTAATTTAAATGAAGGAACCATGAAGCTCCCAGTGGTCATGTGGGAGCTGGCATGCTTTTCTTACCTTAATTTCAGAGTTATTGTTTGGGTTGTGGTTAATGTACTTAAATCCATGTAGCTTAGTCTTCTCTATTTACCATATGTTCTTGCTGAAGTCCTTATTTTCAGCTTCTGGAGAAACTGTGGGCTTCCTTACTGCAAACCTCTTATTAAAGACACTCCTGATGAGTCAGTACAGGTAACACACTCTCGAGTTTGATGTTTTTTTGCTTTTGTTTGGTGTTTTTATAGCCAGATATTCCCCCCCACATGTCTCTTGGTACAAGAGTCCATGTGAGCATCCCCTGACCTGTGTCCCACCTGGACCCTTCAGGACCTCACGTCGCTCTTGTTCCCTCCTGACTCCTCCTTCGGGTAAATTGTGTGGTGCTGAACAGAGCCTCCATCTAACCCTTTTTAGAAACATTTATCTTAGGACTCGTGAGATGCCAGCCTGGGTCCTACCAGCTTTCTTACCATCTCTAACACTCCCCTGACCTACGGGCCATTTGGAGAGTGGTCACTTTGGGCAGGTGGCAGCTGGGAGTGTCAGTGTGCAGCCCTCTGAGCACGGCAGAGATGTGATTTATCAAGGAGACTTGGAGAAACAGGGAAAAAAAACAAAACACCTCTGTGCACAGCTGTTTCATCCCTGCTGCCAAGTCAGGACAAGTAATCCCCCGGCTGTGGAGGGAAATCAGAGAAGAAATACTTCAGCTGCTTACGAAATACCCACAGGTACAGTAGGATCCTTGAATTTTATATTTCTCTGCCTCTCTCTTTGAGAAAAACTTGCTTTGTATGGTGCTTGTCTTCCTTGGGAAGGTGTCAGTGCCACCCCTCCTGGCCCTTCACTGTTCAAAGACGTATTTTTCTCTTCAGACAGAAAGCTTGTTAAACATAAAGGTCCATATACTGCAGTCTCTGTCACGGGTCCACTCTCACCACAATGGTTTGTATACGCTAAGAGCCAGAGAAACATCCCAGTTATCTGAATAACTAGCCTTTTGCTCCTTCCTCAAAAACATCTCTTCTCTTCCTCAGCCACCTCGTCCTGTGTCCCCACCTGTAGCCCTTGCTACAGTTTGGCTCTGGCAGGAACAGCAGAGTGAAGCAGCAACCAAAGCATTATTAATTTACCCCTGGGCCCTCCTCATTTTGCTAACCTGTTCACTGAGTTAGTAATTGATAAACAGAGGCCATTTCCTTTCCTCCCTTTCCACCTGCATCCTTCCTTCCCCTCCAGGTCTGTGGCACTGCTCCTGCATCGCAGAAATTGGTCTCTGCCTTCAGTTCTTCTGCATTCTTGAAGTGGAGTTTTGAGAGGAATTACCTAAATCTGGAGAAACACCACCATGAATCAGACCCATTAGCTCCCTGATGTTTTATTCTTTTGTTTGGCTCCTCTTTAAATATATTTGGTGGGAAGTGACATGGTGAGACAAATCCAAAAAGTCAATATCGCAGCTTCCCCAACTAAAGCCCCGGTGCAGCATCTGAATCACACTCACACTGGGAAACAGGCTCCTGTCTGCCTCTCTTTTCCTTGCTGCTGACAATTTTAAGTCTGCCAGGAGTGAAGGAGCTTGGCCCCGAGCTTGTTACAAAAGTCTCAATACAGGAATTCATGGGTTTATCCTGGGTGGGCTCCAAGCCCGTGGTAATCAGCAGAACTGCTGGCAGCAGGTGGATGGTGGCTCTTGGGCTTTGGAGAGCTACGTTATTACGTGTTGCTGTGGTTTTGAGCATTGAGAAAGCAAAAGAACAGCCCAGCTTCTTCTTTTGCAGTGAAAATGATATGAAGCTCCTGGCATTGCTGCCAGGAGGTTTTTAAATGGACTCTTCCTCCCTCTGCCCTTTAAAACTCACGAGAAATAAATTGGCACAATTTGTTTGTGAATCAACGTAAGGTGGCTACAGAGATATGAAAGGTCTTTGCCAGGCGTAGCCCATTTACAACTTGTGAGTAAATAATTTAATTAGTGGGAAACATCTCTACTAAGTGCACGGAAAGCCTGTTAGCTCAGATCTTATTCCAGGCTTATGGCAGCCCTGGAGAACCCAGCCTGGGCTGATATGGGATGAAGGGCCATGGTGGGTGATGGGGCAGATCCTTCCTTGGATACATTCACTATTGCTGCCTAATCTGATGTCTGATATGTCCAACATAGTTCCAGATTTCAAAGGTTGAAGTAAAAAGTGATTTTTATCAGTCGTTAGGGCAGCATCTTGCACTGTTCTACAGGAATGCCCTGCATGGATGGGCTAATGGCCAAATTACACCTTTTGGCTTGTCCAAGGATGGTTGGAGTCAGTTGAGGTACGTTCCTGGCTGGAGGGGGGACCCTATGGTTTGGGCTGGCCTCCTTGGCTCCATCCAGTCTGGTTTCACGTGAGCCACTTGCACACAACTTGCCCAGTGCTGTGGGGTCAGCTTGGGTCATGCTGGGCTGCTTGGGGATGGTGGGCACCTGGTGCTCTGAGACTGCCCAGTTCCCATCCTCACCCAGTCTCCTCCTGCCTCTCAGCCACATCCGAGGCAGGACGCAGAGGGGATGTGGTAGGAAGGTTCTGAAAACAGCAAAGTGGCTCTTCAGTAATCCATTCCAGGTAGTGACTTTTCTTTCCTCTTTCAAGGACCCAAAGACCTCAGAAGTTTAGGGAAAAATGGAGCTGATCACAGTATTCAGATGGCTCTTTGGTAAACTAAGAAAAATGGGCAAAAAGCACAGTTCTTGGTTATTTGTTTTGTTTTGTTTTAAATCTCTGTATCTGGCTTTATTTATACAATCCATCAAGAGGTGTCTCAGCAACAACATTATTTAAGCTGAACTAGGAGATGCGCTATTAGTCTTGGAAATTCATAAGATAAACAGATTTTGACATTTAATTTGTTGTAGTCGGTGCAGGAATAAATTACCGAGCAAACACTGCACAGAAAATATTTAAGCAAAGGAGAGGTCAGTGTTCTTTGTATGGGCTCTTATACCAGGACCATATATTTTGCATGTCCTGTTTATTTCTGTGTTGGGTAAGACGAAGTGTGCAGTTTGTCTTGTTTGCTTAGGGAATAATTTAAACACAGCTAGGGATGGAGCATCCGACGAACAACTCTTTGGTCATTAAACAGCACAAGATATATGTTTATTATACATACCACAAACCTCTCCCCTGCTATCCCTGCTGCTGAGAAGAGTGGGCATGTGAATTGTCTTCAGCAGAAGGCACCAAGTGTTGCTGTGCAGGAAGAAATGGCTGCTTTGTTTCAGAGCTATGCATGCATCCTAATGATTAGTGCTGTGAAGAAAAGAAACAAGGGGTAGAGCTAAAGCAGCTGGGCTCCAGCAAAAAAAAATAGTGAATGTCAAATAAGTAAATGCCCGAGGTACCATCTTGCAAAAGAAAACAGAAGAGTGATTGGGCTGGTGGATAATAGGTTTTCCATGAGTGTCCCCAGGCCCACCCTTTCACCGAGCTGATCTTGGCAGAACAATGATGCTGGTACAAGAACGCGTCTCCTCAAGGGATGGGCAGTGCACCTCTACCTGCTGACACCCAGGAATGGCACAGACACACAAACAGAGGCCGTGCAGGACAAGGTGTTCCTGGGGGGGAATATATTGCTGCTGATTACATATTTTTTTTGGTTTCAATTTTAATAGCCTCTGTTAGAAAGCCACGCCCCTATGAGTGTTATTCAAGTGAATGCATGGTATTAGACCACGGAGAAGTTTTGTCTGTCTTTCCCTGCTTTGTTCCCTCTTCTTCCCTCCCCTTTATCTGTCTGCAGCTCTCGCCTACTTCTGCCCTGCAGTGATGAGATCTTCGAGTGAGCTGGGGCTTCTAGATGCTGCTACCATGCAAATAGTAAACGATAAGGCATAGTCAAAAGATATTTACACATCCAGCAGAACTATTTTGATTATTTCTAATGATGCGTGTGGAACTCTCAAGTTCGGGTACCAATTAATTGATTGCGCTTTTCATTTGGTCTGCTGGGAACCATGGTACAAACAAGGGAGATGAGGCTGGGACTGAGCAGCCCTTGCTGGGAACCAACTGTGGAAGAGCAGATGCTAGAGATTTTGCTGAGAGGTTGGATTCGATTAACTCTTCTGCATTGAGAGTGCTATCAATTTGGGAGCTGGGTGGGCCAGACTGCAAAAGAGAGGTGGCAGATGGAATGAGGGGAAGATGATTAATTGAAATATAAGCAAGCAGGCTTGTATTAGCTCCTGCTGCGTGTTTTGAAATGTGCCGATGGAAGACGGAAGTAGCAGGAGGTGGCACAGATGGGAAGAGGACTGGGAGTGATGTGAGCTAAAACCCGAGACCACAGTCTTGGGATGTGAAAGTTCTGCAGCCCTTTCACTGTCAGGGCTGGTGGGAAGCAAGTCTGGAGAGTGCAGGTGAGATCAAAGCTGCCTTCTCCTTTTGTGTCTCAGTCTGGAAGGAATATTGCA
This sequence comes from Actenoides hombroni, assembly GCA_024336885.1. Lineage (NCBI taxonomy): Eukaryota > Metazoa > Chordata > Aves > Coraciiformes > Alcedinidae > Actenoides > Actenoides hombroni. The sequence continues at coordinate 5,613,237 of WUAM01000119.1, forward strand.
AATGGAGGCTGAGTAGATACTAATGAGAGCTGAGAAAGACTTGGCAGTGATGTGCTCTGAGAAGCGTTTGGGTTTAGTTTCTTAAACAGTGGAGGAAGCAGAAGGGGTGTTGTGAGGATCACCTCTGGGTTTGGGGCCAATCTGCCTCTCTGGAGTTGCTTATCACGTGTTGGCCTTCAGAAGCACTTGGCTGTCCACCTTGCTTACAAAGCTGGGAAGTGAAGCAGCAAAGGAAATAAATTTAAAAAAAAAAAAAAAAAAGGAAAAAAAAAAGGAAAGAAAATTGGGGGAAAAAAAAGGGATAAAGGGGAATGTAATCCCCAACTGCCTGAAACAGGCTGAGAAAGAGGGTCAGGAGAAGAGGAGACACAGCAGAAAAGCATTAAATAGACACCCAGACAGGCATAATGATAGACACAAACTTTTAGATCAAGCCAGTTCAATAAAAAGCTGATGGTAGGGGACCACGGGGATGATACACACTAAATGACATCATTTACCACTCTGCTTGTTATCACTCATTATACTGCATTATGCTGTAGATCCTATTATGTGCTGCTTAATGCAAATCTGGTCCCTGCTGTGTTGGGCACAACACACTAGAAAAGGAAAAAAAAAAAAATAATCATTCCTTGCCCCAAAGAGTTTGTGATGGAGAGTAAGGAGTATATCTATGAAAAATTGCATCACCAGTTCTGTGCTGGAGGCTGTGGAAGATAGTGATGGGCGGACAGTGTCTTCCTGAGAATTTTGTAACAAAAGCAAATTATATATATATATAAAAACCT
>WUAM01000119.1:5620927-5640968 GCA_024336885.1 Actenoides hombroni
GTAACGGATTTTGAACCGTTGAGGGTGTCGGGGGGGAACCCTGCCAAAGGCAGGACCCCCAGAGGTGGCGAAAGGCTGCCAGGAGGCCCGTTGATGTATCTGCAAACGGGGCTGGGGGGGGGGGGGGTGGAGTTCCCCGATTCACTGCATTAGCTAATGGAAAGACTAACACGAGGGGTGGGAAGTTACCTTCTTCACCAATTCATTTGACATAAAAGTGCATTCCTGCCTCTCTGAGGAGCTGGTGCAGATGAGAGAGACTTATTGAGAAGACTCATTGAGAGTCAATGAGAGAGACTTATTCCTCCTCGTTGAGGAGGAAAATGCAGGAGTTTTGGTTCAGCAGGTCCCATTATTGCCAGGTTAAAAGAAAATCACAGGTTGCAGAAGCAGACGGGCTTAACCTTAACTGCAGATGTGCTGCCATAATTACGGGTGCTGACAATGTGCAGGGCCAAGTCTGTTGTGGGACTTTTTTTCTTGGCTGGAATTAATGAAAGAATTAATGAAAGAATCCAGCAGCCCTGTTGACTGAGCAAATCATCAGTCAGTTAAGTGCATCCTGTCAGCAGAAGGTGATTTTAATACTAGGCCAGTGGTCTCTCACCAATTAAAATAAACATTTACTATCTGGTTTGGGGATTCTTTCCAAGGAGGAAAATACAATTTGGAAAGCCTTTCAGAGCTGACTGCCTTGCACAGCCTGGTCTGTGCTTGAGAGTGACACAAGGAGGATCGGGGAGGGGGAGAGGAAAAGAAAGATGGGGAGGAACAAAATGTGTTGAAAAGCTCAGATGAATCTCAAAGCTGGAAGAGAAACAAATCAATGTCAGGAATTAGAGAAAGAACAGGCAGGGAGAGAACAGAAAAAGGAGCAGAACAAAACTGAAGACAGCAGACAAAATGTGATTGATAGGAAGGGAGGGTGGCAAAAGACAGCTGAGTGACTGGTGGGGGTAACAGCATAGATATGAACCCAAGGGGAGTGGGTCTGGAGACATTATCCCCAGGATCCCAAAGGGTAGCCTGGAGAAGCATTTGCTTCTAGTGGTGTTGGTGCGGTTATTGGTCTGGGGGGTGGACATGGGGGACCCCCACACCCACAGCCCTTAGAGGCTCCCCCTGCTGAGCAGATGAGCTTTTGTGATGGCTGCTCGTTCTGCAGAGACCTTGTGTCTTCTCCTGTGGCTGCAGGAGAATCAAGCCTGCCTTCAGCCACAGTTTCTGCTCTTTGTTTAGTTCCATCAGAGTAAAGAGTGGCTGCAGTTTTATGAGAGGTGTCAGGTAGATCTGAGCGGAGAGGGGGGGGGAAATGGAATAGATCTTCACATCATCTCCATAGAGATTAAAAAGGTAACTCAGTAAACTCACAGTTTTTCTTATTGCTTTTTCTTATGCTACACCTGTAGAAGCCAGAGGAGAATCTACCATTTAAACCAGAGTAAGTGCTGATATCATTTTGACAGGTTATCAGATAATCTAGGTGTCATCAAGACTAGACCATATTCGGGCAGTACAAGGGAGCGTAGGCAGAGATAAAACCTTTCACTCAGATGATCTGGTATTACTAGAAAATTAGGAGAACTTTTCAGGATCCCAGTGCTTGTGAATAGGAACAGCAGCCTCCAGAACTAAATAGGAGTTGAGAACAGTTGTTAAGAGCTTAACTGGATGCATGGCCCTTAGACCACAATGGGAGGAAAAGTAGCAGGTGTACTGCTTGTGAAACAGTTAGAGAGAGAACTTCTCTTCATCAAAGGCCCCATGTCTCATGTGTTCTCTGGATGTGTCACAGACTCCTGCAACCTTTGTGCCTGCTGCTGGCTGGGAGGGCCAGTCAAGAACTGGGGCATGAGTTGATTTCCTCAACCTCGGCTGCCTCCAGACAGCTGGGTTAACCCAGGGGAGGATATTCCAGTCAGTGAATGGGCACAGGACCAGGCATTGCATGACCTTGTGGGTGCAGGCTGTGGCTGCCTGCCTGAGACAACATAGGCAGCTGCCTCCTCATGGAGGTGGGCAGAAGATGTGCTGGGAGAACATCACAGGTGGTGGAATGGTTGGAGATCCTGTAACCGGTTGCAGGTTTGGGACGCATGACCCTGAAATGACAGGATACTTCACAGCTTTTAAATTCCACCTGCTCACTCTTGTTCCTGTAACCCCTGGGAGCTTTGTGCCCCGGAATCCCATGCTGTGAATGCATCCATGTCACAAATGAATAAGCTTCCAAAATCTTCCACTGCTGCAGAAAAGCCCTTGGGGATCCCTTGGGATTCCCAGGTGGGTACAGACAAAGGGAGAACCTGAGCTGTGTGACCCACCTGCCATTTGATAAATGCTTAGATAAATTCCTTAATATCATTATAACTCCCATGGGGTTTTTTCCTCTTTGATGTTGAAGCTAATGGCCAACGGTAGCAATGAGCCATCGTGATATCTTCAAATGTGAGGTGAAAGGTGTGACATTGCTTGTGTGCTGCAACCTGGTGACCATTCTCATGTCAGAGCATTTGCTCCAATGCCCCATCCATGGGGGAATGTTTTCTTCCTTTCTGTAACTATTTCACAGCGTAGGGAAATCAAAATCTGCTTTTGAAACAGCTGCAGACACTGCCTCTTCTTAATAAGGGTGTTTATGGAAAGATGCTCAGCACCACCTACATGGTTCTCTGCTCCCATTGGGCAGTCAGCACCGTGCAGGATGAGGCCCTGTGTTGGTATCAGTTATGGAAGAAGCTGCCTTAATAGAAATGGAGCATCTGTTTCTATTAGCAACAGCAGGCTCTGCGCTTAGACGTGTGTTAGTGCATTCAAGCTCCTCATTACTGAATTGCATTTGTCTGGGGGCTTTTGCAAGTCTGGGGGCTGCACGGGGAGGAAGGGGAACAGGTCACTGTCAGTGGGACAGACTATTGAGGAGGCAGGAGAAGGGAGAGCACAATTCCTACTTGCATCCGGGTAAGAGCTCAGCATCCACTCCAAACCCACACTCACACCTCCTATAAAACACAGCGGTGTGAAAGGGAGAGCTGTGCCTGGCAAGCTGCAAGGAGCTGATGTGAGTGTGGCTGAGCACTGTGCCCAGGGCCTTCCTGCTCCCAGCCAGCAAGGGCAGATGGATGCTTTGGGTAGCAAAGGAGTGAGGTAACCAGGGAAAGCTCTTGTGGGGCAGTTCTTTATTTATTGATGAGCTGGATGTGGGGATTGAGTCTACCCTCAGTAAATTTGCAGATGACACCAGACTGGGAGGGAGTGTTGATCTGCTGGAGGGTAGGAAGATGCTGCAGAGGGACCTGGACAGGCTGGGTCTCTGGGGTGAGGCTAACGGTATGAAGTTCAACAGGACCAAGTGCAGGGTCCTGCACTTTGGCCACAACAACCCCAGGCAGTGATACAGACTGGGGGAGGAGTGGCTGGAGAGCAGCCTGGTGAAGAGAGACTGGGAGTGCTGGTTGACAACTGGCTGAACATGAGCCAGATGCACATTGGGGATGCAGAAAGTAAAAGGCTGTACCTGTGGGGCTGGGTGGGCAGGGCAGGTGACCATAAACTGACCAAGGAGGAATTCCAGTCCATGCACATCATATTCAGTATAAAGCTGCAAGATCACAAGGGTCAAGCCTCTTCTTCAATAGCTGGCATCCAAGGAGGACTCTGTTCTGCCTTGGATTCTGATCCATGTGTTCCTGAAGCCAGGTCCCATCTGCACTAAGTTCAGTCTGGGACTTCCCCAGTGTCTGCTCCACAGAATCAGTGGTGGCAGTGACATAATTGCCATCAGGGGGCTGGGTTCAATATTGGTTTTGGCTGTAATTGTATATATTCCATTCTATTGTTGTTATTTTCATTAAATCTGTTTCAGTTTCTTTTCTAATCCATAAATCTCTCTCCCTTATTCCCTTTCTCTTCCCCTTTGGAAAGTGAAAAGATTTAATAGAGAGCATTTTTCATTCATCTAGTGGCTGCCCCAGCCCTAACCCTTGACAGCAGGAATCACCAGTGAGATGAAGATGCAAAGTGAACTGTAGTCTATATGAGCATATTTAAATAAAGATGTGAGTGTTTTGTTCTGCTGCAGTAAAGCTTTTATCTATAAAGTATCAGTGTATTCTCATTAAAGAAAACAAACCTATCTAGCTCAGAGAGTGCAAGAGGTGAAAATAAATTGAGGTTCATCTCAGGTTCTGACGTTTCTTTGCATACCAGCATTACTCCTACAAAATGAAAGTGTCATTTTTCTGCCATGGAAAGACTAAATTCTTCTGCCTTAAAGTTGTGCTGGAATGACTAAAATTAATCAGGCAAGGTTGTTTGGTAGCAAGTCTTAAAAGCTGAGCCAAGCTTACAGCAATTCAGCTAAGTAGATTAACACATATGACTCTACGAAGCTGTCAATCCTCACAGAGAATTTATATTAGGCACTTTGGGATATTTCTGGCTAGTCCTTCCCAGCTGATATTGTTGCTCACCACCAGAGCAGGCAAACTTTTTCTTCTTCTTTTGCATCTCAGTTTGTTTCCCTGAGGGGGAGGAGGGGGGAGAACCACATTTGCCTATTGCCATGGTTGCAAAATCTGGCATTCCAAAGGCAAATCAGCTCCCTTTGTGTGTTATTGGGTCAGCTGTGATGAAATGAGGGGCAAAGAATGTGTGTGAGCTCTTCAGCTTCTGAATGTTCAATGAGAGAAACCTTGAGAGGGCACAGCCAAGATCTTGCTGACACAGCTGCAGAAACCATCTCCTCTTGATACTCCCTACGGCCCCTCAGCTGATGCGATGCGCTGTCATAGCCAAAGTTGACAAAAACTACACAAAAGCCACTATTTCTGCCACAAAACCAGCTGGCTTATTTTAGCAACCTTCATTAGTGCAATTAGTGAGCAATAGCCAGTGAGCTGAGCTAGCAGGGAAGGCAGGGGCGTGCTGGCCATGTCCGCATTCCCAGGTGACAGCAACCAGCCCTGGGGAAGGAGGGGATGCAAATAACTTCTGAAATTCCTCCAGGTCAGTCTCGTGTGGAGAAGTCTGATAAAACATGGGTGCTTTTAATGTTTTTGAGCCACTGTTTGAAAAGGGCTCACTACTGCAATGCATGAAGAGAGCAGTGCATGCTGCTGTTTGGGAAGCAGACAGCAGCTGATTCCTGTGGCTTTCCCAGTGCTGGTGTCTCTCTAAGGTTTGCTCAACAAGCAGCTTAAAGAACAGTTTCTGGCAGGGTTGCTGGAAGATCTTACTTTTGCATGATGTTACAAAGTAGTCAAGAAAAGTAGGAAATGCTGCTGAGGCTGCTCCTTGCACTTCTCAACTTCTCGCACACTCTCGCCTTGCTGTTGCTGTTCAAAACTGAGTATTTGTTGATTTTCTCTTCGTGCTGCCTCGTACGTGACATTTATCAACAACCCTTCCAAGGGATGCCATTGATGCTCTGCCCAATGTGGCAGATAGTAGCTGGGAAAACACACTCCTGTGGGACCCTACTCCAGAAAAAAATATGTCCCAGGGCTGTGTGAGTCACCGGGGTCAGCAGAGGAGGGACTGCCCTCTGTCTTCAATGGTCAATGAGGTTGCAAGACAAGGGTCAGGCTGGGAGTACAGCTGGGGTCATGCCTCCAAGGTATCCATCTCTGGTCACCCTCATCTTCTGCAATGAGAAGGCAGTACTGTTGAAACCTACCCGTCTGGAAAGGAGCTTTTCCCCAGCAGCCTAATGCTCTGCATCCTTGGTGAATTGTTATAAACGTGTTTGTAGTTATTTACCTAATTACAAGTGCCTTCACAAACAATCTTGCTAGCACTTAATGGGACCAGAGCAACATATAAAGCTATAGTAATGAAAATATAATGCAACACAATAGCATGATAACAACACCCAAAAGACCAATCTGAGTGGGCTTTGTGTCTCAAGATCCCAACTATAGGTGGGATCATAGAATCATAGAAGGGTAGGGGTTGGAATGGACCTCTGGAGATGAGCGAGCCCAACCCCCCTGCCAATACAGGAGCACCCAGGGCAGGCCACACAGGGTCATTAGGATAGACAGGAGCTTACAGTGCAGGGAACTGCTCTAAAGAGTGGACACAGACAAGGGGCACAGGGAGAAGAAAGACTGTAGAAAAGAGGAGAAAGAAGGGCACCAGGAGGTAAGGACACTATTTTTTAGAAGCTTGGTCACTCCAGGAGTTATGGACAGAAAGAAACCAGGGTATTTCCTTATTTTTTTGCAATTTTTTTTTTTTACAGTAACAGGTGCTCTGAATAAGACATCCTGGTTTTCTTTGTCTCCTACAATGACATGAGAATTGCAGAGTAGTTATTTCCGAATAAAGACGGTTTCAGTCTAGCCTATAGAGGTGAGTTCTACGCAGAAGGTATAGAGGAAGAGGTATTCAGCATCCCTACTGCAAAGCAAAGCCCTTTGCAGATGCCCATCCACAGCAGGTAAGGCAGGAGGCTTGTCCTCTGTGGGATGAATTCAGAGGGACGGTGGAAGGTGCAGCGGTGACGTTAACCAGGCAATGAGGACACTTGGCCTCTGGCTGAGAGTACTTTTGTTTATAAACGCAGCATCCACTTCCCAGGAAAATATTTTTGATGTTGACTTCAGACATCCTCTCTCTGAGAACAGCCAGCCTCCTGCCTTGCCCAAGAGACAATAGAAGGAAAACAAGCACAATAGGTGCATGTGCTAAACACTTTAATGAGCACTTCCACACCATTCTCCTGGATTTCCCCACATCCCTGTGAGTCAATAAGCACCTCATGCAGCTTTCTAGATAGCCTGTAATAAGCTGGTACAGCTGTGGACTAGCCCAAAGATTAGCTCTCATTCATTGAATAACTGATAGAAATGGGAGCTCATTTTGCTCTGTGTATGTTGTCTCAATCCAATATCCCTAGGATTTTCTTTGCCTTGTGTGAGCTTGCTACAAGGAGATGGTGCTTAAAATATTGTAGATTCAGTTATAGAAGTTCGTGGAAAAGGCACCATGACAAATTTTGCACAGGCACAAAGAGACAGTTGATTTATCTGCACCTGCAAACAGAAGGTGGCCCTGGAATTTGTTGCTCTGTGGCTCTGGGGGGGGTGTGGATCTCTCAGTTGTCTCTGGTTCATTATGAATAACACGTTAATGACAGTATGCAAATTGCCAGTGTTCGTGCTTCGGGTTCCACTGTCACCCAACACAGTGTCCTCCAGTGATGTTGCTCTGTGATGCATGGAGCATACAAGAAGAAGGGACCTAAGTTCTTGATCAGAAATTCAGCATTTTGTAGTAGTTACCTGGGACAATTTTATCTCCTGGAGACAGGGCTTTTAAATTCTGATACTTTGATGTATATCTGGATGTCTTTCATCTCCAGCTCTCTCAGATACTTAGTCCAGGTAGACTTACGTTATTTCCAAACCACTTGGACTTTCTTTTACAATTCACATAAGAGAAATGTTTATGATTTATGTAAATGGAAAATTATCAGGCTTCAGAAAATGTATTTATTTTTAAAGATTGTTTACACACCAACCAGTAAGAGGACCCGGAGCACGGGAAGTGAATCACAAAGCCTTGCAAAGAGAAAAGGGATGTGAGTAGAGAGGACTTAAGTCCCTTTCTTTCAGACATTAATAAATAAGAACGGTCCCGTTTTGGCATGAAATTCTCCTCTGTGTTCAATGACGTAAATCAAAGCTATTTCAATAAAGTTGGTCTGACTGAACTCTATATTGATTGCACCAGCTCAGGAACTGTTCTGATCATTTCTGCCCCTCTCCTGACTCTCTGACCATTTATCAATAGCTTTGCCATTTTTCGAGCCTATAAAAAGCTCATATAAGAATCAGCTTTCACTTAATATTTTCCATCGTGCTTTAGGTTATACTGAATGCTCGTTATCTTTGCATGTTTTGGAAGTGTGCAACTTCAAATATAACTTAGTGTTAGAATTCAGAATTAGGGATTGTTGCAGAATTTTAAAATGAAATAGCTTTGCAGAAGAAAAATTTTCTCAAATTGGGAGTGCACCACTAAAAGCTACTGGGGAGAGTGATTGCTCAGGGCGTGGGAGGCAGGGATACCTTTTTCACTCTGCCTTTTCCTGCCTCCAGCAAACACACTGACACTGCTTTTGCTAATCTGGGGTTAGTCTCTCAGCTGAAATGGTTTGAACAGTTTTCTTATTGAAACAGGGATTTGATCCTGAATCTCTCAGTCTACATCCATGCTAATAAAATCAGCAATGCTCCCTAGCTCCTGGCAACCCACCTCAGCAGTGGCCTTTCTCCTCCCCTCTAATTATTGGTTTTCTTGCAGAGGCAACTCAAGACTTGTGAGGCAAGAGCTGTGACAGTGTTTTTCTGACCTTGGTGAGTGCTGTGATGTGTCTGGTGCACTTCTAAGGCAGGTCCTACAGCCTGGTGCCCTGGCCCTGCTGCTCAGGATGCAGTAGCTTTCCTTTCATTTCTGTTTAGGAAAAAGGAAAAACATTTTTAGGAAGTTCTTTGCTTCATCCCTCTGCCAAAATGGACTTTTCTTTGTGGTTTTGTCTGCCAGAAGACTTTGGCAAAATGGGACTATTCGTCATTGCCCTTTATAGCTTTAATCATAGTTTTCCCTGTTGTTTGTATGATGAACTCCAAACTGTAGCTTGGTTGGCAGCTCAGTATCTCTTTAAATCACTACTGCTTTCTCCTATGTCATTAATATTTTATTTATGTTGTATTGCATTTTGCATCAGTCTCCATGCCAACAGTTCATGCCAGGAGCAATGTCTGATAGAATTTAACTCCTCAGAGATATAAGCTCTTTATTTTTGGATAGTGTCATTAAGTCAGATTCGTTCTGTCCTTTGTTTTGCAGTGTCAGAACCAACTCTGGATGAGTTCCTCCTCTGCCCTGGGCCGGCAGCATCATCCAATGAGGACACCTCTTCACATGGCAAGAGTTGAGTATTTACACTCACTTAAGCCAGCATCAAGTGTCAGCCACAACTGACACCAAATCCTTAGGTGATAGATGGCAGACCAGGTGATAATTCCGGGAAAACACACTTTTGAGTAGAAAATCCCATCCTCAGGACATCTGCAAACTCTTGCTTGTGGAGTTGCACCATCCTGACCATTACTGCTCTAAATCCCCTGCAAGTGTGATCCATGTAATATATCGTTTCCCTGTTTATATTATTTGAACTGTAGGTTCAGATGCAAAGTGATTTCTGCAAGGAATATTCTAACCCTGTGTCCAGTGTACTCCTCTGGTTTCCAGAGGAAGGTTTGATAAGTCACTGCTGAGGAGCACATGGCTGAGACGGGGTGAGCTGGTGGGTGCCTGACGCTTGGCTGAGCTGCACTGGGACCTGCTGACTTGGCATCCTCTGCCCATGTCTCCTAGCTGGTTTTTGAATGTGTGTATTGCACATGAACATGTTTGAGGGTCACGTTGGTTATTCCAGACTTTAATAGGTGTCCTGTGAAGAGCAAGGAATGGTACCTGAGCCCACAGGTCCTGCAAGAGGAGACCACTCCACTGGCACTGCCTGACACTGCCCTGCTCTCTCTGGGATGCTCACGCCAGCAAAATACAAAGACCAGAAAAAAACAAACAAACAAAAACCACAAAACAAGTGAAAAGGTGAGTAGAACTAAACAAGAAAAGTGAACTATTCAGATTTAAAGAACAGAGGAGGGTACAGCCAAAAAAAAGGGAATGAGTGTCAAGGGAAAGAGCAGCAAAAAAGCATGAGTATGTATCTCCCTGTTTAATAAAAAAAATGGATTCAAGGGACCCCTAAAGGATTATTACTTGAAATGAAAAGTCCACATAAAATAATGTATCAGTGAGGATAATCTAATGCCACACAGGACAGATGCAGGTCTCAAAATACTTTAGACTCCTGGGGCCTGACAAATTCAAGTTTTCTCCCACCGTATTCTTAAAATCCCAAGTCTGCAAGTCTCAGGGAAGGGCATTAATCACAGGTGTAGCCAAAGGCAGAGATCTAGAAATCACAACTGCCTTCATAAGCCTCTGTGCCAGAGAGATTAAAGGAGAATGAGTTTCCTGGAGGGACTGTGGAGTTAGCAGATATCATCCCAAGAAGCAATTAGTCAAACTACAACACCTCTAGTGAGAGAAGGGGAAGAAAGACCTCAGCAACAGCCTCAGCTTATACACACGGCCGCATTGATTTTCCTTGCCAATTAATGCCAGCTAAGACTACGTCCCTGGAGACCACCCAGCGAGCACTACAGGCAAAACTGCCTCGCCTGAGATTACAGACGCCTTTGCAGACTCATGGTATCAACCCTCCTTATTCGCTTCTGTTTCTTTTATTAAAAATCCACAGTGGGAAAGAAACTGGTACATCTCCCTGACACTTGCAGCGTAGTTGAGGGAATATCCGTCTGCTTCAGCAAGCCAGCTCTGTCCTCTGTCTTGTTCTGGTTTTGTTTTGTCCTTTGTGAAATATAACGGGTGGCTTTGCTTATTTTTACCCAACTAGCGATTCCTTGACGGAACAAATGGCAAGCAGCCCGATAACTTTCTGCCATGGCAGGATCATGAAGACCTGCAGACGTGTCATACGGTCTCTGCTGTGAAATCTGACAATTTAAGAGCTTCCATCCTGGTCCTGACAGCGATGATTTTTGGCACCCTTTTAAAATGCGCTTCTTTGTCCTCTGCTCTGACAGGTAGCGGAGAAATAAATGAACCCTCTAATCCTTTCTGTAGACGGGAGGGCTTTAGATGATTCACTGGCTTTGAGGGTGCTAGCAGCCATCCTTTATGCATCTCGTGGTGGTTTAATAGGGAGTTTGCAGCTGTGGGACCCGTGCTGTATTTTGCAGCTTCCTTCTATTAGTAGCTATTAAGAGAATACGAGCCCCCCCGGATAGTGTTGTGTTAAATGACTAGTTCCCCTGTTTCTTGGCACCACCTGGGGATTAAAGCAGACAAGAGACTGGCCCCTTCTACTTGCCCCCCCGCCCTTCAGATATTTGTAACCATAAGATCCCCTCTCAGTCTCCTTTTCTCCAGGCTAAACAGCCCCAGGGCTCTCAGCCTTTCCTCATAAGAGATGTTCCAGTCACTTCATCATCTTCGTAGCCTCCATTGGAATACTTTGTGGTTATACTACATGGAAATACCCTGTGTTTACCCTCTGGGCATGTAAAGACTTTGTGGGTACCCTCTGGATGTGTGGTTAGCAAGATGGCTGCTTATTCCCAGTGACCAGAACCATGCTTATAATAAAACCGCTTTGATTGACCTTTTGTGATCATTTCTGCTCATTCTGTCATAGCTGCTGGGAAAGTTCCTGCCTCTCCAGAGACTACTTGGGACCTTTTCACCCAAGAGGATCTCTGCACCCAAGGAAAAATACATGTACCTTGAAAATAACAGAGTAATCTGTCATTGGGAGGAAAAGTGGAAGAAACCATGTGAGGATGATGTATGAAATTTGTGGCAGAGCTCATGTTCCTTGCGTGTGTGGGCAAAAGAGACATAATAAATAATGCAGCAAATGCAGAGTAAATCATTTAGGTACTGTGAGGCTTGGCTCTGATACATAAGAACCCCTCCTAAATTTGCACTACCTCTCCCTTTTTGCATTGCAGGAAGTCTTCAGCCTCTCAGACCCATGTCATTGGCATCCTGAGCCTGCCACTGCCTGGCAGGGCTCCAGCCACAGCAAGTAGTACACTAAAAGGCAACGTTTCCAGAAAAGGTCTGAGTGAGTCAAGTAAACATAAATTACCATTAATCTTAAGCGTAGTTCTGCTATCTGGCTGCAGCCCAAGTGCAGGTTGACACGTGCTGGTGGTAACTCCCAGTTGGTGGGTTTATGGTGAGTCATCTCTGGTGCCAGGTGGTCTTTATGGTGTTACTGTTCAAAGTTTGACGACAAGAGAGGGTTGTGGTTAACAATAAATGTTTTCTTCCTCCTCCAAAAGATGCAGGAGCTGCTAAGGTAATCCTGAAGCTGGAGGCCAACGAGAGAAAGGCAAGACACGTCCAGGAGTTGGATCCCTGCAGCCTCTGTGTTCTGATGGAGCCCTCGTAATAATTATGAATAAAGCACTGTTATTCCAAATCACTTCCTAAAATAAACCATCCAGATGGCTGTAAGCGAAGACCTAGTCATCAAGCTGAGTAACGTTTATTTTGAGTGCACTAACCCAGGAATGCATACAATTGTGCTGAATTATGCACAATGCAACTCAAACAGATGCACACGCAGAAGCAGGAGCATCACAAGTGTCAGACAGCAATGGTTCACACTGTCATTCTGGTCCTGGTCTATGGGAGAGTCCTGAGAGCTATTTTAGGGTGTCTAACATGTAATGTATAGAGAGGAAGAATGATTTTTCTCTCCTACAGCTTTAAAGGTACTGGCATCGCTCAGAAATATATAACAGGAGATAGTGCTAAGCGAAGATAAATGGTCTTTCTTTTCTTTTTGAGAGGAGGTGGAAAGGACAGATAGGTTTTTCTTATAGTCTGTGAAAATAAGACTGTTCGGCTTTTTTGGCCAATCCTGGGGTTCTTTCCCCTCCTTCTCCCCTGGGTTTTCCAATTTAAATTTGGAATAAGATTAGATTTGTAGAGCAATGCTATCAGAGGAAGGCAAAGCCCAGGTGCTCAGCTAGGGCTGCCTAGAGTGCCCATAGTGTAATAGAGTAAAATATAAATTCACAGAGATGTTTTTCCAGCCTGCTTTGCCCAAACTAATGTGCTTGTTTAGCACTGGTACTGCCCAGTAAGCTCAGAGAGATGCGCTTGACTGCTGCTAACGGGCACACTCAGAGGGATGGCTTTCAGCAGCACTTGCTGCCTGAGAGCTGAGGCACCATCACAAGGTCTGTCCAGCTGAGAAATGCTGGAAGGGTCTTGTTGGCTATGACCACTGCTTCATATCTCTTGCTTTCACTCCTCAAACCTTGAGCAAAAATCTTTTTGCAGGGAACAGCCTCAACAACCCCCCTAGCATTATGAGGGGCCTGCACATCACAGAAGCTGCAACTGGGAAAAGAAAAAACCCCACCTGAAACTCTCTTGGTCCATTATACGCCAATTTACATAACTAAACTTTGTACTAAAAGACAGCTTGAGTAATAACAACTGCTTTATTTATTCTTTTTACTGAATGCAATTTCTATTAGCTGTGAAATCAAGCCCTTTCCATAGCTGGAAGTACGTGAGCAACCTCCATGTATAGGAAGATTATAGTGGTATAAGCAGCAAAATAAAACTATTAGCAGCTCTTGAGGCATAAATTCAAACCCTCATTAATCTCTGTGGGCTGCATCTCAAATCTGAATTTTTATGGAACGTGGGTGGTATTTTCAAAGCGAGTCGCTGGAATTGGTTGGCTTAGAGGATTGACTTAGATGAGAACAATATGTTTCCGAACCGCAGTCCTCTGCCTGAGCAAGCTGCAGGTTGTGGTCTATGCTGTGCACGTCAGCGACACGGGGTGTGCCTGGGGCATGGGGGTGGCTCCAGGTCCCTGAGATTCCAGCCCTGGAGAGCAGAAGGGCTGTGGGAAGACTGTGAAGCAGTGGGGCTGACACATCGAGCTGCTGATAGACTAGTTTTGATTTTTCTGCTCTTCGCTAACTTGGTTACGGTGTGTTTTTTATTTGTCTTTGCCTTTTTTTTGCTTTTTTCTTTTTTTTTTTTTCTTTTAATAAACAGTTGAACTTCCTTATCTGGGACAACTAGGCTTTTTTATTGTGAAACCCCAAGAGTGTGGTGGTTGTGTCATCCCAATAATTCTGTATCATACCCTCAGAAGAGTCCCTTACTACTGACACTGCATCTTGGGATCACTGGAGATCCAAATGCCAGGTCTGAGGTTACACGGACTTCAGCACAGGAGAGGGGCACTTCATTCTAGAGCTTTTGTCTGCCTCTTAATTGCATCTGGGAGCATCAAGTTCATTGGTTTAAGCTGTCATAATGCAAATATTTCTGACTAACCACTGCAAGAAGAATAGCAGGAAACAAATGACTGTACTTCTGGAAGTTTAGGTTATGGCTGAAATGTTATCTTTCATCAAGGACAGATTTTTGTGCCTAGAAAGAGTAAAGTCTAAAGGCTAAACTCCAGCTCCAAGAATGCAATGCTAGAGGGATTCCCTATCAGAATTTGAGTTTGATATCACAAGTGGCTTGGTACCTCATATATAGGAACCTTCCACTTTTTTTTTTTTTCAGAAATACTACTACATTTTGAAGGATGGAAGAAGATGTACTTAGGGATATGGTTTAGTGGTTTTTTGATAGGGCTGGGAATAAGGTTGGACTTGATGATCTTGAAGGTCTCTGCCAGCCAAAACTATTCTATGGTTCTAAGAAAACCCTGCTTACTATGTGAGATGATAGCAGAAACATGTTCTTGTTTTCAAGTTAAAAACAGTTTGGGTTTGGCTTATGTTATGGAGGAGAACCTGATCTTCATACTTTTAAAACAACTATAAATACCTGAATCTTCACTTTGGAGAAGCAGCAGATGGTGATTTGGCCACAGCAGGTCCTAAACACAAAATGCAGCTGAAGGGAAAGTTTTGCTTATGAAGATTTATACCTTTATTTTGTGTAGGTGTGAATGAGCACGAGACACTGAAAGATCTAGTCCCTGGGAGCAAGGTAGACATTTACAAAAGAAAAAATAAATAGTGAGACAGTACAAAGGAGAAAACCTATCAGAGTGCATCAAAATCTACTGAAGAAATACTGCCTTTCCTTCTAACAAGAAAGCAGCAGTTCAACCTTTCCTTGATGTAATAATACAGTTTAATGAGAGCCAGATCCTTGTGGCTTTTTGTGTTGTTAAAGCTTGTAGGCAGGTTGCTGTAATGAGCTGAAGAAAAACCCTGCAGAAAGAGGTTTGTTGGGGCTTTTTGTTTGTTTGTTTCTTGGTCTCCTGTATCTGCTTTTACTTTAGAGCATCCCAGCGGCAGAGCTGTGGATTCCTTGTTCGTGAGCACAGCCTGCCGGCTCCGACCGCAACCGGCACCGACAGCACGAGTCCCGCTGCCTTCCAGTTTACGTTTCAGTTTGGGAATGCTTTGGTTTGTGCTTTCCCCTTGGGAATGGACATGCCCACTGAAGTCCCTGTGAAACACCCACAGCCTTTACTCCACAGCATGGAGAATATATAGGGAAACAGCTCATTGCTCTCTGCAGGGACCAGAGGTTTGAACTTCTATGGATAAAAGCCAGAAAAAACCCCTCTGGAAACAATGGAAAATAGTTTCTCTCTTAGACCTTGGAGTTTCTCTCCTCTCAGGCTACTTGGGAGTCTCAGGGACTGGGGGGGGTGATATTATAGGCTGTGGCATCAATTGTCATTACCAGGCACAATTACTCCTATTAGCTTATGATGCTTTCTCTGAGCGACACCCAGAACTGAGGTTCAGGTCTGGCTTTTAGAAGACTCTAGAGCTGCCAAGGTTAAATCCCTGAGTTAGCTCTGAGCCGGCTGTGTCTGCACAGCCTGGGGGCAAGGTGTTCAGAGACAGCAGCTTGTGCTGTGTGGCTGCATCTCCAGTTGAGGAAGGGAATGTTATTTTAATATACTAATATACAGTTGACATCCAGCTCTAACAGTTTCCCTGCTCATTTCACAGCACTGCAAGTTGCACCTTGCTCACTTCAAGTTGCACCTTTCCTTCCTCCTCATGCTCCCTTTAGGAGAGCTGCAGCAACACCCTTCTGGATCAGATGAAGGCACTGGTGCTATTTGTGCTTGGGAATCATTAGGCAAATTTGTCCCAAAGTATTTGTTTTAACAGAAAACACTTTTGCATAAAATCAGCTTTTTAATTTGGTAAAAACTCCTATTTTCAAATGAAAACCTTGGAGCAAGTTATTAAAATCCTTGTTCCACAATCCTTGTAACCAGGAGTGATGCTGGGTACCAGTATAGCAAGACTGGCAAACCTGCTCTGAGGTGAGAGCTTGGCTGCAGAGCATGGTGCTGTCAGCTCCTGGAGCAGGGGGGAGTTTTCCTTTTGGGATTGGTTTGCTTGTTTTCAAAAGGAACTTGCTACAGAGTTCATGTGCCACCCATTTGGATGTACAGGAGCATGACCTTCATCCTAAGGAAGATCTGAGCCATCAGTCTCCTACATCCTTGACACAAAGGCACAACTGTGCCACCTAGAGCTGTGTCAGAGGAGAGCCCAGAGTTGGGGCCAGCGAATGCAACACAGAAATTCAGCTTAGCATCAGAGCCCCCCCCCCCACTCCTGCTGTGTAAGCCCTAATTAAACCCTTGCAGCCAAATAATTAATCATTCATAAGGGAATTAAGTATTAGTGTGTATTATAGTAAACATTAGTTATATATTAACAAGCTCATTAGCTATTCATTAACCTTGTAAGCCCTTCCAAATCCCCTTTATCACACCAGAGGTTTGTGTTAAATATCTGTCTCAAATGACCTTTTGCTTACTATTAAAACCATTACAAATTCCAGAACCGGTTTAGTTATTTTGCCCCATTGGTTACTGTCTCTTTTTCCATTTGGCTTTGTGTAAGTTCAGCTACAGGGAAGTTTTCTCTCATTATTGATACAAAGTCATGAAAAACCTCCTAGAGACTGAGGCAATCCCTTCCCAAAATGATGTATGATAACAGAGGCAGCGATTCCTTTTTCCTATTGTTGCTCTTGTGCTGCTTGCACCAGGCACTGGCAGATCTTATCCCTCACACCGGAGTACGTGCCCTACAAAGCTGCAGGAGAAGGTGAAGCTGATGGGTATATATTGCTCCAAATAAGATTCAGAGCCCCGGATCCCATTTTGGTCCCTGACTTTCAGCTCATTAAGACAAATCCCTGAATTTCTCTGTATCTCCCTCACTGGAAGCTAGGGCTGTATCTCCTGTGACCTCTCTTGTCTTTTTTTCACTAAAAGTATATGTTCCTTAAGGCTGTAGTTTGTGCAGGCTGTGTCCAGCAGCAAGTCACCCATAGGCAGAGTTTCCAGCCTAGCTGCTGGCAAGGTAGAATGATGGATGTGAAGAGAGTGAAGAAAGGAGCAATGAGACCTGCTGACCATCTAACTCTCTGGTGGTGAGAGATTTGTGGCCAAAGCAAGGACAGAGCTGCTTTTAGGGGTCAAGCTGGGTCACAACGGAAGTGTTTATAATATCTAGATAGAGAGAACAGCTATCCTGCCCATCTGAAAGCCAGCATGTAGGACAGTCCTGGTAGCCTTGGTTATGAAGATGTGGCATTCTATTCCCTACCTGTTGGTTAGTCAGGGACGCAAACGCAAGCCAAGTTGGGAATGAGAAAGATCTGTTTGAGGGTTCCTGCTGAGAGGCAACAGAGGGGCTGTGCAGCAGGGTGCTGCCCAGGATGCAGGACTGGTGCTGCCCACAGTGTAGGGCTGGTGATGGCCAGGATGCAGGACCGGTGCTGCCCACAATGCAGGGCTGGTGATGGCCAGGATGCAGGGCTGGTGATTGCCAGGATGCAGGACTGGTGCTGCCCACAATGCAGGGATGGTGATGCTCAGGATGCAGGACTGGTGCTGCCCAGGATGCAGGACTGCTGATGCCCAGAGTGCAGGACTTGTGCTGCCCACAATGCAGGGCAGGTTCTGCTGCCTCTCTCCCCACCTGCAGCCCAGGGCTGCAGCCCAGCCCTGGCCGTGGGGCAGGCAGAGATCTGCTGCCAGCTGGAGATGTGTTTGAAACCCTGTCCAGGCTGCTCACATCTCCCGCATTTGTGGTGATGGCCTCTGTCCCCACTTGTCCTTGCCGAGTGATCCTTAATCTCTTGTATCTTTTAATTAGGGCAATTTCTTTGGGCCTGCTGGAAATGTTTTTGTCATATAGATTAATTAAAAATAAAGCCTAGCTCTGACAATTTAATGTGCTGTGAGCTCTGGTCAGGCTGCAGGCAATCTTCTAAGCCATTATTCATGATGTCGTTCTTGCTTCTTACTTACTTTTAAACCGTGGTTTGTGGGAACCGGGGCCAGTAATTGTTAATTGTTCTCTGTGAAGTTACAGGCAGAAGGAGCAAAGCAGTATATGGACCGTCCCCTCCACCCTGGGGGTCTCCAAAGCCCATCCCAGGCTTGCTGAAAGCAGTGACTTGATGCCTTTGTTTCAGGATTTGCACCTCTGATCAGCAGGGCTTCCTGGCTTAAAACCTGGCAGTTCAGCTATTTCCAGGCACGTTAATGCTTTCTGCTCTTTGCTCCCTTTCTGTGAGCAGCAGCTGACTGGTTTGGTCTTTGCAAGGTGTGAAACAATTGTCTGAAGCCTTGGGAGGTCAATAAATCAGTATTGGCTAGTTAAGGGCTTTGTTCTGATCCTCCTCAGGGTGTCTGTGTAAATTCTAGCTTGATTTGCCTTCGGGATTTGCAGAGTTAGGACGATCTCTTGGGGAATATTAACCCTTGTGTGGATGACTTCAGATTAGTTTCAGCTTTCTCAGACCCCTCTCTAGCATATTTCCCCTTAAAAAAGTTATAATTCTGTATCTACAAAGAGTTTGGGCCAAGTTCCATTCATTTGCAGCATGAATTTGTCTAAGGAATATTAAATCCTACATTTTGAAGCCATAATTGAGAACTGTCTGTTACAAATTGGATCAAATCTAACTCAGTGGCCTGACATCAGCCCCCACTGGTAATGGGAGGTGGGACAGGAGACCCGCACATCTCAGATCTAATCCAACTGAGGACCCACCTACTTTGTTTTTTAACCTCTTCAAACTCCCTAAATTCTCTCAGGGATCTTTTAGTAAGGCTTCTTAATTTTAACTTCTTATAAACAGAGCTTGGAGAATACACCATGAATTTAACATCATTTCTGCTGATAGCACATAGTGTCCAGCTTCTCATCTGGTCTTCCTGGGACCAGATGAGAAAGGTGTTCAGATGAAGTGGGATTTTGCTTTTCATGAATATTTATATGAGGTCTCCATGCCTTGATAGTTCCTGGAATGCAAATGCAAAAGGAGAGGAAGTAGATTTTTTTAAGCAGGTGTTTGGTTTTTGGTTGGTTTTTTTTTTTTTTTAATGCATCTTTTAGTCTATTTTTGAAGTCCTAGCAAATGTTATGCTCCTTTGTAGCAAATTCCTGAATGCAGTGCAGCATGCTAAGGAGCTGTGGCAGGACTGCACTGCACATCATACAGATACTATAAGGGCAGCAGCTGATGGGGCACAGCAACACCGCTGCCTGAGCCCGCAAAGCTACTCACAGTACAGTGTTATTCGTGCTGAGCACAACATGCATGGACTGCAATATTCAGCATCAGGAAAGCATTCCTGTTGGTGCTGCTGGGCTTCAGGACAGGCCTTTTGCTGAGCTGCACTTAAATGTACAAAGTGGAAGAGCATCTTATTGGTTTTTTGCTGTTTGTGGGGTTTTTTCCCCACCTCCTCATGCAACTTGTCATTCAGTATCACAAGCAGAGGAAATTATGATGATTTTTGTAGGGTCTACCAAAAATAATTCTGCTTAAGTTCCTAGGGGATGCTAAAATGCTGACTGGGAAGGGAAAAGCAGCGTGTGATCAGTGCTGTGATCAGGAGCCAGAGGTAGAGCTGCCATGAATTACATTTTTCAGACAGTGCTGTGGCAACAGAGATGGTTTTCCAAATGGAAAAAAATTTACAGTGGCTTGAAAGGGATGGGGTCGGGGGTGGGAAGTGGTAGTACCATGAAAGATTCCTTCTTCTTATGGGGAAAACTGAGTATTTTAAACGAGACACATTTTCTGTTTAGGGACGGAGATCTACTTGAGAGAGTCCAATGGAGGCTACGAGGATGGTTAAGAGGCTGGAACAGCTGCCTTATGAGGAAAGGCTGAGGGACCTGGGGCTGTTTAGTCTGGAGAGAAGACTGAGGAGAATCTAATTAACGTCTGTAAGTCAAGAAGGGCAACAAGAAGGCAGGGACAACCTCTTCTCACTCATGCACTGTGATAGGATGGGAGCAATGGATTCAAGCTCGAGTACAGGAAGTTCCACCTCAACATGAGGAAGAACTTCTTTACTGTAAGAGTTGTAGAG
>WUAM01000119.1:5641045-5655948 GCA_024336885.1 Actenoides hombroni
GAGTACAGGAAGTTCCACCTCAACATGAGGAAGAACTTCTTTACTGTAAGAGTTGTAGAGCATTGGAATAGACTCCCTGGATAGGTTGTGGAGTCTCCTTCTCTGGAGACTTTCCAGACCTGTCACCTGTAGTGTCCATCTTCTGACACTGGCATTTGGTCCTCTCTGCTGAATGTTGACATTTGTGTGTCTCCTCACGACACAGCACTGCAGGAATTATCATCAAAGCAACAGATTTCATGCATTTGCAAACAGCAGCGATGGGAAATGCTCCCCTGAGCTGGAGCTCTCTGAAGTACCACTCACCCAGATGGGGGTAACCAGCAGCAAATGCCATTTCAGTTGTTGGACCAGCTAAAGCCTGTGAAATTCAGCGTCATTGTGACTTTGATTTGCACACTCAGGACCAGCACCTTGCCTATCTGAAGTCAGCTGAGCTGAATTTCTGTTCTTAGAAGGTAATTTTACAAGCACATTAATAAGGATACAATAGTTGCAGATTAAAGACCACAAACAAGGAGTCATTTCTGCATTCTATAGCTGGTCACAGACCATCTAATTTCTTAATTTATTCCTTTTAACTGTATTTTAGTATAAGTTTTGCCTTTTGACTCTTTCAGGATTCAGATTTCCTGTGGCAAAATTGCTTCATAGAATGTTTTCATTGTTCATACATTGCAGAAAAGAAAAAAAATGCCCATGGATTGGATAGTCGAAAGATCAGGCAAATATTTCACTCAGTGTACAACAAAATATTATGAGGTAATTTTATTTTTTTTTTCCATTTTTAGGTAAAAATATTACAGTATACAAGATAATCTTATTAAAGGTAAAAATACAGTATTTTGCTTTTTCTCTGAACAGATCTACGTACAGTACACTTTTTCCTTTTTTTTTTTCCTTTTTTTTTTTATTTTTTTTTGTACAAATATAACTATTATTCTATTAGGTTATCTGTATTCTCATCTGGCACTTAAGATCTGATCACAGGTCACCTTCTGGTTCTGCTTGTTTTTCTCAGCCCATGCCTAAATGTAATGTTCATCTTCTAGGTACCTCTTGTAAAAAAACCCAAACCAGTACAGTTCAGTAGTAAGGTGTGCTTTAAGTCGTCGAAATGATGTAGCTAAATGTAAAAACCCAAGTGATAAAAGTTTGCTGTTGTGATGTGCAGTCCGAGTATTTGTATTACCGCGGCTTTTAAAAGTTTTAATCCCTTCCTTTGTCCCCTGTAAGAGCCAAACACACACAACCATAATTTCTGCAATGATTTTTCTTTTATTTCCTTTTTTTTTCTTTTCTTTTCTTTTTTTTTTTTTTTTGTCAGAATGTTCTCAGTGGAATTGAAGCCTTCTCATATTGATGTAAACTACTGGGCTGTGTTCTTTGTGATTTTTCTTGCCTTATGTCTTGCTCTTTCATCTCTGGAATCTGAAAGCTGAGCTCAGCTGCATCACTGTTGCTGGATTCATGTTGTTCCTTGGACTGAACACATTAGCACAACATGTGGCATTTCTGGGTATTCCTGGGAAGTGAGTTTCGCATCGCCAGGAATATTTCAGTACACTGTTGTTGAAGCTGGGATCATCTAAGGATAAAAAAAGAGGCTGGGTGTGTACAAAGAGACCATGTCCGTTAGTGGACTAGTTAATATAGCCGGAGAAGGTGGAGAGGAGTTTTTGGCTGGAAATCCTTTCATCAGGTTCTAGCAGAGGGATGAAAGGCTTCTTTACCCCACAAGCTTGATTCGTTTATTTCCAATGCTGTCATCCAGTCTAAAAAGAAGAGGACCTCTACCTGCCATACGTTGCCTTGCTCACTTCAGCAGGTGACTTCTCCTATGCTTTTCATTAACGACAGTGCTCTTCAAACTTATCTTCATGGATGCTCATGTAAACATGAAAGGAGAATACACACCCAAGGACAGGAATTTTAAAAATTTTTGAAAGAATATGCTTGGCACATTTTTTTTTCTTCAGACTTCTCTCAGTTCTGATCAGTACAGTCTCAGTATAAATGAGCACAGTTGCATTGTCTTCACTAGAGTCAGATGGACGAAGATCTGGCTTTTTTTGCCTTTAACTAGAGGCGCCTTCCCTATGGTGCATCTATTTCTGATGTCAAAGGGCATATAGTTTTACCAGTAAGTCACTTTTGTGTCATAAAAGATGTAACTGGTAACTCACCAACCACAGGAGTAATGCAAACTGCCCCTACAAATATTTGCTAGTTAGCAAAAGTTGCGTGTGTGTGGTACCCATCTTTTACATGGTTTTTGCCCTTCTAAGATGCTGGTTGAGACTGAATAATGTTTAGAAAACAGGTTGCTCTCCTCCGTGTACTCCATCAAATGTCCTTATTTAAGTTCTTCCCAAATTTGTCACTCAGCTGCTGTATTAGTCTTGCGAGCTCACCAGTAGCTTGTGACTTTTCCTCTAAGAGTTCATAGCGGAGACTAGAAATATCTTGCTTAATCTCCTTAAGTTCTCCTAAAAGGAGGAAAACGTTCTTGTTAGCAATACTGAACCAAATATAAATATCATTATAAATAATCCCTGTGGTTTTAAGGCCTGGGAGAGCAATCGTCTCAGCGTGCTTAGTCATGAACGTGTGTGGAGCTCCAGGCGATGTCCCTGCATTTATGAGCTTACTATTTGTACTTATAAGAAGTCACCTCTACTTGCAGTAGAGGTACTGACAGCAGTAGCAAGTGCGTACGGAAAGTTCATCTTTTCTCTCAGGTCTATTCTCTCTCCACATACTCATCTCCACCTACGCAGGGTAGTTGCAGGAGGGTAGCAGTTAAGAGGTTTTAGAAGAAGGTTATTTTCCATCTGGATATAAATTCTACATGACAATACAAATCCTCATCCAGAAGCATCCGTGGGGCAGGCATGGGCATTGCAGTCAGAAATCACTTTACTGAGACACCAAGGTAAGGTTGGGTGCTAGCAATATGTAAAGGAGACATAGAGCTATGGGCAGAACAGGACTATGTAAAGATGCCATGAGATGTGTTCTCCTGAGGAAAATCAAAGACCCGTAATTTCAGGAGCACGAAGGCTCAAGGTCACCACTGCCCACCCTAGTGCAAGCATGAGCACGCGCTCTCTCCACAGAGGGATTTTATCTGAGCTCAACCCTCCTACTGGCCATATCAGTAGCGATAACATAACATGCTTGAATCTGCGTTAATTATAAAAATCCACTTGCCTTCATTGACCTCATCATTTTCTCTGTCAACTTGAGCCTTCAGTACATACCTCTTGATCAAGCGCTTCATTATTTTCTGAAAAGAGAACAGGAACACTTATCTTAACGTCAGCTTATCCACGGTGCCTTCATTGTGGACTTATTATGAGCAATTCAAACATCTGATTTCACTATGGATAAAACCTGGCTTCAGAGGATGCAAACAGAATTTTTTTTATGGACACTTTATATTCTGACCTTTGTACTACAATAGTTGATTGATAGTCATTCCATAATGAGCCCACATACGAGGCACTTTGGGGCATTTTGTGGGATGCACATGAATGTGGAGTATGTCCCACAGGCAGAAAGAAAACACAGATGATCCAATAGCAAGCTAAGAAACAGAATCCTTCCTTTAGCATGTTGTTGTTGTTTAATGTATCAAGAAAAAAATAAGGGGTTAGTTAATGATATTAGCAAACTCACTCATGATGATGGACTGAACATCTGACCTGAGGTTAAGGGAAAGACTCTGCCTTGAAACTGGGGTTTTAGGAGAGCAAATAAATTTAGTGAAGGACAGAGAAAAGAGTTTGAACAGAAGTAGAGAACTTGGCTTAAGTGAGAGAAGTTTCTTAGGGAAATGGCAGATTTTAAGGGACGTGCACAGGAGAAAAAAATAGAGCCATGTGGACTTATAAAATGGGAGACGATGGTTAGTAAGGAACAGCATGGAAATAATAGAAGATGGCTGTGGATATGAGCTTGCAATGTGATATTGTTCCAAAAACGCATAAGTAACATTTATCTAGAATGAAAGTAACTTTGGCAGACTTGGGCTCCACGCTGGGTCACAGCTGAAGGCCTGTGTCATTGCCAGTTCTTCACTACAGAAAAGACATTCAACAATGGGGAAAGAAAATCTCAACTATGTTAAGCATGAAACGAATTGCTCTATCAGAGACAATGATTTAAGTGCATCCCCTGCAAACAGAGGAGAGCTCAGTGAGCAGCCAAGAACAGAGAGACAAATGTCTTTCATTGACCAGTTACCAGCGAGCCCCTCTCCACATGGGCTCACTCAGTCATAGAGCAATCACACGTCTCTGCTTAGAACATCACTGAAAAACACTGCAAAGAGTGTGAAATAGGAATTAAGAAATTGGTACACCTGCTCTTTTGTCTTACTAGCCAAATGTGGGTTACAGCAATGCAAAAAGCATGTGACCATCACAGAAAGATCCAGACATTTGTGTATGTCATGCAGCCAGGGAATATGGGGTATCTAAGACTGTCCTTGTCTCAAAGAGGCAGCTGGCTAACCGGGTGAGGCATTAAAGCAACAGAGATGAGGCACAGCGCACGTACGGTGTGTTGAAGATGGCCAAGGTAGTAGAATCCAGAGGGAGGTAGGGTTGTCACCTGAGAAAACATAAATGAAGTAATGTTTGGGGAAAGTAGGGAAATCCTAGATCTAAAAAGAAATTATTTTCTTAGAACAGAGGAAATGTAGACTAAAACAAGGAATCAGCACTAACTGAATGTTGTTATTGCCTGGAAATAATACATCTATCTACTCCAGTTCCCATACAACGTGTATTTTTGATGGACACTGCTCAAATGCTATCCTATATTAACAACTATGTGTGATAGAAGTCACAAGCCTAAGGCTGCCTAGTCTATCAAATACACGTTGTAGTCAGATTTGTCTACAGAAACTAAATGTTAAAAATGTGGCTGCTTTTTAACAAGAGTCTACTTCACCACTTAGTAGATATTTCTGCCAATACCTTTAGGAAAGTAATTAATTTTTGCCTTAATATTGCACTGTGGCTGCAAACCTTTGATTCTCCCCTTCTCCCCAGCACCGCTCCTTTTAGCTACGATGAGTGAAAGAGCCTCTTGGACAAATAATCCTTGTTATTGCAGGGAAATGCTGAAAAAAACTTACAAACAGCCTCTTGGTATTGAATGCTGAACTCAGAACAGGTCAAATATGTCTGATTTCTATAAGGAACTGTTCCCCCAATCTCTATAAGTTAGTTGAAATTCTTCAGGTCTTAAAATTCAGCTACTGAGTGTTGGTTTTCAAATGGTCTTCAGAGAATACGTTCTAGGAACAGATCAGGCATTTGTAAATTATAACTCTGCACTGAATTCAATCTTTTTTATGCATTTATTGGCACAGCCTTCAAGACCTTCAACATTTGCCATCAGCTACCTGAACACCTTCTATACCTTCCAGCACAGAAGGAAACGAGAAGAAAAGGACAGATTTGTGGCCAAGGCACTGAAATTGTGACTCAATTTCTAGTTTAGTCAGGTTTTTTAGGTTTGAGAAGTCCTGCTGAACCTCAGTTCCTTGTTGTTAATGTGGATGCCATGATGTTAAATGGCCTGAAGTTGAACCAGGGGAGGTTCAGGCTGGATATTAGGAAGCATTTCTTTCCAGAAAGGGTTTTCAGACATTGGAAAGGCCTGCCCAGGGAGGTGGTGGTGTCACCATCCCTGGAGGTGTTTAAGAGGTGTTTGGATGTTGTGCTTAGGGACGTGGTTTAGTGGTTTTGATAGGGCTAGGAGTAAGGTTGGACTTGATGATCTTGAAGGTCTCTTCCAGCTGGAACTGCTCTATGATTCTATGGTTCTATGATTCTATGGTCTATGCCTTCCCTCTTCACTATTTATACTTTTTTATTCTTGTCTTCACTTATATACACTTGTTGACGATCACATTGCTACAGACCTCAATATTGCTATTTAATTCACAGATTTCTTCCTGATGCTGTGTTTTTGGCCATTGCAGATGCCATTTGGCTTTAGTGTGGGAGGTCCCAGGGAAACACTAGTGGGAAGAATTGCTTTGCACCTTCATGTCACTGGCCCAAATCAGACAGAAGTCATCAGTGATCAGAGGTAACAACTACTCACTGGGGCATCAGATCTCAAACCTGGTGATCTCAAATGCATGTTGTCAGGCAGTAGAAGAGTTCGAGAGGGAAACAAGCAAAGGGATTTTGTCCCTCCAAATAGCAAAGAAATGCTCTTCTGAGCCTTTAAAAGTAAAAATTATTCCATCCATTTTTAATCCTGACAAATCCTTTCCTGGGTTTTGTAGATGATGCCATGGTTGACAGCGTGACAGACAGCAGTGCTGAAAGTGGGAAAAACTTGTGAGCCTAACATAGCCTTTTAGCAATGCTCCATCTTAAAGTCTCAGCTCAAGAGGGTTTGATAAGGGTATCTATTTGCCTGGACCAATTCTTTCCCAGATCACAGCAGCTGGGTGTTGACTTGTTCTTCCTACTTGTCAAATTACTGCGTGTTTCAATTCTGTATATTTTTGTTATCCCTCAAGAGCACTGTCTGGACGTAGTCAAAGTACACAGACTGCAGGTACATCACTTGATAAATGCCACTGAAGAAAACAGTTCAGCAAGAAGCTACTGCTTCAAAGGTTTTCCCAGTTGTAGAAGAAAGCTTGCTGGCCAGATAATCAAACTGTTCGTTCTTCTTTATATTTAGATAATCAAGACTATTACACTCTACTTATGTAATTTGGGCAATTTCTTCCCGCAGCAGCCGAAACTTTCTAAGATCATTTAAGACAAAGTTAGTTGGAGTATTATTAAAGCAAAATAAAGAAAATATCTTTTTCTTTATATTTTTCACAGCTGCCTTTGGCTTTTTCAACCTTGGAAATAAGGGTCTAATTTACCACAAACATTAGATGGTATCATTTAGAAATAATAGCTACAGGAGGGGAACAAGTCCAGCAGAGGCTGACACATCTTTCTGTTACCTGCAGGTTTGAATGGATGGGAAAACATCAGAAATGCTGAAAGGCCATTTTGAGTGGGGGACAATCATCTCTGCCTTTGATGGTATCAAGCCAGCTAACTCCAGCTGACAGAGTGAATGCATCCCATTTCTAACTTAGATTTTTAGACACTCCTCCTATCCCGGCACAAAAGCCTGAACAACTTTTAAAACCAGTAGGAACTTATTACTGGTCTGCTGAACAGCCAAGGAGCCCATTGTGCTGGATGCTGTACCAACACAAGACAAATCACTTCTAGAATTGCCATTGCACATTTTATCCAACTTAACTATTACTTTCCTCAACTCTCTTTGATGTCAGTTCCTTCAGACGTACCACTTGCCGTCAGCTTCCTTTCCACTTTATGTTTAAAAATAAGGAAAAAAAAAAAATCCTGTGGGTCACATTTTGCTTATTGTATTACCCTACCACACATGGTTGCGCAAGAAATGATCTATCTGCTGGCATGAACACTCCAGCTGAGACAGATCCTGCTCTGGCTGGGGCAGCCTGTGCCACCACCGCAGATATTTTTGAACCATACCACATTGCAGGTCTAGCTTGGAAGGACAAGCCAGTGAGAGAGAAAACACATGCAAATGTTGATGCACAAGCTGGAGAGGTGACTCTATGTCATGGCAAATGAAATTCTGTCGAGGCAAGACTGGAGGATTAAAGCTTGAATTATATTTCTTGTGTTTAAATTAAACACCCTTGAGCGGAATTCATTAGCACGACAAATGCTAACACCACGTGTATTGCCATGGGTGACAAGCTGCTTTTGTCTCTGAAATGCCCCAGCCCAATCCTGTACTGGTGCTAAGCCACAGCCTGGCATGTCACAGGATGGCATCGACTGGAAGAAAGCAAACATGACCCTGGCAGATAAGAACTGTTCACCAACAGGTCTCTTCCCTGGCTCTTGCCTTCATGCTGTGATTACCTGGTATCTTGTGGGCTTGTTATAAACATTCTTCACAGAAAAATTTTCTGTATTTCGAGTGCTAGAGTGAAAACGAACTTTCTGAAATTACAAAACATCAGGATATAATTAAATCAATGATAGCTTCTCATACCCAGACAGCCCCAGACTAAACAGAACTTTATAAAAACAGGAGGAAGCGGTTCAATGCATGAGTAGAATAAAAGCCAGCACATTCAGGTCTAAGAAAGTCAACTTTTCAAAGACAGAAAAGGGTCAAAACCCACAAATTACTGAAAAAAAATTAAATAATTGATTCTAAATTGTCTAGACAAAAATGGTGTTCTCATACAAGGTTTAGACAAGATGTTACGAGGCACAAAATATGTTAATCTAAAATAGATTTGTAATTATCAATGTAGAACACAGTTTAAGGAAGGAAGAAAAAGAAATACTTATGTTTAAAGAGAACAAATCGATGTGGTACAAGGACAAATTCTGAAACAGAATTAATTTTCATTGGTCCTTTTAAAATAGCAGTACCATTTGCTACTATTTTAGCTCAACAAAAATATGAGGTTTTTGTAGATAGAGTAGTATTTTTTAATCAGAGGACATCACAGCTACAGATTTTTGTACTCTAGAAGCTTCTAAGGAGACTATTCTGAAGACTACACATGATATTTGTAACAGGTTTCTTTGATTCTGTTATCCACCTCTGAACATTTTGGTTCGAGTGCTAATGAAAAAAAAATTACTTCTTCAAAGGAATTAATTCATATCATAGACCCAAAGGAGCCAATACCTATCACAGGCTTCTGAACCTACATGCAAGTGTAGGGAAAGCCCTGGTTAAGGAGTTTTCTTCTCTGACTGGACGAGAGATCCTGAGAAATAGGTGATCTTTTTTTTTTGGTCATTTTCTTTTTTCTTTTTTCTTTTTTTTTTTTTTTTTTTTTAAATCAGGGTGCTGATAATGATTGGACTAAACCTCTTAAGTAATTGTGTAATTCTTTTTTTCTAATTTCTCACTCCTCAGGTGTGCCATGGTCTTACAGAGACTGTTTTGAAGATGATCTGCGAACAACATCAACAGGCAAGCAAGAAATAACTGATAATAGTTTATGTCAAAGCCATGGAAACTATGAATTTTGCACGAGTTCCATGGAAAAGGGCAAGCCAGACACTTTCACTCACGTGGCTTGGGGAAGGAGTGGCTTAGAGAAAATTTTATTACTTTGGTTTCTGCTTTGAAGCAGAAATTAAATTTCAAACAAAGCAAGTTTCAGGTGGTCAGATTCAAATGACATTTAGAAAATAATATTGTTTCTATCGTTATTAGCAACAGTTAAAGGGCGAACGTTTCCTTTGTTTCATGACTCCACTGTCCTAGTGGGTCTTTCAGTAATCAACAGCAACGTTAAATGAATTTATAGAGCAAAATGACCCTAAATGCCTGTCTGTCTTGGCAATGCTCACCGTGCTGGGCAGTTAAATTAATTGACAACATGGAGTAGCCCCCATGCTTTTATCCCTGCCTTTAATTTAGGCTCTGGCAGAGATTGAATGAACATCAGACCTGAACAGTTCCCTTAAATTCACGGGAGTGTGAATTTAATATCATCCAAGGCCATGGGCTTTGCCTGGAGCTGGATGGTTCACCAGGAGTTGCATTGTTCAGCTGTTTGCCCCTTCGAGGAGAGCCAAGAGATCCAGGTGAAGCTCAAAAGCAGGCAAAAAAAAAAAGCAAAGGCAAACCTTGCAGAGCCTCCTGCTCCAACCTTCCTTCCCTTCTCCTCAGTCTACTCTTATTACACCTCTTCCCTTTTGCAAGCTTAAAAGAGGGGGTTGGCTGCCCACATCTCAGCTGGAGAATCCCAGTGTCACCCAGTTCTTCCCTCTCCTGTGCAGTGCCACACAGATGGGGTTTTAAAGCCTGGGGGGATGGCTCTGAGAGCAGGCTGAGGGAATAGCAACATGCTTTTCCAGCTGGCCAACCTGCCAAGGAGGCACAGCAGCCTCTCACATGTAGTGACTCCAAGAAATAGGAGACAAGACATTTCAGAGGACTTTTCTTTTTTTCCCAGAAATGGGTTCCCAGTGTTGTTCTCTCATTTCAAACCCGGCTTGAGCTGAGAAAATGAAATAAAGGCCAGCATGCTTTCAAGCAAAGCTGCAGCTTTCCACAGACAACATCATTTTCTCTAATTTCTCTGGCATATTCCCATGGGGGAGCAAAGCTCGTTCTGTTGGGAAAGGTCTGGTTGCTGACCATTTTCTTAAACCCTTCTTGCTTTGTCATGCTGACACTCGCTACTGCTGAGGGAAGCGTGTTGCTGTGGAACCAGTGTTTCCAGAGGAACTTTCTATTTCAAATGGCCAAAGGGGTGGTGTCTGAGGCAGGATCTACCCTTTAGTGGCTACACATCACTGGGCAGATCTAAGCAGGGAGGTTGTTGATTATAGCTTTAAGTATCTAGGAGCTGTTATTAAGCAGTGTTTGAAAGCTTGTTCCCAAACCTGGAATAGTGGTAAATGTTGTAATGGCAGTAAAATTAATTTGGAAATCACTTAAAAGAAGGTGGATGTTTTGAAAAGCCATAAAGGCCTGCTGGGTAGATAAGGGGTCAGGTGAGCTGGGGTTCTGTTAGCAACTCTGCTTCTGCCCTTCATTTTTGCCTTTGTCACTTACTTGGCCTTAGGAAACTCACTTATAAAAGTGCCTGCTGCTCTTTTCCTGGTGCCCAGCCAGTGCCTAGTTTAATGAGGCTACAAGGCCAGGAGGACCCTTTAGGTTCAGTGTAATACAAGTAACATGCAGTGATGAGCTGAGTAAGAGGCTGTACTGTCCCTGATCTACCTGTGTACCATGCAACCCCCTCCAGAAGGTTCCTGGTGTGAAGCCTTTCTACAAATAAGATGAAAAGTGAAGGTACAACATACCCGTTGTTTGGAATTCAGCATCCCCATCTCAAGATCATTTTCACAGTTTTTGGCCTTAGATTTGCAGAGTTTTATGAGGCACATTTTTATTCTCAGTATGAGATAATAAAATGATTTAGGGCTTGGCACTAGATTAAAAGGAGCAGGTAAAGTCCTTCCTTCATCAAAGTAGGATAGCCAGAGCTTGGCACGTGCAAACTTCCACTCCACATCTGCATCCTCCTTGGGAAAGGAAGAGAAAAAAAAGAACCACAACACAACACCCAAATGCATAATTAGTAAATAGGAAGGAATTTAGCTATGAGAAGGACAAACACATAGGTAGGATTTAACTAGAATCAGATTTCTGTTTGCCAAAGCAAGTATGAGATTTTCTAGTTTTTCCCAGTCCTGGAGTAGGAGGATCTGGGCCAAGTAGCTCACACTTTTATTGTTTGCTGATAGTCTTTAACAAAGTTTTGAAACTTTCTGTGCAATCAAGGAGGATGATAAAGCATTTTTCCAGGAAAATGGTCATCACAAAGTTTGGACTAGGAAGTTAATATAGGCCACCTATTCAGGTATTTTTAGAGATTTTTCGTCAGAAACTTTCAAGAGCATCTCTACCTACTACAAAAAAAGTAGAAAATGCAGTAAGAGGCTGAGACCCCTTCAGAAGTAAACCTTGTTTCAGTAGAAAAGGATTCTGGAAGATGCTTGATCTTAAGCTATTAGAAACCCTTGGGGAAATGACTCTGCCTTCTGCAAGCAGGAAAACTTCTGGGGCAGAGAAGACATGGAACACATGTAAGGTCTCTCTGACATTTAGACTCAGTTACAGCATGCACAAGATAGAGTTAGATTTGCACTACAGCACACGGATGAATCAGACATTACAGTGAAAAAGTATTTTCAACTCTGGCCTTTTGCAGTGTTAGCTTCTGGGGGGAGATTACAACAAATAAGTGATACAAACCCAACTACAGAAACTCGACATTTAACAAATCAGAAAAGAGATGTGATTAGGTATTAATATTATTCAAACATTTTGGGGGTTTTTCTGCCTTTATTTACATTAGCAGGGAGATGTTTATGTCCAAAGCATTTAGCAAATCCTGTCTGCTAAAAGCAATATAACTGAACAACACTAGATGATGTCTAGAGGTCCCTTCCAACCCCCAACATTCTATGATTCTAAGGCTGGATAAACCCTGCAAACACCTCTCTGCAGAAATCTATTCATATTCCTCGAGGGCTGTGGTCATACCCTTTAAAAGTTGTTTTTTGTGAATGCCCATGCAGTTAAGTTTTGCAGACCTAGACACTGCTCAGATAAATCTGTATCAAGGTTGTATGCCTGGCATTTGGAAAATACGGATTTTTTTAAATACGTACAGATGAGTTTCAGACCTAGATGGGCTTGGGCATTTAACCAGTGGAGAACTGGCCAAAACGCCAGATAAAATATTAAACTAACACAAGCAAACAATGCAGCTAAGGTAGCACACATGGATGAATTATCATACCAGACAAAAGGCATAAAAAACATCACAAATTGCTTTCATAAAATACACGGAGAGGAAATCAGGTTTACTCACAAATGGTCATTAAAAGCAAGGAAGTTGAAGTTGTTCTAGATATGATTCACTGTTAATTATCAATTCAATCCTCATTTGGGAAGGACAAACTCAATCTTAGCTCTTGCAAAGTGTAAGATCTGTTTTTCAACAGCACTCTAATCTTGCATACAGAATAAGCCACAACTTCCTTGTTATTTGGTTTTGGGTTTTTTTTAACATTTTCATTATCAGTGATAATTAAGTACACTGAGTTTGAAATCTAATTTCTTATCTTACCTCAATTTCCTGATAGGAGTTGTTGATCATGGCTATTAGCATATTGAGCAGCACCACCACCATAGTCACGTTATATACTCCATAGAGTACATATCCAATATTCTCAATGAATTTATGATCGTACTTCAGCACCACTGATATCACTTCAGATAAGCCAAATATTGACCAGAATAAGGTTTTAAAACTTTCTTCTACCCTAAAAAAAAAAAAAAAACAAACCAAAAAACCAAAGCAAAGAATCACTTTATAGAATTGACACCAGGTTAGTCAGGTCAAATGCTAGCAAAGTGGCAATCCATCAGTAGAAATATGATGCCTTGGCACAGTCATTGTAAACCATTATCCATCACCCAGGGATGTGGGAAATCGTAGTTCCTGATTTGATAAAGAAATATGATTTCTGATTAATACTATAAAGTTACAGCATCCCCTTATCTGCACCATCTGTTCTTCTCAGGTGCGTTATTTGGATTTTGTGTCCCCGTTAAGGGCTTCTCCACAGACAACTTGCAGCTTGAAACTTTTTTGTCAGACTTTTTACTTCTACTCACTCTTTTCTGCCAGAGAAGACAGGCAGAGATTACCTGAAGAGAAGCATTATTTTTTACCCAGAAGGAGTGACTGAAAAATTCTGCTAAGTGGCATTGATATAACGAGCACACAGTGCAAATGTAGTCATCAGCCCATAGTCTGATTTTCTTCCCATCCTGCTTTGGCAGTGCCAGCAAGTCAAGTGTCCACACATTTGTAGCAGACATTTTAAATTAGGGAGTGGTAGAAGATGTTGCAGAGATTTCTGATTTCATTAATAACCTTGCTTGAAATTAGAAAGGAACCAGAGGAAAATAAAAGATTGAATGACAGGAAAAAAAAAAAAAAAAGAAAAAGAGGGAAATAAATGAATCACAGGTCAAAAGGAGAGTCTGATGCAGAGAAGTCAAAGCCATAACAGGCAGAAGAAGAGCAGCCATGGATGAAAAGGAAGGGAGGAGGAGGAAGAGGAGGAGGGATGCTGGTACATTTTGGAAACAGTTTGCTTAATTTTTAATCCTGAAACAATTTTTCCTTCAGTGAACAATTCTTAGCTTGTTAACAGTTAATTACCTCCCCTCTTCCCCTGCCTGTCAGGAGGCAAATACCTTCTAAGAAAACAATGCCTTTTACAAATTATTTTGATGAAATGTTTTTTTATTAGGGTGGCAGCTTCATCCTACTAAATCTGATCATAAAAAGAGATTAAAGACACAAACTATGACGTATCCTGAGGGAACAATAAGCTTTACGTCAACTTCAGTATGAATTACACCATGCATAAAAGCAAAAGAAAATAATTTCAACCCTTTGAAAGGCTACTGAAGAGCACCAGGCAATTCCTTTCTGCCAAAGAAAACTGGTATTTATCTCCCATTGTAATTTATATTGCATTTACAAGTAGTAGTAAGACTGCAGGAAATATTTAGGTTTTATTCTCAGCCAGTATAACTTTACCAACCTGTAGGGAGGAACCCTGAGTGGTGTCCCAAATAGATGGTGCACAATTTCATTTAAAACATGGCTTTGTCTCCACGCTCCATGATACTCAGAGTCACTGATGCCATGTTCACCCCCCTCCTTGCTGCTTTGCATGAGACTGGGACACCATGTGACGACGGGCATGTGGGATCCCTGGAAAGGTGATGGAACAGCTTGTTCTTGCCACCATCTCAAAGCATGTGGAGGAAAGGCAAGTAGTCAACATGGATTCCGTAAGGGGAAATCATGCTTGACTAATCCGATAGCCTTTTACGATGGCACAAGTAGTTGGGTAGATGAGGGGAGGGCAGTTGATGTGGTACTTCTTGACTTCAGCAAGGCTTTCGATACTGTCTCCCCTGGTATCCTCACAGCAAAGCTTAAGTAGTGAGGATTGGGTGATTGTACAGTGGGGTGGATTGAGAACTGGCTGAAGGACAGAGCCCAGAGAGTTGTAGTCAGTGAAGCAGAGTCTGGCTGAAGGCCTGTGACTAGTGGTGTCCCCCAAGGGTCAGTGCTGGGTCCAATACTGTTCAATATATCCATCAATGACCTGGACAAAGGGATAGAATGTACCCTCAGCAAGTTTGCTGATGATACTGAACTGGGAGGAGTGGCTGACACTCCAGAAGGCTGTGCTGCCATCCAGCGTGACCTGGACAGGCTGGAGAGCTGGGCA
>WUAM01000119.1:5656048-5693834 GCA_024336885.1 Actenoides hombroni
GTGTAAGGAGGATGGAGCCAGACTCTTCTCAATGTCATCCAATGTTAGGACAAGAGGCAATGGGAGTAAGTTGGAGCCCAATAGGTTTAGGGTAAACACAAGGAAAAACTTTTTCACTGCGAGGGTGACAGAGCACTGGAACGGGCTGCCCAGGGAAGTTGTGGAGTCTCCTTCTCTGGAGACATTCAAAACCCACCTGGACACGTTCCTGTGTCTAGGTGATCCTGCTCTGGCAGGGGGGTTGGACTAGGATGATCTCTCTAGGTCCCTTCCAACCCCTAACATTCTATGATTCTATGAGCTACAACTGCACTGTAAAGGGACATCACTTTTCCACTTGCTGGGCATTTCCTCTTGTGTTAACACTCTGCTCTTGTCTCCTGTCCTCGTCCGCAGCAAAGGGGAGCTGGCATCAATGTATACCCTTCGCTTTTATGGTAGCAACCTGGCCAGCACTTATTCTATAAATGTTGTACTTTCCAGTTAGACAACATATATAACACCAAAAATCTCCGGCTGTGAAACCCACCATCTAAGCCACTTATGAAACTAATAAAAACCATAACCCCCAGCCTTGATCCCAGCTGCACCCTGCTATTAACCTCCCTTTTTTAATTTGGAAAAGTTCCCTTAGTTTTCCATCCTGCCGGCAGAGTTTAACAGAACGTGTCAACTCTGCTCCTTTTCCACAGTTTAAGTGTTAACCTTTGTTCTGGTGTCAGATTCTCCTTCAAAAGTTAATTAAGGACTGCAAGAGGCTCTGACCGCCCTGAGCAGTGCAGAGGAGGCAGGCAAGGGCCAGGGTACCCCTGGCTCCAGTGCAAAGGTCCATAGTCCTTAGTCCTGCTGTCAGGTAAGAGAAAAGTGCCCGTGGTGATAGGATTGGGAATGTGGTGTGAGAGGTAGATCTGACCTGTAGCACCCCAAAACGGTGCTTAGCTGCATCCCCAGGCAGACACAGGTCTCCCTCTTGTAGAGAAAACATTTCCAAGGAGATCGTCTGTTAATTCATCCCTACCCTCCCATAAGGCTGGATGACTCTTTCTTCCTCCCCTTTAGATTGCTGCCAATTTGCACAAGATTTGGCACAGGTTACTAGGGAACATCAGTTGGGGTTGGTTTTGAGAACATCTCACTAAAACACGAGATGAGGATGTTTGAAGACAAGTTCTCAAAGATTCCAAGATGCTGATGTGTCTCATCATTGCCAGCGAAGCAATTTACCCCCTTTCTGCAAGGTCAGCGGGTGTTTTATCCTCCTCAAAGGCAGACAAATGAAGGAAAGGACGAAGTCAGGAGTCCTGCGCAGACTGACAGCTCCTGGCAGCAGGAGGATCTGGCAGTGGCAGATTGACTGATGTTCCTTGTGGAAATGGGTACACTGCAATCTCTCTGCTGAGGCAGAGCCAACTGTTGCAGCGGGGAAAGAGCAGGGCGGGTGTTTTTGTTTCTGTACACACAGTCCTGTAGAAGTTAAAGATTTTGCATCAAGGAAGAAAACAAACCATAGGCAATCCTCTAGTTGCAGCTCTTCCTTGCTTTTGTAAACAGCAGCGTGCTGTTCATCAAAGACGACCACGGCAAGGTTATGATTTCATGTCAGTCTTTTGTCCTCTTCTTTGAGAAAGCTTAAGGCATCCTTTCAGACTTCTCTCCCTAAACTGAGTGGCTGAGATATAACACTGCCAAAACAGCAACGCAGTCAATATAATCTATAAAAATATCACAGTTTGACAAAGGAAAACCAGAAGAAGAAAAGCCTTCAAGCCTTGAAGTAACACTGGTGCTGAACAGTGAGTCACATTTCCCTTCGGGGGAGAGGGTGACAGAAAACACCGTGATGTAGCCTTCAGCCCGATCTGTGATGCAGAAAGCAAGACAAATGCAATCAGTCCCGCCTCCCTTTCGATTTTTGTTTGCATAGCATGTTCTTAATTACAGGCTGTTTCAAGAGCTGTGTTCTGTACACAGCATACAATAAACAGATAAACATAGCTGGGGTCGGTTGCCACTCTCCTGGCAATGGTCTACTTCTCAGTGCTGAAGAACTTCAAAAACATCTTGCAAGTATGCCATGGTTAGTTAAATAATCTTTGTGTTTCACTGTGTGAAGGAAATTCCGCTGCATATTTGTTTCTTTGGCATCCAGAACATTAAAATGGAAGAAACGACAGCAACTTTGCATGGTAACTCAGTTCAGAGGCCACTAGGGTGCTATGTGCTTGCTCTGTGGATGGCAACACAAGCAAAATGGAACATGTGATTTCAGCTAAATTACACCAAATATTCACTGATTATTATCATTGTGGAGTCTCCTTCTCTAGAGGCTTTCAAGACCTGCCTGGATCTGTTCCTGTGTGGCCTGCCCTGGGTGACCCTGCTCTGGCAGGGAGGTTGGACTCGATGATTTCCAGAGGTCCCTTCCAACCCCTACCATTCTATGATCATTAGAACTAAGCAAGCAATTTCCTCCAAGTGTTACCAGGACAAATGTACACTCTTTTTTTCTCCTCCATACTGTGCTGGGAAGTTGTGTTTTTCTTAAATGTGCAATTCAAAGTTATTTCAGTGAGAAGCTGTTTGTCTAAAGTTTCTTACTGAGGCTGTCGTGTGAGCTGTCAACTCAAAGCCCTTTGAAACTGGCCACAATTAATTAGTGCACATATCCAATGGGCCTTTCTGTCATGACCAGCCAAGTGATCTCTGCGAATCAGGTCCCATAATCAAAAAGTCACATTTCTGAGTATCAAACTTGTTTTCTGTAAAAATGTCACCTATCCTCATTAGAAGTCATACACAAACCCACCAGGAAATGCATTCAGTGAAGCCACTGAAGTCACAAAACGGTTATGAGGACACCAAAGTAAGCGTGATTCATCCTTGCCCCAGTGAATTTTCACTTAGCTCTGATATTGAAATTTTCCTTCCTTTCACGAATAACTTAATGGCAGCAGGAACCTGCCATGCTCAGCAAGGCCCACAGGCAGCTCACCAAAAATAGAGAAGGAAACGTTGCTAGAGGTGGTAGTTGCCCATCTGCCAATATAACCTTGTCATTAGCTTATTAAAATTGTTTGAGACTACACCTCCGGGCTTCTAGCTTGTTGAATGAGACGTCTGAGAAGGATTTTCAGGATGAATGTTAATCTATTCTCTTTGTTTCATATGATGAAAGGGCTCATTTTCAACTCATCAGCATGTGACACTCCTGTGTGTTTAAATAATCAGAAGAAAGTAAGTCTACTTTAAATCTCTTCCAAATTCTTAAAAGGAAAATTTATGCTCATGGAAAATTTGCTTCATAACATGAAGTCCCTCCAGGATAAGTAGTCACCAGGCTGAAGTGAAGGAGGAAGAGCTCTGCCGTCTGACACACTCTCCCCAGCCCAGACATCCCTCGGGCA
This sequence comes from Actenoides hombroni, assembly GCA_024336885.1. NCBI lineage: Eukaryota > Metazoa > Chordata > Aves > Coraciiformes > Alcedinidae > Actenoides > Actenoides hombroni. Next base: position 5,659,453 of record WUAM01000119.1, read on the forward strand.
TTTAAGCAATCTTTACTCCAATGAGCAGTCATCATTTTAGTCAATGTTTGCTCATTATTTCCTCCAAAAGATAGTAACTACTAGAAGATCCACTTAGATAATGAGTGCTAATGAGAGAGATACCAGACCATTTGCATCAGAGACTGGAATTTGTCAGTGCTAGTGCATGGGGGACACCGTAAGGGAGGGCTACTGTGCCACCAGGCAATCAAGGATGGCATCAACTCAACTTCTCATTAAGTCTTGTGCTTCAAGGGCATCCCATTCTCTTCAAAAAAGCAGCAAGTCACATCCCACACACTCAATTTTCTTCTACGTTACTAGCCTGCACAGAGAAAAGTAATTACACCCAGCCTCATAAAACCTTCCATCAAAATGTATCCTGAGGTTACAGGAGAGGTCTAGAAAGCCTATTTGGCTCAATTAGAGAAAGTAAACATCGTGTTACATGATACATGTTGAACAAGAGGGAGGTATGGTGAAGCTGGCTCCTGTGCATTTGGAAGGGCATGGCCACTGGCAGGACAGAAACGACACTGGAAAGGTCATTTCTCCTAGAGGAGCTATGAGCTAAACCCCCAGCTCACCATGTGACGCATTAGAGAAGTGACACATCAAATGCCAACTGCTGGCTGCTCTGCATCTGGTCAACGTCGTGGGCTCAGGCATTACAAGCGTGGTGTGCTTGTCTGGAAGTCAGATCACAACAAGAGGGAAACATGATGCCAAGCTCTCCTCTTCCCTCACAGACACATGTGTGGGAAGTAAAGTCCCCACTACGTCCTTAAAGCAAGTCATGGAAGGCAAGTCCCAGCTGTGTCTGTCTCTCAGGCAAGTCACGGCAGTTTTGAGAGACAAAGCTGACTGCTACACTACTCTGCTGGTGCCACATCACAGTGCAAGGCAGGAGGCTTTCCCATGGATGCATGGGACATGGCCTGCAATGCAGCAGGATGTCCCTCCTCTGAAAGCTCCTTCCAGACCTCAGCTATCCCTCCCCCAGGATTGGGTTTTGGGTTCTGAGGATCCTAGAGAATCCAGTTTGCATTCTCTGAAGGGTTGCAGGCTTTCCCTTTCACCCTGTGTCCAGTTATTCAGCACATATGGCCTCTGCTGAAAAGTGCCCAGCCAGGATTTAAGAAACAAGAAATTTAAGCAATTTAAGAAATTTAAGCATCCTGCTTTGCTATTTTGAGCATCACAAGGAGCAGCTGGCTCTGCAGATGTGCACCTAATAATCATAGCTACGCTTGGGGGTGTCCTAAACCAGACCTCACATAAGCGAAGTTCTCCCTTACTTTACAGGCATTTTGACTTGCAGTAAGAACAACAATCTTAGGCCTAACCTCTTCTCCACTGCTTCCCTGGACTCATTAAACTGAATACCTCACAAAACATTTCCCTGATCCATTATTTTGATTTCCAGAAATAACCATCTCTGAATGAGATGTCTTCCTATGCTCAGGCCTCGAGCTGGCTGCTAGGACTGGGGACTGTGGTACAAGCTTTCCAGGCAAAGACTGGATGTGATTTCCCCAAGTAGCTGCAGTAGAAACTATCTGAGCAGACCTTGCAGCAGCAATGGATTAGAACTGACTGAACCCTCCAAGAGCAGCCCGTTGTCCATAGGTACTCACGTTGTAAACGCAGGGTTGTATTTTGCACCAAGGTAGTATGAGTACAGGTTGAACATTCCAATCATGAAGGCCAGGAACACCATGATGAAGATGACCATGAACTTGAAGATATCCTTCACAGTCCTCCCCAGAGAGATCTGCAGGGGGCCGAAGCTTTCGTTGGCTGGAAGAATGTAAGCAATGCGGGAGAAGCTGAGTACCACAGCTATTGCATACAGTCCTTCTGAAATGATCTGAGGATCCGAGGGAAGCCACTTGTTCCTGGCTAAAACGATACATGTACACTAGGTATTAGTAACAAAAAGTGTTAGATGGAAGTTATGATGATGAATGACCCCTCTTCAAGATCGAATCTTGGTTTTGGCCAGCAGTTAATGAAAAAAAAAAAAAAAAGAAAAAAAAAAAAGGGTTTGGGACAACTGGTCACTGAAGTCCTCAGCATGCTGTACCAATCTGGGTGAGAAGCATTAGTTGTATTTTTTACATGGTAAAGATGAGAAATGAGCAAGTCACTGGGATTTATTGAAGTCACACAGGAAATAAATAGCATGGCTTTAAACAAATTTGATATTTTCCATTTCGTAGCTGAACATCAACTGTTCTGTGCCTTTTCCATCTGAAGCCCTTGAGATAGAGAATCAAAAGCACCACGCAGTGGAGTTTGGCTGCAGATTTGGATACATGGCAGCGGGTCAACATTTGGAAAGGAAGCATGAGGGAGACTGAGATCTCTATCCCTACCATTAGATAAGATTCTTTCAGATAAAGCAGATATAACCGTCGAGGGTATGATCTTCGTGTTACCTTTAAATTAAAACCAATTCTTGCAGTCTATTCACTAATATTTTTACTTTGGAAAGCTTATTCCTGATACCAGATATGCATCATTGATTTAATCTACTGAAAATTTGAACATTTATATTAATATAGCTTACAAGTGCCCTTGCATCAACTGAGCTTCTTGATGAAAAGATTGTGACTCAGAGCTAAAACTTGTGACATCTTTAAGGACACAGAAGTAAACTTAAGTCACTATTGTCAGTAATCTGAACCAAAGGAAAAGCAGCAGATGGAAGGATTCAGAGGACCTGGTTGTGATATTCTGTCTTGGGCCCTTTGCACCTTTGTACCATGAACCCACTTTAAATAGGTCAGTGGCAAACCAGAGCAAGGAAAACCACTGCATCACTCGGAGGCCTCTTGCTTGCCTGGGCAGGAAGAGGGACACTTACCTTCAGAGGGGACACACCACGCAAGAGGCTGAGCCAGCGTGAGCAGCTCACAGACCTGCCAGCGAGCCTCTGGCTGTGGACCCTGGTGTGGGGTCAGGGCACTTGTCTCTGGTGCTGCACAGTGCATGTCTACAGTGGATGAACTCTCCTGCTCCAGATCTTCCTTTCCAGCCCAAGCACATCACTACCTCACAACCCTAGAGACCAAATGGTGCTCCTTTGTGCCTAGCTCTCCAGATCCTGCAGCCCCTCCATGAGCAAAATTCCCCTGGATTTTGCTCAGGGTTACATCTAAAGCTTGCAGAAGTGTGCAACGAGTTCAGTCCCCACACTGGGCTACAAAGCTCTGTTCAGTTGTGAATATCAGAGAAAAACCATTTCAGCCATCAAAAATGAAGTTGTCAAATTTATACTACCACTTCCATTTCCAAATGTTGGCACATACAGCTAATACAGGCTCTCGCAAAAGTAGCTTTTCTCTTGGAGGAGCAGCAGCTCATGGGTGTAATTGGTGATTGTATTTCTATTATAGAGGTGTTGGATCTAGCAGAGGTGCAGAGTGCACCGACAGTTAGAAATGCAACTCCAGATCCTATGTTTGCTCTCACATCCCCCCCCCCCCCTTTCACATTTGGAGAATGAAGCAGGTTCATCTATCTGTAAATTAAATTATATTCTGCTTGCTCTCAGTTCCTGATTATTTGTTGCTCAGGATGTGATTGATCTGAATGTAGCCTCAGCACAAGATCGGAGTCTGAACAAGGCTCAGATCTCTATTCCTTTCTGCCTGTTTAGGAAGATGGCTGGAATGGGTAGGTCTGAGAAGAATAATTCGGTTTAATTAGGAAAAAATCCTACATAAATATCACAAAATGAAAGCTGCTTTCAGCACTGCCACACATGAGCATAAAAGAATGGGAAGCATTAGATAGCAAAAAGCCTCTTACCATAAGTAAAGTAAGCAACTTCAGGGGGAAGGGTGACATTACTGAGGTCATCATCCTGCACGTACTGATCTACGTACTGTTGTGCTTCGGTTGCTTTGAGAAAAGCCATGAACCTGGCGGTGAACGATGCCACGAAGATGGACAGCATCCCAAAGTCCAACAGGTTCCAGAGATGCACCACGTACTCTCGTGGCCCCTCTTCCCAGATCTCCTTGCACTCTGACCATATCATGCCTGCAGAGAGGCCAGAGCACATTGAACTGGCAAACACAGAAGGTGCTTTTTGTATTCAGACAGCCCCGTCTCCTGGCTAACTATGGGTTCTAAGACTGAAGCAGATAACTCTTCAATTAAGCTGGTTTTCTTGAGAGTGGTTCATGTCATCTTTTCTTAAAAATTATAAGAAACTTTAAGCTTGTATGTCCTATTGCTCTGCTGATGTTTTCCTCCTGCCCTAAAATAGTGGGTGGGTCAGTTTTGAGAATAGAAACAGAGCTTTGTGAGAGAAAATCTGGTCCAGGAGTAAATCCAGTATGACTAAAGAAAAGGTAAGACAGAAATTTTGCACTTGCAGTACTTTCCGTTAGGTTTTATATATTAAATAATAATGAATTTCCGTACATTTAAGTCTGATCTGCCACTTTGAAAACACCGATTTAGGCTGACCATAGGTGGGGTTTTTTGACAATAGACTTACAGATAAACCCAAATGACCAACCCATAGAATTCAAAGGTTTTGACATGCATGTTCTCCCTGGGAGTGCTGGCGAGGACAGGCGAATTCAATGGGTGAACTGGAATCAAAAACTCAGGTCAAATTCACCAACTTGCCCAATTTTCAATCACATCAGGGCTCCGGGGCCATGAAGAGCTAAAATACTGGAACATTTAACCCACTGATAAATATTTCCTGCACTCTACCCAATCCTGTTTCCATAGCAGCAGCAAAATTCACATTTAATCAAGCAGGAGCAGTCCCTGCCAACTTCCATGTGGCCTCCTGCTACCTCGTCCTGTCTGTGAACTCTTCTTCATCCTCTTTGCTGGAAGCTTTCGTGATGTGGCACGTAAATGCATGTGCTTGGCTAGTTCAGAGACTACTGGAAGCAGAGGGAGTCCCAAGAGGTGCAGGTGAAAGCTGGGTTATAGGCAAGGAAACAAGTCGGTATGAATCTAGCTGGAGGGTGGAGGAATGAGGAACTGCTGCTGTCAGCATGGGGAAGGATTTGAGAGAGAAAAGGAAAGCTATTGATACCACCAATGGCCAGGGCACAGCTACTCTGTGACCTCCTCAGCCCTGCAATCTCCAAGTCCTTTCGAGATCTACCCTGGTAAAGGTTATGCCCTGTATAGATCTGTCTTGGGAGAATGCCTAAGGTGTTCTGGGTGCTGAGCAGAGACAGAGGGAGGCAGGAGAGCAGCCTCTCAGCTCTTCTCCTCGAGTCCACAGGTGTTTGGCTCAGTAAAAGCAGGAACTTCACCCCAAGCTGTCATTCACTGGGAGTAAGATTCAATAATAAATAGCCTAAAGGAGAAAGTGGAAGAATTGGTTTCTCAGGAACTGTCCTGGAGTGAGGACGAAATATTAAAGAAACATTTATAGCTTTAAAAAAAATACTATCCCAGAAGGAGGAGACATCAGCCCTATGTATTACACATTCATGTCATCTAAAGGTACTAAAGCACTTCAGGAAATATCACGTGAGCGGTGACACTGCCGACTAAAGCATTTGTACACTGGTGTCCTGAAATGCCTCTTCTGGATTAAAAATTAACTCTCCCATCCAAATTTATTTCTAATCTTGGTCACTTAATATACCTGAGTCACAGATTAATGAAGTAAGAAATGTCTAAAACTGAGTAGACTGACTAAAATTAGCATCACTCTGTGAAAGTATCCCACTACTGGCCTATAATTTACATCGTTCTTTTTGCCAACTGTGTGGCAACCATTTTTTATCCATACATATGGAAAAATGTCTATTCAGGACAAGTAGAGAAGTTACAGTAATTATTTGGTCAGTACAGCGGGGTAATTGTATATACATCAAATATTCTCCTTAAGCAAAAATACTAAGAGAAAAAGCAGCTAAAATTCAGGGGTTGGGATGTAAGATGGGATGTAAGACATAAGGGAAGGCAAGCAGGCAGAGCAGATTTGCCAGGGTGTGATTACATTTCAATATGGTGTTTCTGAGGTCCCAAATGTTGCTTAGAGAGGTCGTTTCCCTGAGTTTGATGCACAGAGAGGTGGACTATGAGCAGCTTTTGCTCTCCAGCCTCTATATGTCTCTTGTGCCTGTTCTCCCACAGCAGGGATAATCAGAAATGTCACCTTCATGGGCATTTCAGATTTCAGCAGGGGAAGGAGAGTCAAGCTACAGGCAGAGCCCATCTGGAAGAAAAACACAAGTGTGCGAGAAGTGCTGCCCACCACAAGTGCACACAAAGGAACAGTTTGTCAGATTTTTATATCCACTGGCCTGGCACATAAATAACAAGCATCTGATGCTGCAGAGCTCCATTTGAGCCTCACTGGATCTGCCAAAGGCTGCTGGATTAAGAGAGTTGTGCTCAGACTGTGGCTACCCAGAGCTTAACTGCTACCTTGGCTGCTTTGGCAGTGGGGATTTTCTCTCTAAATGAAACTTCTCTGTTTCCATACTGCTCTTGAGGAAAATCCCAGTCTTCCTCACTTGAAGGCAAGACAAGGGAAGACCTGGCCACAGTGGGAGAAGTACCCAATGCATACAATGAGCCACAGATGCATGAGCTGACATTGCTGTGTAAGTTCTCCTCCAAGCATTGTGCTATTTCTCTGCACTAACAGGTCTATAATCTGCGGCCCTTGGATGCTCGGTCGTAACAAAGAGGAGTGAGACCAAAAAAGGTGTTCTCCCACCTAAAACACTATCTGGCTATTTGTGGGCATGTTAAATTGGCTGCTAAGCTGGGTTGGTCTAATGATGCTCTACAGACGTTTCAGAAGTGCATGGATTTTTGGAGCAGGATTGCCTGGGTAAAAGTCATTGCCTCTGCTTGGTTTACTCCACTACTTGCCTGCATTACAAATAGTTGGGAGCAGGAGATGGCAATGGTATCTTTCTGTATAGTTCCAGTCTGAAAATCTCCTACGGGTAGTTTTCTCTTCAAATATATAAACATGGATCCATTTTCATGTGGCCAGCAAGATTAGTTGCAGGGATTGCTATCACAGGTTGTGCTCACTAGTGGCCACACTATGCTATGCTAATGTGCCACATATTCCTCAAATAATGCTATTCCGAACATGCATCATAATTTTATGGTTGACAGCCAGATAACTCAGACAGACAATTTTCTCCCCAAAAAAGAACCAAGATCAGGGACCTGTAAACTAATTTCTCAAAAATGGTCTGATACGGTTGGAACAACTAATGTGTTATCAGCACTCATCACTGCTGCCACAGTATGAAGGAGAAAACAGAGAGAACAGAAACAGAAGGAAGAGATTTACAAGCTGAGAATAACTAAAATTACACTTTTTGATTGTACTATGAATCAAAATGTAGGTAGCTACAACCTACACTGTTGAGTCGGAAGACAGCAACTGCAGATGTTGCCAAGTAGGATTAAATATAGCTTTGGATATCGAGTACAAAAGAGTTAGCTTTGTTAGAGCGTGACATAAACTTACTATTTACATTTACCTCTTTGGAACAACATACCTTGGCAACTTTACCCGTGATATTTATCTATAGCATTTACTTTAATTAGATTTCTTATTAAATATACAAATTTATAAGACCTGTAAGATTTTTGAACCCAAACGTTGGGCAGTCCACTACCCCTAGTCCTTTTACAGTCCTTAAAGTTCAGGGTCACACATGGGGCTCAACAAGTGCCCAAGCCCCTCTGCCAGCTGTCTGCAGACCACGTGCACCAAGCTTCCACCTCAGTATTGCTGAAACATCACTTGAAGCTTTATGTAGGCAGGCAGGGCCAGAGAAGACTGTCAGTGCTGATGTGGGCAGTCGTTAGAAAATCTCATTATATTCACAAGTCTGTACAATGAATCACCTTTCTTCTCCCAGAAAAGTGAATACCTTTGCTTTAAATGAAATATTTTTTTCTTCATCTCTCAGGAACTCATGAAGCAGACAGATACCTACTGCCTATGAGAAAAGAATACCTAGTCTAAAATCTAATCATCTTGTCCAACTGCTTTAATATCATTTTAAAAATACATCTTACAGACTTACTCTATCCTGTCTGGCATCTCTTCAGTATTTTCTAGCCTAATATCCTGTATGGGATTCTGACTATTGCAGGGACAGGGAACAAAGAAATGGTAGCCAGGAAATCATCAGATAGAGCAGCTCTACCTGATTTTTCAGGAGGGTTTAATGGCATCAGTACTTTTGGAACAGGGGAATTACTTGCTGCAAGAAAATCAAAATCATGGTGGTGAGTAAAAATAGATACAGAAGAGGTAGACAAAGATTCTGCAGAGTTGATAAGCTCAGTTTCTCAATAAATCCTTCTGAGCTTGTTGAGATTAGTGGTTCAAGGTAGCTGACCTGTGAGGAATAAATTATGCCTATAGGGAAAGTAATACATCCGAATTTGCCTAAAACTCCCTGGATGTTTAATTGTTCAAGTGACGTACTTCTGCACTTGAAGCGTTCATCCATGTGAATTTCTACTTTATAATTGTTAGATAATTTCTTTTAAAAGATTTGTGGTGTCCTCTCACCAGAAACAATTTCATATAATCCAACTCTTATTTACCCAACAATTTTCTTCACTAGATCTTAGACTGCATCACACACACACAAAAAACAAAACAAAACAAACCAACACAAACCAATACACCTATTTTGCAGATGAAGAAAATGAGGTTAGGTGAATTATAATAGGATCTCATGGCAGGGTAATAAAACAGGCTGGTGGTCACCCACATCCCAGCAGACACGTTTCTTTCTGTTCACTTTAAATAGATCTATGTCCTATAGAGAAGCTCTAAGTTTCTATGACTAGATTAACTTCTTTAAGATACAATGATTAAACCAACAGAGGTAAACAGACAACATCTATAGCATTCACCATGGAAAGTGGAAAGCAAGGAAAGTGCAAATTTGCTAAGCAGCCTTCAATATTTTCAAAAGCAGGGACCAAGATCAAAGTCTTCTTTGATCCTGTTTTAATCAAAATACTGCCATCAATCTCTAATGCAGCCTCTGCTGGGATTTTCTTTTTTGTTTGGTTTGGGGTTTTTTTTGGTGGGGAGGGGTCGATTGGGGTTTTTTGTTTCTTTTTTCCTTTATCTTGTCACTGTCTATCATGCTATTCCAAGTCATGTTGAATTTCCCTGGAGGACTAGTAGACATTCTGGTTTTGCTTACCCAATACCCACTTCATGATCAGCAATTCTGTCCATGAGAACTGAGTTGTTTTGACTCTAAATATTTGTTTTGGATGGTCCGTGATGGTCTCGTTGGGGAGATTTTTTACTCCTTCAAACCGGTCTGAGGCATTCACTACTAACAGTCCAAGGAAGATTGTGAAAGAAACTGCATGTGCCACAAACTTCATGAAAGGACTTCGGAGGGTCCGCCCCAACTGCAATGAAACATACACAACACATATGATTTTATTTTTCCTTTGTCCACCTCCTGGAAGTATTACTCCTGTAAACGTTTTCCCACAGTGAAAAGGATTCATCAATGAATTCTAGATCATAAACTAAATAGGGTTTTGGTTTGTTCAAGTTGTTCTTTGCTATTAATAGACCTTATGCAGTTCAAACTATGACCTTTTTTGATAATTTTCCATGCATGACAGTATCTTATATTGCTCCTTTATAACTACATACAATATCTAATCATCCCAGCCATATAGTAAGTGGAAAATTAAGAGACACGACATTTATATGAGGCATATGTGTGTATGTGAGACATATATGAGATATATGTGTGTATACATGTTATATAAATGTAATCATGTGTACAATGATGGGCCCATTTTTTATCCTTATATCATTGTTATGTGTTAGAATCTTTCATTAATGCCGAATTCTTGGTTCACTAACCAAGATATGTAGGAAATAGCCTTCTGTTTAAAAATTCTTTAGTGATGCTTTTAATATGCTTTGGTATGACAGTCTCCTCTCATAATTACTACAAAAGCTGGAGGTTCACTCCCCAGAAACCAATGATTTATTTCAAGATGTTAAGCCAAGAATCAGAGCAGCAGATCTCAATCCTATAGCTAATATTTGTTCCATTCTTCTTGAAAAGCTTTCTTTGATAGCTAATTTAAATAACACTCTTTTCTTTTCACATCTTCTGTGATCTAAGAAAACACTACTCGAGAAAGATGTCAGAGTAGAAGCGTTTCTAGGAGCTCAAGGCCTGATGCCTGTGATGTTGGATACAACAGACAGCAATGGAAGTGCCAACTTGTCCATGCCCTTTCCAAAACTCTCTCAAAACATAAGGGTTTTGTTGGGTTTGGGTTGGTTTTTTTTTTCAGTATATTATTCATTGATTCATTTCCCTTGATGAAAAAGTATCCTCAAAACTCTCTCAACATCTACTGGCTTGATCATAAAACTTCATAGGAAAATATGAAAAAGGACTGAAAAGGGAAATTCCTTGTTTTCTTTCTTATATCCAACAGCAGCTTCTTCCAAAGGAGCCCAGGTCTCTCATCGCTGCAGAGCAGGAAGTATTTTAAAAACAAGGCTCTTTAGGTCTAGCAGAAATTTAAAGAAAGCCTTATGATTTTTTTTTCTTCTCTGAATTTTTAAAATGTCAAATAAATCATCTATGAAGCTGACAGAATAGCCAATCCTATTGGATAAGTTGCATGATTCTAAATACCAGAAACACTTCCCAAAAAAGAAAATGAAAAAAAATCTTCTCCATCCCTGAGCCCTTATTAACATGCTAACTTTTTTCCTGAGGTCAGTACGGATGTGTTTAAGTGGGTAGATATTGCACTGAGTAAAGCCTCAAGTTTCTTTAATTTTGTGTAGGAATATTATGGCAGATGGAGGAGTAAGTGAAGTGTGTGAAAACCAATCCCAGCACTTGTGATGCTGGTTCACTCCTCTGATGTAAACCTTGATGTAGTGTTAGTTCTCAACAGCTTTTTATGGCTGGTGTTGAGTAGATCTATGCTTTATAATAGGCAGAACTTGTATTTCCAGTACAGAGGTGATGGACTGATGGGGTATGTTTGAACAATGTCCCCTACAGCAATAATTTCAGATGTTTTCCTCGTAAGACCTGTCTGAGGGAGTTCAAATTGCAAGAGTCAACTGGAACAACAATTATAGGTGTATGGATGGGGCCTTACCAATACAATTTTAAGCAAGTGCATTTGCAATCTGGACAAGACTCATTTCTACTCTGAATTCACTAAAAGAGAAAAACCACTATCTATTGAAGCATGAATCCTCTCCAAATAATTAGACTTTTCCTGCAGTCTATAGAAACTTGAAAAAAAAAAAAGAGACCTGAGATTAAAGTAGCATTGCCTTGGTTCTCAGAGAAATAATTCTGTGTATTACAGAACCAAATGAATTCTCTGGTAATTTCACTTAGTTCTCTACTGATTTAACAGAAGTCTTCTTTTAGTCAGTGTTACATCAGCATTTTATCTCCTTTATTACTGCAGAAAGAGTACATTTCTTTTTCTTGAGCTGATGTTTTTCATATCTTCTCAGAAATCTGATTTTTAGCTATGAGCTAAAGGAGGTGACAGTATTGACTAGAATATTCTATAAAAAAAATCATTGAAGTGCCAATTCCTCCAGTCAGCCTAATGTTTTATGAGAATAAGATCTATTTTTCAAGCAACATGATCCTGTTAAGCTCAAGGTGTGTAACTACTTGGGTGTAGCAATTTCTCAATTACTTTTTTAAATCAAAATATTGTCTTTCATCAAATCAGGATTGGAGGGAAGTGCCTGGTTGTCACTGTTAAGACAGAAATACTGACAATGTGTGAATACAAAGGTTTGTTCTTAAGAGCATAGCTCATTTCATGACTTAGTATCCTATCTATATTATAGGAGAATAATGAAGCATGCAGACATGTCAAAACAAAAATATATAAATTGTGATATGGAAACAAAGTTTTCCGAATGCAAATTAATCTCTACTCCAAGAGACAGGAACAAATAGAGACAGAAACATCATAAAGAAAAAAGTCATTACTACTTTCAGTGCTACACTTATAGTAGAAGCATGAAGAATAGGGTCATAGAAATTTTATGTAGCTTAACTGGGGAGGAAAATACCCAGAGTTAAAAGGTACAGGTACAGCTTTAGGTGGAGTGAACCACTAAAGTTGCAGTGCTTAAATGATACTGAGCCTGTCACAGTGGAAGCTATGATCCACAAAAACCCAGCATGGCTACCTGGAAGCCCAGAGAACAGCCCACAAGAACTGTGTATAAATCATCTTAGTGTTGTAATATTTGAATGTGTGCTTTAACCAGCCAGAGAAGAAAGAAAATAGTTGTTAAAGTTCTGCAGACACTCCAAACAGTCTCACTTGCTCTTCTCATGGCGTTTTTGGGCAGCAGACTATGCCATTTTTCCACTTTATTTTTTATCTTCTCTTTTGATCACTCGGAAACAATCCAGGTCAGGTATTGGACAGGGTTCCGAGTAACCTGCTCTAGTTGCAGATGTCCCTGCTCACTGCAGAGGGCTTGGACTAGATGACCTCGAAAGGTCCCTCCCAACCCAAACCAGTCTGATTCTATGGGTAACTGCAGAATTTGACCAATAAATCTTAAGAAAGTTATACACAGGAGTATTGGTTAGGACAGCTTCTATAAGCAGTATTCTACATTACAGAGATTTTCTTCATTTTTCTCATTGTCTTAGTCCAGAAAGGGATCCCTGAATCATGTCTGGCTATCCATGTGTCTTTTAAGACCTGATTTAAATTAAACATCTTAGCTAACTGTTACTATGGCAAAATTATTTCATTACCCAGTTGTGCAACATCAAAATTGTCTCCACAACTTAAAAGCCAAATAAAACACTTGTAAAATTGACCAGAACAAAACCAGGTTGCTCAGAGCATCACAAGCAAACCTTCTGGTAACATCATCATCATCATCCTTTCAGTGGGTACACTGCCTATATAAACCTGTCTGCGGTGACACTGAGAGGATACAAGGCTCATGCACCAACTCTCAGCCCTTGAACCTAATAACAATGATTTTGGATGAGGTACAAATTCACGGGTGGAAAAAGCATTCATTGTTCAGTCATTTCTATCACGGGCCCTAATCAAAGGTCAAGACTATGTTGTTCTGATCGATGCAAACCCACGCGTTAAAAAACAATCACTGCCTGAAAGAACTTTCAATCTGACTTTATGATAGGGGGTTACGTCTGGTTTTTCACAGTCTAAAGTGAGGTGGAAAGAAAGGGACATTGAAAAATGAGAATGCACAAAAGGTTTAGTGTAATGAAATCGCAGTCAACGAAAAGCTAGGTCCCTTCCCTCCATTTTTCAAAAATATTAATACACCTACCTCAAGAAATTAAAACCAAATAACATTCTCAAACATTTCTCATTTCTGCTGTAAAACTGATTTATTTTTAATGTTTGCCTCATTTTTTTCCCTCCGTGAGTTTTCATGTTTTTCATTTAAATTCCCCACTTATTTCCAGTCTAATCGTTCTCTCCACCTATTGCTATAATCAAATACAACCTCTGTAATTCTGAGAATACACCACAAATGTTGCTGTTGGCTGGTGTGCCAACTCCCAGCACATTCAACGGAGGTGAAGGAAATTAAAGAGCTTCATAAATCCCTGCTAGGCTGAGGTTTGACATAACAGAATCAATGTGGTAATTCCACACATGAATTCCCTCTACGACCTGAGCAAAACCACCCACAACACAGCCTGACTTTCACATGCACTTCTCTGTGTGAAACTCTGAAGTCCTGTCCAGTAATCATAGGAGCTGTGGGGTTTTGTGTTGATACACACTTTGGAAAAATGAAGTTCTATTCTCCATTACTCTAAGAGAAAATACTTTTCTTGGAGTTATTTTGGCAGATACCAAGCCTTAAACATGTTTTATTATCTCAGATGTTCTGGAAGACTGTTTTCAAAAGGTTTGTCTGATTGCACTAACATAAATCTTTTCACATTAGTCTTTCCTTAATATTCACCCATGGATCTATAATTTCTTGGGCTTGATAGATTTAGGAAGGATTCCTCACCAGTTTTTAAAGGAAATGGGAGAAGATGCTTTCAAGACTGAATATATTACCAGCACCAGGAGGCATTTTGATCAAATTTAAGTACCTCTGATAAGCCTTCTGCTGAAGACCTCTGCCTTGTAATGGATGATGTTCCTGGCTATTGCTGAATTTGAAATGATCTTCTCCCCTGTCACCTCTTTCTTCTGCAGCAGGAGTAGTAAAAAAGCTATTTATCTCTCAGCCACACACCTATTTATCTCCAATTGTTTGAGCAGACTCTTTCAGGATGGAAACCTCACTACAGGTTTCATACCAGAGACAACTCAAGCTTTTACCCAAGCTAATGGCTGGCTCCAGTCCTTTGACATCTAGGTCTCAGCAAAACTCTGTTGCTCCATCTGATGCTGTGAGATACAGCACAGAGGTATTTAGGTACATGGCAGTTTTCCAAATTTCATTACATTTTACCTCAAAACCATGTTCTATTGTATAATTAAGTCCAGTCTTCCCTGCAGCACTAAGGAGTCTCCTGGGGCTTGTCAGAGTCTCAGGCACATGTGCCATAATCATGCTCCATTAACTAAAAATTCAAGATCAGAAAGAAGGAGAAAAGGGAAGAAAGGAGCCCTGAAGAAGGGAGGAACCTGCAGTAAAATCTATGTAAAAGGAATGAGAGTTTAAACATCAGAGTTACGTAAAAGGTCAACAAAGATCTTCTCCTTAAGTTATTTCCCATTTTGGAAGTTTTTCTTTCTTCACGCCACTCCCACGTTGTTATCTCCTAACCTTTTCTTGTTCCTGTTCTTTTCTTGTCACCCTCCCACTGTCTCACTCACTGTCCTCCATCCCAACCTTTTTTACTTGTAAAGAAGAACCTCCAGCCACGCATAATAGCTCCAGCTTTGTGTATCAAGCAACACCTCAGGCTTGCTCTCCTCTGGTGCAATCTCAGCCAATGGCATGAATCACTTCCCAGTGACGTTACAGAAAAGTATGTGACTTGATTCCAGGCCCTGGATAGAAATGACCATCAAGACCATGCACCTTAAGGAGTTTGTACCTTGCTGCAGGGAGCGATCCAGTAGGCTATGGCGAGGAAGGGCAGGCCAATGGAGACCCCAAAGACAGCCAAGAACTTCACAGCTATCGATTGCTGCCGTAAGCCTGAGAGGTTTTCATACCACATGGTGAGCAGTTGCTGCTGGCAGTTGGGGTGAGCAACAAACTGTAAGAGAAAAAGAAACCAAAGTATCAGTAACATCACCTGAGGATTTCAGCGAATAACCCGCTGAACTTGCCAGTGGAACGAGACAGGAGAAGACTTTGTTGTCCAACATAGCTTACAGTGTCACAAACAGAAAACTGCAAACCAGGCACCCCAAATCCCCAAACTTCTTTTTCTTGTCTTCTCTAGATAGAAGTTTTGTTAGACAGCAGATTGCTGAGGCAAAACCCAACATCCATCAGCAGCTAGTGCTGACAAAGCGCCTCTGTGGGCAAGGTACCTCTTTAGGTAAGACAGTCTATGTTGAGATTCAGAAAAGGAACAGAGAAGAACTTTGATGTCAAGCTGAAGAAGAAAAAAAATAGTCTGATAATCTGCTGAAGACACAGGTCATTGAAATTGTACCTCAATCCAGCACTAATATGTTGCTCTGCTCACTGCATACAGACCGAAAGGGAACCAGGTTTTCCTTCTCCTGTTAACTATAAGAGGCCTGGCTTGTACTTTACTACTTTAAAAGCTTTATCTCAGAGTACCTTTCAACAAATGACAGCTCATTCTTCACTGATTGGACAAAAAGAGAAATTTAAAAGCAGAAGGAAAATCTGTGGTGCTCTGGTACAGGAAGCAAATGTTTTGTATGCTGTAACTGGGACTCTTCTTCAGTTTCTTGCTCAGAGGAAAAAGAAAAGGTGAGCAGCAGACAACTGAAAAGGGCAGTTTCTTAATGGCAAAATTACAGCATCGCTGGATCCCATGGAAGAGGTTTTTTTATTATAAAAGATTGATCTTCTTTATTTCATATTGTTCTTCAGGGTGATTGAATTTAGAGTGTAACTATCTTCAATCACAAAGGAAGGTAATTAAAAGGAAAAAAACAAAAAGAAAGAAAAAAAGAAAAATAAATATGTTGCTAATGTAGCTGATTACATTAGCAGAACTGAATGTTTCTTTTATGAGTTCTGTGGCTGAATAAATGTTCTTGGGAGAGAAATGTAAACCCTACACTATATCAGAAAGCAGAGCTTTCTGGAGGTGAGGGGAAGGAAGAAGGGAGCAGAGAGAGCCGGAGAGGAGGAAAGCAGAGGTTACTATGGGGCTTGGTGGTTCCCAGGGAGGACATGGACCGCTTCTGGCAGCTGTCCCCTTGGGCTGCTTCAGCCCTTTGAGCTGGGGGGATTTCAGCTGTAGGCTGGGGTTTTATCATGACTGAAAAGCAGAGAAAATTCTAACTGTGCTCTCATCTTTGCTATCTATGAAATGATGATCAAATCGGGAATTTAATAGACTCTTCTCTACATGTTTGCATCATAACAAGACCGTTACTGAGAGTTTAAATGATCAGTTCATTGCTAGCACAGGATGAAATACAGTTGCACAGTAATTAGGATTGCGGTGGAATAGCACATTTCCTTCTTTAACAGCACATTAGCAGCTATTTAACATGTGCTTCTTTAGATGAATAAGGTTTTGGGGCCTGCATTTCTCAAAAAACAAAACAAACCCAAAACAACAACAAAAAAAAAACCCAGAACAGAAAATAAGTCTTTACCCCTTCTACTGAATAAATAAGAGTGAAGAAATTTCATAGGTACTTTTAATCTCTTTTGTCCTTAGAATTATTTCCTGGAAATCTTAATGTTTTAATACACATTCTGTTAAAATACTTTCAAAAAAAAAAAGCAAGCTTTCAAGAAAGATAACCTATAAATCATCATTCCTAGTCCTTCCGAGGATGTAAAGTTTAAAGTTAAGGTGATGACAGCAATATTGCAAGGAGTAATTTCCTAATGCCCCATGTTTATGTTAGGGCTAATGCTGCTGGGGATTATTATCCTTTCTGGCAAATGGACAGAAAGATGAAGTGGAAGGAAGCTAGACAGAGAATTGATTCCCTTTGTAAATTTTATTTTTCAGAGATGATGAATTCAACAGCAAGTGCAGCAACTCATGGAAAGCAAAATTACACTGGCAGATGTGCAGACTTCTGAGATGAAGGTCCAAAGCAACAGCTCTTGTAATTGTTCACCACATTATAAGAATTGATTCAGGCAAAAAAATTCAGTTGTCCTTGGCAATGAGGCAGTCAAAGACTTTTGCTGGTTGGCATTTCAGAGAATTCATCAAACATTTTAATCTGTTAGTTTTTTCACTCTGTCTGGGAACAGCTTACAACGAAAATACAAATATTGGAAAATGGAGAAGGAATTGCCATAAACCCCAGTTCATTGGAACAATTTATTTTGTACAAGGTAATAAAGATTGGCAGCATGCTCCAGTGCCTTGATGTCGTTCATCTTACTCTGATTATTGCAACAATGAAGAAAAAATAAGACCAGGATAAGAAAGTTAAGAGCATGAAGAAGGTTTGATCTGTTATTCACTTACAGCAAGCAGTACCAGTTTTCATTATGTTTGTCCCCTCATATTAATGAAATACACAGTGACCCTTGGACAACACTGACCCTAGCTCTATCAGGATTTCAGAAATTGAGCTGAGATCTCACTAGAGACATCAGAGCCATATAACTCTCTCTCTCCTCTGGGAAAGGGCACTGACACCAAGTTAAAGCTTATGTTAGTTTTGCTTGGTGCCATAGGCACAGGAAAGAACAATGGAGTTTGAGACAAAAGCTTCCAAGCAGAATGCTGTAAAGTGCAATGAAAAGTGGTGATACAGTATATTGAATTTCAGAGGTCAAAATGCTGCAATTTTTGTTTTGTTTTTTTTTCCCCAAAGTTCCCATTAAATGCCATTTCCCTTCCATCAGTACTGGAAAACAAGGCTAGGCATGAAGCTGATCTTATGCTGCATCCCAGAAGAAGAGAAAGACAGAGTGTTTCAAGACCAGTGTGGTTGGGTCTGTGCAGAAAGGCAAGATATCTCTGACTGAAATGGCAGCACTGGCAGCGAATGGGATCGCGTAGGTCCAGAGAGAACCATTTGAAAACGTTAAGTGCTTTATCTCGTGGGCAGAGCGAGTCCCCTCCAAGCTGATAAAGGCAATACATTAACATCTGCGAGCTCAAGCAAAATGTTTTCCAATGCTTCTACATTCAGAAACCACACTGGGAGCTTTTCTGGTCCCATGGCACAGGGATCCCATCAAATGGCAGTGCTTTTTCCTTGTATCATGCATACCTCTCTGATTTAGGAAAAATCTGTTCAGCCTATCAGTTGCACTATTTTATTTTTTTTTTAGTTTAAAATGGATAAAAAAAACCCCAATAAAATAAAATCACACATCACTCTGAAAAGCCAGCTCAAATAGCGAAGCTGCCAAAGTGGAATTTTTGAGTCACTGAAAGTCACACAGGAACGTATTGACACCTCCAAAAGCCACTGTTCTCTGCTGCAGGGTACTAAATGACTGAGATGAATATTTGCCCAGAATATGGAAACAAAAAGAAATCTCTCTACGGCTTTGGTGGGAATTGAAAGGGCCCAAAGGAACTGTTTTACACATAGAAAAAAAAAAAAGTTGCAGAGACCACCGTGGGTACCACATTGAAAGATAACTTTTCCATGTTGCTATCTAGTTTTATGTATGACAACTCTTTCCCATAGCTTACTGTGTCCATCCATGGTGGGAATGTACTTCACAACTCTCATGACAGTGAGATTTATTTTTTCTTTCTTCAGCAAACTTGTTCAAAAATGCAGCAGTTTCACTAGGCAGACAATGAAGTGCCTTTATAACTCTATAGGAAGTTACTTCTGATAGAAAACACTGAAATAGAGAGACTTTCATTTTTTAAATTTTCTATTATATTGGACAGGGAAAGAGCCTGGGATGAGGACCCCAGTCTCTGCTGCTGTTCAGTATTAGCACTGTGCTGACCAAAGCTGTCAGTGGTTTGGCACTGTTTAAAACCTCTATCTAAAACACTCTGTGGTGTCTTCCTGAAGGGCATCTCTCTCGTCCTGTGACACATAACAGAGAAGCTACAGCCAAGTGACAAAACCTCCTAAAATTCTTGAGAGGGTCAGACAATGCTCAACACATCAAACAGGGGAAAAAAATATATTGAAAAAGATACCTATCTTGGACAGAAATATGCTGTTAGCAGAAATAAGGGAACTGACAGCAAGATAGTTAAAAGGCAGAGGTCAGCCTCAGATGATCTGAATTAATCATGCAGAAAAAAAACTCCACAGTGTCTCTCTTATTACTGAAATAATTCCAATTCCCTCAAGAGTACAGAAATCTACCACCGAGGCAAAAGAATGAACCACTCAGGATCATCTTGTTTTGCTACTGCACCCTACTCTAAAGAGCCAAGGGCTGAGGTAGGAAGGAAAAACTCATCAGTGAACCCACTTAAAAATCCCACATGTCAGAACTCTAACAGCACAAACTTGTGACTTCAACATCCTGCTCTTACTGAGGTACTCCAGTCATGTCCTTTCCAGCTCCCTCCTTCACTGTGAGCCTTATAACAAGTGCTGGTGATCCTCAGCAAGCAAAAGCTGCAATTCAGGTGAGCAACAGTGTGTTTAATTGGCGAGAGGGAGCTAGAAAAGGAGCTGTGTAAATAGACTGCCAGGAGAGCATTAGAAATGTCAAGAGACACTGGCAGAGGCAGGGACGAACTATTTTTCTTTCCATCATGTAGCTGTGTTCACATCCTTCGAACAACCTTTCTGGGTTCTTTACTAAGCAATTGTCTTCTGATGTAGCTCATTGCTTCTGCCAGCCTACGTTGATTACAGAATGTTGGGAGGGACCTCTGAAGATCATAGAATCCACACATTAACACACAGTTTAGGCTGCTCAAGGGAAAGCCCTGGTTGGGTGCATCGTGCTTCAGATGCTGCAGATCCTAATGAAAATGCCAACACCATTTCATTGACTCATTTGAGTCGGTCGTTTGCCTGTGCCTCTGAATTACAAGGGAACATGAGGGGAGCATCAAGTGGAGCCAGCAATGTGCCCTCGTGGCCAAGAAGGCCAATGACATCCTGAGGTGGATTAGAAGGGGTGTGGTTAGTAGGTCAAGAGAGGTTCTCCTCCCCCTCTATTCTGCCCTGGTGACCTCACAAGGAATATTGTGTTCAGTTCTGGGCCCCTCAGTTCAAGAAGGACAGGGAACTGCTTGAAAGAATCCAGCACAGAGCCACAAAGATGATGGAGTGGAACATTTCCCTTCTGATGAAAGGCTGAGGGAGCTGGGTCTCTTTAGCTTGGAGAAGAGGAGACTGAGGGGTGACCTCATGAATGTTTATAAATACATAAAGGGCGAGTGTCAGGAGGATGGAGCCAGGCTCTGCTCTGTTATGTCCAATGATAGGACAAGGGGCAACAGGTGTAGGCTGGAGTATAAGAGGTTCCACAGAAACATAAGGAAAACCTTTTTCGCTGTGAGGGTGACAGAGCCTGGAACAGGCTGCCCAGAGGGGTTGTGGAGTCTCGTTCTCTGGAGACATTCAAAACCCACCTGGACGTGTTCCTGCCTGACCTGCTCTTGGTGATCCTGCTCTGACAGGGGGTTTGTACTAGATGATCTTCCGAGGTCCCTTCCAACCCCTAACATTCTGTGATTCTGTATACATGTCTTGTCCTGTTTTGCCGGGGATGTTACCAGGGAGCAGAGGAGCAGTGCTCCTGCAGGGATCCACACCTTGGAGAAACCAGGTGGGATCTCAACCACACGCCATTGTGTGCTCTGAAAGATGAATGCACGTTAAATATTATTAAGAAGACTTCACGACACATCTCACAGACAAACCCAACCTGAGATGAACTTGCCGTGCTGGTGTTCCCAGCAGGACTGAAGCCAGTCCTGGTCTGGAAGGTGAGCTGGTGTTTGCTCAGCAGCAGTGCAAAACCAGAGGCAGGGAGGGATGGAAAGCTGGGCTTGCCCAGCTCTGCTTCTGTGTAGGCAATATCATGTTTCTCTCAGCAAAACCTTCATCAAAGGGGATATGAAATCATCCTTTTTCAGGGAGTTACTGAAGATGTTGTGGGAGTATCAGCAAACATCAGCAGGGGTGGAAGAAACTCAGGGAAAGGTCAAAGCAGGATATTACTGCTCTTCCCCTGAAGGGTAAAAAAAAAATATACTGCCATTTCACCACAGAGGATCAGATGCATTAAAGGGTAACCATATGCCCATGACAGAAAAAAAGGCAACAAAAATATTAAAACAAAACATCATTTGCTTTTAAACCACTTTTCACTTTTGCAGAGTCCTTTGATATTTTTTAGACCCAAAGCCTAAATGAAAAGTCTGGATCTCTGATGAATAAAATACATTTCTCAAAGTGAAACATTCTTCTTTCGAAAAAAATAATAAAAGAAAAAATAAAAAGAAAACAATCAGAAAAAGAAAACATGGTAGTTTTTTGACCCAGTAAAAGACCCATCTACTTGCAGATTTTTTTTCACTCAATGCAGAACAGGAGATGACAGAGCTCAGTGGAAATCATGGAAGCTTGCTAGGGAATACACAGCACAGGAAAAGCCCAACGTATGCACATGCTTTTTCCTATCTTCACCTTGTACTCTGCTCTGTGAACCTCCAAGTGAACAAAGAGCCCTTTGTTTTGAAGAAACTGCTCTAAGACACCTTAGCAGAAGCAGATGGGAAATAATATATTTATTTCATGACCCAGGGTGCGGAATAAAAATTTTCTGTCTTTAGCAAGTGCTTGTGCTATTAAACTATGACAAATGAGGTTGTCAGAGGGTAAATATGGCACAACCTGCTGTTGTGCCTGATAAGAGGTGCCAGTAAAAATGCAGAAAGTTTAAGAAAGAAATAGAAAACTACTTGCCCTCTTATTTATGAACTTAAAGTAATAAGTAAAGTTCCAATCCAAATACTCATGCTGTGAGACTGTGACCTTTTCACAAGAGATCTGCTCTAATTATAGTTAAATTCTATCCGTGGCCATGGGCCCAGCTTTTAAAAACACTTTGCACCGAAGTAACCTTACAAGGGAGAGTAAATCAGCAGGCCTGAATACCTTCATCCAGACACAAAAAAGAATTTCATGGAGCCCTGTGCAACTTGGATGAAAGAAAATTCATCTGATCAAAACTCGTTTCAATGGGATATTACCATTGCATAAAAATAAACACTGCAGGAGAAAAGGTCCTCTGAGATATTGCAGTTCCTGCAGACACACAGACACACACACACAGAACATAAAGCAAGGGCAAGATCCCTGCCCTGAGGATTTCTGCAGCTTTCCCTCTGTCCCTGGGGCTCATTTGACTGTCTAATGGCATCACACAAATATTCATGAGGCTCTTGCTTTATGACAGTCTCAGTGAATATTCAGATCTGATATCTGGAGTCTCACACCAGTGTTTCTAAACCTGGCAGCAAAGGGAAAAGGTTTACGTTTGTCAGCAGAGGCCAGATGAGGCGGAATTATCAGGAAAACAAACCAGCACAACCATTGTGCAAGCTCAGCCGCTGAGGTACTTTTAAGGCACAAACCCCAAAGTATTTCATTATGGTTTTAGTAATAAATTACACCGTTCATAAAAGCTTTCACATGCACCTTTCTGAACCGTACTATCTTTCTAATTAGAGCCATTTGGCAGTGGGGAAATACTGCTTGTATCAAATCCCAAGATACTCACGTATTCCCCAGTTTTATAGAGATCTAGTAGCTGGATCTCCTGGCTGGTTGACCTGAGGTATCTAATCCAAAATTCTTTGAACCCTTAAAAGCTTCAAATAGCTACAGTTTACAAGCACATTCCTGTGACTTAGCCTGCTCTATAAAAGCAAGCATGTTGCTTAGGATAGAACTTCTGCTAAAGCAGAAAATACATTCACAGGGTCGGGATCTCACTTTGCAAAGGTGACAAGAAGACAGAACCAAGGCAGTGAAGGTCACGCCAGCATCCCAAAGCTTGTGTAACTGTCCCAAACTACCCACCTGATGCAGCTCTGTAAAGGAGATGGTGCCACCCCCTTGGAATGAGCAACGTGGTTGGAAACAAGATTTGAGCACGGACCAGATTGTTAAACAGGAAGAAAATAAAACCCAATAAAGACAAATTAGTCTAATAGAAAGCAAAAAGAACGGGGTAAATAAAACTGCCATGCCATTCTCCCATTGACAGAAATGCTCTCTGGTGCTGAGTGAAAACACAAAATTAATAATCCTCTTAGTAGGGGAAGGAACAAAGGGGGATTTTTTTGTCTGTTACGTTTTCAATTCAATAAATTTTCAATTTATATTTCAATATAAAATTAAGTCTGAGGTGCTTATTCGAGTTGTATAATGAGATAATGTAGAGTGCACACAAATTATTTAATTGGTTCAGATTAAACCTTGCTCTAAAATTTCTTTATAATTTCACTTCCATAAAGCAAGGACAGATGTTCTTTATTTGTGTTAAGTATTCTTCTATTGGGCAGTGAATAAGGTGGTTTGTTCTTGAGAAAACTTGTTTCATATGCTAGTGGGCTGAATGTTTTCTGAAGATATCTATTGCTAATGTCTGTTTTCTCCTCTTTCAACATGTATGAATAAATCTTATCAACAAATTATTTATTGGAAAACAAGCAAATGAATTGGAAGAGCCAGTCTCTAATGTTCCAAGGTTTTCATATCTGTGCAGAGTCAAATCCACTTGGAAATCCTGTTATTAATTATTCATCTGAAAACACGCTGCGATAAAAAGCTACCAAACAACAAGCTCCCTTTGGTATCTAAAAAAAACTAACCACAGTGGGCATAGGAGAAATTTAAAATGCTATAGCCTCTCCCTCCTCCAGGAGAGTCAGCAAAGTGTTTTCCCTTGGTAAGGACAGGCTGAGCTGATGCTCAAACTTGGATGTCTCCAGTGTAGATGGTTTATTCCCAGCAGAGATGATGGAGAGAAAGACTCACTCATAGGATGAGACTCCTCTCACCACAAGGTAGAGTCCCAAACCCAAACTCAGTTTTAGACATCTACAGGTGTGTGACAAGAATCTCACCACAGGTCAGTAGCCATGAAAACACCCAAATTTGACCACCACTTAAGAAAATACTCTAAGTCACTTAAAATACTGAATCTTACAATTTGCTTGAGGGGTTGTATTCATCCCCATCTGACTTTCCATCCAAAATGCATGTTAACAGGTCTACTGCCTATGGGGAGATAGATTAAGCCAAAATTGGGGGCAACTAAGGTTTATAGAAGACTCTTGATGGACATCTAAGACCCAGTGGCACTTTGCAAATGAAAATAATTAAGTCCACATATTACAGTAAATTGGGAGTATTGCAAACACCACTCAGAATGGAGAAATGATTCATTCAAGCCCTGAGAGGATGGATGGATTGGCAGGAAATAACAAAATGAGATTCATCTTGGAAAAGAAAAGAAATTAAAACATCTGGGCAAAAGGAAATAATCACAAGCACAGATTTTAGTGGGAGGAAGGAACCTTGCTAATGAAATACTCAGAGACATAGAAACACTTTCTGTGAGGAAGGGAAGTAACTTCTTCCCTTTCCAATCTCTGACAAAATGTCTGTAATATGAAAATAAAAATGTAAAAAGAAAAATTACAAGCTAAAGTGTCCAGAATGACCACAGTGTTTCTATTGTTCACACAGATATTAAATTACATTTGTACAGTATTGACAAGAGACACTTTTCTTCCCACCACCACAGCCCAAGCCATCTATGACTCCACAAGACCTCAGTTAAACTAAAGAGTGGGATAAAATTCACAAGGGATTACGGAAAGAAACAAAAAGCCAATTTCCTGAAAGACTTTTTTTTTCTTGAGGTGATCTCCTCCTTGAGGCTTCACATTTAGATGATAAAACATAACCCTGTCCTGCTTCAAGCTGTATCTGTGCACAGTACAACCAGTGAAGTACAGAGAGATCAGCGCTCACCCCATGGGAAATTCTGAAACTTAATTTTGTTCCCAAGAAGGACAAAGAGCAGCAAGAGAGATTTTCTGTGACCCACACAACTCTGAAAACTGTGGAGCTAAAACATTTCATTCGGATTACTGAAATGTAGTCTTCCATTTGTGTTAAGGCTAGTGCACAGGCTGTGAGCAAGGCGGTGGGTGATGTACCCTGCTGTGCCCTCTCCACCTTTTCCTCCAGCAGTCCCTTCCCAGGGCTTGGCATTGCAGGAATTTGCAGGATAGCTGCAAAGTGAGAGCACAGAGAGCTCACAGACATCTAACTATCCATCATGGTATGTGCCACAGATATGTATACTCCTTGCTCTCCAAAGGTAGGAGTTTCAGAACTTCTTGTCAGCCCTGGGCTTCTCCTGCCCTCTATTCTGAGCTTATTGTGTTTCTGTTGCAAACGCCAAGCTTTTCCAGTTAACCTTCATCCGGATGAGCTAGCAGAGCTCTGCCCCAGCCTGTGTTTGGAGCATTGTTACTGCACGTTTGGAGGGGCAGAGCTGTCTCCTCAGCAGGAGCAAGGCTGGTTCTTTTGCCCATTCCTAGAATCATAAAATGGTTTGGGTTGGAAGGGACTTTAAAGATTATTTACTTCCACACTCACCGCCATGGGCAGAGTCACCTTCCACTAGAGCAGGCTGCTCAAAGCTCTGTCCAACCTGGCTTTGAACACTTGCAGGGAGCGGGCATTGACTGACCTTCTCGAGCTCCTGTGCAGGGTGGAAATGCTACAGGTAGGGTCCCATTCAAAGGTGAGAAGGACCCTGGAGGGCATTTCTTGCACAAGATATTGTGCAGGGTAAAACTGCATCCTGTGGGCAAATGAATGGGGAGCACTAGTTGTTGCAGCAGTTGACGAGAGCTGGGACTTCTCGGGCCCTTGAGTATCTGAATTGTGTGACCAATGCAGTGAAAAATTATAATCTAATACAGCCAGGAGTATTCTGTTTGGAGCATCCTCCATATGTTAATTATTAATAATACAGTTATGAGAAAAGTTCCTGTTCCAGCTCTCTATTAAATAGGATTTACACAGCCATCTGGTGTTCTGTTTAATTCTTCTTTTTTTTTTTTTTTTACCCCAATTTGTGTGCCTACTGTTAATTAAATTACAACTCGTGAAAGAGAAAGGTGCTCTGGCTTTGTGATGGCTATGAACTGAGACGCTGAGAAAACAAGAGGTGGGCATTCAACATTTGCAATTAAAAGAATACAGCAACAAAAATTCTGACATTTGGAAAGGAGGAGAATGAATGTCACCTCCTATAGAGAAGCAAAAGCTTTAGACCTAAAGGTAAATGTCAACATATAACCCCCCTGCCAGCATTAAAAGATTACAAGGAAGGAGCATAGCAGTGCAGACAAAAATGAGAGGAGAAAATATGAAGGGGCCTGTAAGGCTGATATACACCAGTGAAGTGGTTTTGTCGTGGTCCATCAAAAACTGCATTTTCTCACTATTATCTGTCCAAGAGAAGAGTCCAAGACACGAGTTGTCCCAGTCTCTGAATCTATGCTTCTCACAGGTAGAAATCACATCCTAGCTTATTGAGAAATGAGAAAGCCTGTCTACCCTTATATTTCCAGTAGCTGATTGAAAATTGCTTAATTTTTTCAAGAAAAGAAAAAAAACCAAACAACCCCACATTGTTCTTCAGTTCTCAGTCAAGAACATGACAAACTCTCACTTAGATGTTGTAAGCCTGCATGAAGAACAGCTGAGAGTGTCTTTGGCTCAAGAACCTCAAGATCAGTTTTATTTTCTTTCCTTGGGACCAAAACTCCAATTTAGCAACACAAGCCACTTTTTGCTATAATCCGCCAGAAACATCCAACCTAAAGAATTCCTCTTGCACATTTACGCCGCTTTTGATTTTGCCACTTCCATGAGCAGCTGCTGGACTCCACCATGGTGCTGGCTCTCATGCTGATGTGAACAGCTTTACTACAGCATCAGCAGGGTTGCTCTTCCTTCACCCAGCCTTCCTCCTCCCTTTGCCCAAGGTCTTGCAGTGCTGGAGGAGAAAGAAACCAGTTCTTGGCCGGAGCACGCAAGTGCAAAGCACAGCTAAATAATCTCAGGGGAGACAGCAGTAAATTTGCAACGATCCCATGATATGGGCTAAAAGTTCATTTCTTGGGGAGAATCCAGGACTCAGTAAATGTTCGAGAGTTTGCAAATTGTTTGGTTTGCTCTTGAGAAACTGTTCCCATTGTAATAATTTTTTTTTTGAGGCATCATGAATCATTAAGACAGCTAATTCGAATGAAAAAATGACTCCAGAAAACTTGAGGACATTAAGTGCAGTTTACCAAGAATCCCGGGGTACAGAGTGATTATTTAGTTCTTTCAGGAAGGGTAGAAAATTAGAGTAATGAGTGTTTTTTAAAGACCACTTTTCAAACTACTGTAATTTTTGGATTTTGCTGTGAAATAGGTACAAGCAGAGTTTCTTCATTCTTCATTTGCCTTCTATATAAAGTCCTCCAATTATATCAGAGCCTTAAACTTGTTTCCTCACCAACATCTCACACGTGCTAGTCTCATGTTTTGCAGAAAAAAAAAAGGGGGGAGGGGGAGGGAGATACACAAGTAGTCTGGAACCTTTAACGCTTTCTTGAATGACTTTCCAAGGTTTATCTTAAATTTTGTAAATTAGGAAGAAAAGATAACAATCAATTTAAACTGTGTCCTTTCTGTTGAATGGAGAACTGTTTTTAGGAGTGGCAAAGAGGTGAACCAACAGGGAATTCTAACAGGGAATAGTTCAGAGAAAAATCACTTAGGGCCTGGACAAAAACCTGTTGTAGATACTAGTTGCTGGTTCACTCAGTAGAGGAGACAAGAAGGCTTCAATCCCCTTTTTAACCCTGACCTGCACACAAGAGTTTCCTACACCGATAGAACGTGATCAGTGGAGAGGTCCGTGAACATTCAGGTCAAGGGCAAGTTTCCCCCAGCTTCAGAAATTCTCTCAGCTTCAAAATTTTTCCACCTCTGCATCCTCCTGGCCTCTGTGGCCATTGGCCTTTGAGGGTTGGAGAACTCTATGAGGGCTGTGATCTGGGTGGGCGGATGCAATTGCTCTCCTGGCTGAGAATGGGAGCCCTTGATATCTTTCCCAGACTCTGGAAACATAAATGTGTTAAATTACAGACTGCATCAGCAGCTGTAAAAGTAAAATTATGGATATTAAATAATAATTTTCAATATAAATTGTTCTCTGCAAATTTTTATCAAAGAAAGGCTGCTGTAGGTACTTAAAGTACTAATATGAAAGTGTGAATTAAGAAGTTAGTGGGAGAAATAGATTTTTTTTCTTAGACATCAAGTAGATCTTGAAGTTTCAGATGAGAATGTAAATATTTAGTCTGGATGCTAACTTAGTGGAAAATCCCCATGACAACTAACAGCTCTTTTATTTTATTTTTCTCAGACAATCCTGAAGTTGCCTTATCTAAGAATCTTCTTTCTGTTGAGAAGAAAGAACGAATATAAAACACTTCAGTAGCTCTATATTCATTTAAGTTAGAATATCTTTCTTTCTCTGGCTGATGTAGAGCTTGCTGAGCTGAAGAATGCACACCTGACCTTCTGAATGTTGGTGCTAATGGAAGAGATAGGGAACAGGGGTGGTGGGCGTAGCTTTAGTCCATTTATTAGTCCTACCCTGCCAACTAAACTTCCAGGACAAAACAATGAAATAAAATTGCAAACACAACCATTTCTGTGCCAGTCCAGTCCCAGAGCATAATTAAAAAAGTAGAAAGGTCTTTATATCCCTGGAACTGTCACTGGGTGAGTTACAACCAGCCACATCTCAGCATCTGGACTTGCCCCGGCCAGGCAGCGCTGCCAGACCAAGGGATGGAGCTTGGGGATTTTGGCACTGTGGGTGGGATGTGACTTGGTGCACCTGCCTCAGTCTGCCTTTCACACCTGGGGGGGCCACATGTGATCTCGCTTACATCCACAAATCATTGCATTAGCTTTGAAAAAGTCACTTGGGATTTACAGAATCTGTCCAAGAATCGATTTAATAAAAATGTATAATAATTCACGCCCCTTCTCACCCCTCTCTAGCACAGGATTTTCTTAAAATGAAAATAGATTTCAAAGCACAGGGTTTGTATACATAAGCCTAAATATCTCTCAGCTAGATAAGAAACTTGTACCTGAAATGCACTGCCTGGAGGAAATCATTACTGTGTTACCATAACACAATCACCTTTTTCTGCAAGTGTGATAAATACCAGTCTGTTATCACACGTCACTGCCAATCACCAAAGCCATCTATCTGAACATGGTTTTGCTTCCCACAAATGGAACTATCTTCCTTTCAAGTTAGGAATTAAATGCTCAGCTTACCCATAGACATATACTACCTTCTGAAAAGAATATTCTGCAAATTGCTAACCCGAGAGTCAACATGAGGTTGACGAATCCTCATGTTCGTGTTCTGTAATTAGTTTAACAGTTATTATCGGGGGGCAACAAGTTGCTGTGATCCAGAACAGATGCTCAGCTTTCCTGGGCATAGGAAAATATTGATACATAAAAAGCCCAACCATATATGACCCACCACAGATGCTTTAGGTCAGGGTTCATGCATTACGAAAAGGAGCACATATAAGCAGTGTAAGAAATGGTGGAAATGTTCTTCTGAAACCTGCTAAGCCAGGATTAACATGCTCAGAGCAGCACAGTAACTAGTGACAATTTCTCCCCAGCTAGTGGCCTTGCTATCTAAAGGATGACACAAATATTTAGAAAAATAAAGCAGCAAAATAGTGCAGAAGACTTCATACATTGAAAAGGCTTGAGGTTCTGACCGACTTTGTAATTCTCAGACCAGAGGTCACTGGGGACTATTCCTTGTTAAGGTGCTCTCACTGAGTTTTAGATGAGTTCATTTTCTGAAAGAATACCAGAGCAATTTTGGCCTCCTGTTACACCTAAGCAATAGCTTCAATAACTAAACTTGACCCAGGTTGTTGAAAGGCATCTAACTAAAAGTAAACTGAGATGTTACGCTCAGTATTGTTGATGGAACGATTCAGAGACACAGCATCCTAGGAGGAAATATTTGGCTCCATACTATGTGCTCCTGCACAAAAGCAATTCATTTCAAACAAGAGATTTAAGATTCTCTTTAATTAATGACTTTCATTACAGGAAAAGACCTCCTCTAGCCAGCACAACAGCATGGTCAAGAGGCAAACTGGAGCAGGTGGTAGGTTTGGGAGAGGAAAGAGAGAGCAGATGTTAGCTTGAAAATTTGGAATGCTCTTCGAGTCCCATAGCAGGAGACCAGTTTCCATCAGTGCATATTGTAGGAGCAATTAATTGGGACCACCCAAGCCTAGGATTTGCCAGAATCAAATTTTCCATTCACACAACACACATCCATAAAGCTGAATGTTTCTTCAAAATACTTCTAGAAGTCATTCAGCTTTCTTACTTTTCCTTAAAATATACACTTGTTTTGTAGATTTGGGGAAACCTGAACATTTTTGATGGTTTTCAAGTGGCTTTGGAGACTAACTAATAAGAGATGTGGATCAGAGCTAAGTGGTCAGGGAGCATTTGAAAGCAGACAGGTGAGACAAGAAACTTGGTCTGCTGGCTTCGATCAGGCTGCTGAGTGTAGCTATTTTCTCCATTGAATCAGAAGATTTAATTTGCAGGAAACACAGATGGTTTGTGAATGGTGAGGATCCGGACTAGATGCTCTGTTTTTATAATCTGTGGCCGAAGATGCCCCAGCACCTGCTAGGTTCATCCCTTACCTTCACAGAAATCACAGTGAAGGAAAGAAGACCATCGGTTTGGTCCAGTAACAAGTCTTGGTCCCTGCTGAAGTCTTCAGAGATTCTTAGTCATGACTTGCCCTTTGGGCCAGCTATACATCCATGTCTATCACTATAAAATAAATGCCATACCTGCTGTAATATGCCCTTTGCAAATAACCTTCTCCATATTAAAGTCTGTGATAAATGCAAATCAAGCCATAAAACACTGAAATTCTTGGGACAGTCCCTGTCCCATTGAAATCTACCTTTCATTTATTATTTTTCAAGTGACATTAAGGAAGCATAAATTAGATGTGAAGACGTATTGACCAGAAACCTAGAGAAACAGCTTACCTTTTTGACCTCGTATTTAATAGCAAGCTTAATCCTGCTCAGACTTGGCCGGTGGTGCTCAGGACACAAATGTATGTTGACATCTCCATTCAGAATAGCCTCGACTTCTTCAGTATCTCTGCACAGGTCCAGCACTCCCACGACAAAGTCCTTGCATTGCATAGATAGCTTTCTATAGTCATTCTAAGGGAAAACAGGGAAAAATTAGTTGCTTGTGCCTTTGAAAAACACACCTTGAATGAACAAACAAAAAAAAGCAAGCAAGAGCCATTATGAGCAAGGTTACTTCTGCAAAACTACTGGCTGGCATAGTAAGAAATCACTTGATTTTACCCAGGGTGTAACTGGCTTTCACAAATAGACGTGAACTCCTCCAGACTTAATCAGCAATGTTTCTCTCAGCAGCACAGTTTACATTACAATAGAGCATGCTTTACAGAACAAGCAATTTATAAGCAATTATAAATTATAATAAATTACTAGCAGTTTATAGGGAAATCTTGATTTTAAGCAATCGCTTGATGTCTCCTCTCTGTGTAGTGTATCTTCTGGGACTGTGAAAAGAGAGCCAAACAAAAGTCCTGCTAAGAAGTTAGATTTTACAGCAGATTTTACAATCTACATTCCTTGCTAGCAATTCTTTCTTTAGTAACACTCAAGGAGATTCAGACTGGTGTACCAAGCTGGTGCATCATGCAGATGTGTTCAAATGAATTACACAGTTAAAATATCAATTTCACTTTCAAATTCATTACCTAACACTTTGTTTAAACAGTCCCAAAAGGGCATCCAGAGGATCATTTTTGACATAATGCTTCTCAAGGCAATGGGACTTCAGAAACTCAATGTGATTTCCTATGAAATAATTTCACCTTGCAAATCCAAATTATACTTATGGGAAGAGAGATAGTAGGTAGCTGACTTGACAGAGAGATAGAAAAGCAATTTCACTGCCTTAAATTAAATTGTGGTTGATTTTCACATGCTGACACTTAAAAAAAACTGAGGAAAATGCCACCCCCTGAGTAAATGCCATAAATTAGAACACAGTTAAGGCTATCATTAATATCCTAACAAAATGATAACGTGAAAGACTCAATGCAACAGATAGAAATAATAAGCATACGACAAGCTCTTACTGACTTGAGAGATCTTTTCAAATTAGGTTTGATGAGTTAATTAAATTCAGCAGCTTATCTAATTAAGCCAGCAGCCAAAAAAAGAAGATAGTCAAACCTGGCTTTGATGAAGTGATAAGGGTAACCTGGTTTCATACTCTTATATTTTCTAAGTTATTAATTCTAACTCTTACACATAGCAATATATCACCCTGCCTTGTTAGGCAAAGGTCTCAAAGCCCTGTGCAAACATTTTTTGATCATGTGGAACACCATTGTCTGAAATGTGATGTTGTTAGAGGTGGCTAAATTTCTTTGGGCAGTTTTTCCCCTTCAGAACTGAGATGCTCTTGATAATGAATATTTTTTAAGTCAGTTGGTTTAATGACTTTGTCATAGGTTGAGATTGCATCTAATGTGTGTATGTCCCAGCTTTGCTTACTATGGTGTCTTGGATGCTGAAGACTAAGAAGAGCTGTTTTATTCTGCACAGAAATATTTAATAGTTGCAGGGAAACAGAAAGCCCTTCAGGGCTGGGATTAGAGCATTCTCAAAGGGAAGAAGCCATTTCTGATAGGTGTTTAGGAGAAGGGTCTGACGAGGAGGCTGGGGAATAGTCTGTATTTCAGTGGTGAGTCCTTCTGCAAGGTCTTTAGTATTTGTATGGTTACATTCAAGCTTGAGTGCAGGAAGTTCCACCTCAACATGAGGAAGAACTTCTTTACTGTAAGGGTTACAGAGCACTGGAACAGACTCCCCAGAGAGGCTGTGGAGTCTCCTCCTCTGGAGACTTTCCAGACCTGTCTGGATGCATTTCTGCGTGATCTGCTCTAGTTGTGTCCTGCTCTGGCAGGAAGGTTGGACTCAATGATCTTTGGAGGTCCCTTCCAACCCCTAACATTCTGTGATTCCCTTATCTATCAAAGAGGTTGAAATTTGGGTTTAGCTTTTCCCCCATCAGTGCTGTAATCAGAATGCCTGTTCTAATTGGAGCGTTCATAAAGGGAGATCAGCAAGAACTTCAAATCTTTGTTAAAAGGAGATACAGTATATGAACAAACAGATGTTTATCTCTGGTAGAGCAGGTGCATGCCCCATTGCAGAAACGGGGAAGACTTCTATAAAGGTGCCAATTTAGAGCACTAAGATTTAAGATGCCTTCAAGGTTCAGGCAGAAAGTGACTGTATATTTGCATCTAAATCTAGTACCTAAGTGTTTTGTGGAGATAGGGTTTGTAGAGTGAATGTTGTCAACTATGGGGTGAAGTAAGGTCTGAAATGTAAATGAAAGACAGATTGTACTTTGTGGATTCAAAGTGCTCCTCTGTAATCAATTCCGTGCTTTAATCTTCACACCACCAAGATGAATTTCAATAAATATAAAGCTTGTCTGTTCACTGAGAGAAGAGATGCCCAAATAAAACCATCAGCCTTGAAGTACCTACAGAAATTGTGACAGACAGAAAATACAGATAGATCTGAAAATAGATGTAATCTGGGCATGAAACACCAAGTACCACAGGGAATGGAGACACTTAATTAGCCCAGAAGGTTTTAATAAAACAAGAGTGTGAACTCTGCTAAGCTTTAATACCATTCTCTATGTACTCTTTGCAAAGTTCACAAGCTTATCTCTCACCCAGAACATTTCAGGTAATTCCCATCACCATCTCCACGTCATCGGAACAACTAGGATATATTATTTTCTTAAGGAAATCAGTTTAGTTAGCAACTAGGAAAGTGCTTCTAAAGCAACTGTAAATGGCAGGCTCCCAGCTGGCAAACTCCATTAAGACTCAACTTTATTCACATCTCCAAGCCTAATTTTTTACTGCTTCTGTACATTTGCAGGCACTATGAGCGATTTTTCTGTCCAGTGATATTTGCAGCAATATTTAAGTAGACATAAGCAGCAAAACAATCTACCCAAGATACAGGCTGTATAAAGAATAAATAAAATAAATA
>WUAM01000119.1:5693853-5705522 GCA_024336885.1 Actenoides hombroni
GGAAAAGAAATCAAAACACAACAATGTATGTGAAACCCTTCACTGGAGAAGAGCCAGAATTTCCCCATTTATATTGAAATAAAAACCTTACAGGCAATCTGCAGCCAGGCAGGAGAGTAGGTTACTGCTCTCAGGAAGTTTTACTCATGTGTTAAGACAAGCCCTCAGTGATCACTGAGCCTGCTGGTGATCCCTTTCAGAAAAGCATTTGTCACTTTTGTTCTGGCTTCCTTAATGCTCCCAGTCTGCACAGAAAATCCTGTTCAGTCTGACAATGAGATCACAGCCACACAGTGACTCTCCTCATGGCTTTCCCTTTGCAAGCACAGGTTATTGACTATCTTTACTAAAAACTGAGATTAGGAGGAGACTGACAGCCAAGCTTCTCCTGACCCTGGCTTGCATAATGTAGCATTGATGACGCAAGCAGAAACCACCTACTTGCGTATAAAATACTGAATTACAAGTCATGACACATGAGAAAGAACTCAAGGGAGTCAAGAAGATTTACAAGCAGCATGGAAGCTAGACTAGTGTCTAAATTGCCTGAATTTCACACATTTGGAAGCATCTGAGATCCTGCACACCCAGCACATAGAGTGCTGTGGCAGTGGTGGGGCTCGCTTTTGCATAGGAAGGCTGGAGCTCCAGGGCAAGGGTTAGAGAGGGGTGGAAGAGTCAGGAGGAGGAGGTAAAGGAGAACGAGAACGCGTTCCCAGTTACCTTTTGTTACCCCAGGTTTTTTGAGGATCAGAGCTCTGAGGACTCTTGGTGACTCTGCCAGGAGACAGAGGGAAAGATGGTCACTGTGTCTTGAGGTGCAAAGGGTCACTCTCCTCTTCCCCACCACCTCTACCAGGTGGGTTCAACCCCCAATCCAGACACTTCATGGCCTTTCTGGTCCAAATACATTTCAGGGGGAACCCTTCTGGTTGCCA
The DNA here is from genome assembly GCA_024336885.1 of Actenoides hombroni. Classification (NCBI taxonomy): domain Eukaryota; kingdom Metazoa; phylum Chordata; class Aves; order Coraciiformes; family Alcedinidae; genus Actenoides; species Actenoides hombroni. The sequence continues at coordinate 5,694,792 of WUAM01000119.1, forward strand.
GTCTGGCCAGGCAGTGGGCTGTGGGAGAGAGTCCTCCCTCCCACCTCAACAAGAAACTCATGTCTGGAGACACAAACCCCAGCTCAGTCTTCTTGGCAATGCTGACACAGGCAATGACAATATCCCGAACCTGACTACTCCAACTAGCTACCACGTTATAGAAGTCTGAGGATTATGAGTTTCATAAAACAGATGGATCTTTACAGTAATGAAAAACACAAATCACACATCGGGGACGCTGGGGTCTCATCCCGACAAGTTGACCACTGTCAAGCCTCGGGGAGGATGATGAAGGATACAACCAAGTCCACAAGAGAGCCAGTCTGCTTCAAATAACACATGGAACAGTATTTTATTTTCTTTAGACAGTGAGCAGAGAAGCATCAGGGTAATGCTTGAGAATGTTACAATATAATTTTTTAAAAACTAGAACGTAATAAAAGGATTCTAAATTAGCCATTTCCTGCTTCTTCTAACACTGTTGTGCATGTGGAGTTAAAAATGTCTAATTTTGCTGTTTTGAAAAGGCTGATGGTACTTGTCATTCACTGCAATTTCTCTGAGTACCCTATTATTATCTGTTGATTATGTTCTAAATGAACTCTGTCATGTCTCCACATCTGTTCAACACCACCCAGATTTCTTCAGAAGAGAGCTGTTTCAGGTCAGAGGGATGCAGTCTGAGTAAAAAGTTAAGTGAAATGAGAAAAATTAAAACCAGCAACCTACCTTGGCTAGTTAACTACAAAAAAAAAATTAATAATAATAAAAAAAAAATTCCAACAAAAAAACTACTGTTTTAAAATCAATCACAGTCAAGGATTGAAAAGGAACTTCATTCATGGGAACCTACCTCTGAAATGCCAGCCTTGCGGGTGCATTTTGGACAGCACATAGACATGTCTGGCCTTGGTGCTGCAGCACATAGTGAGCTGGTCTGAGATTTGCTGAAGCCCTCGGTTCAGATGAGCTTTCACCAGGAACTGGAGTGGGGCCAATGGTTCAGCAATGAAGAAGATCAAACAACTTTATACGCAATTACAAACTACCTTCCCAGTCCCAGATTCAGAAACACAGTTGGGTTTATGCTTTTAAGTCTTGCTGATGCTGACGAACTACTTACCAGCGTGTGTTACAGTGAAGCACCAAAGCAATCTTCTCTTGGGCTTCAGGAATTTTGAAGTGGGGTAAGTTTGTCAATCAACTTGCAGGAATTTTTTTTGGTTGTAATCATTGTAGATTAGTCACTGCTCAGCTCTTACTGGAAATGAGGCCACTGACCCACAGGACAGTGCATGGCACACAAGTAGAGAACAACCTATACAAGTGCACTATTAATGAAAATCACTCCCTATCTCATCATTTAGGACATTTAATTAAATTCACTCTCATAATTGCTTCCAAATAACATTGTGAAGAGCAAAACAGGAACCTCACGGTTTTTACTGATATCCTTTATACAACTAATTGTTCTGTTAGCCTGGTACTAAAGATTCAGGGTCAGGCTGCTGCTCAGAAAAACTAGTATCATAGATGAGTTTCCCTTTGAATATATAACCACATATCTGACTCTGAATGTTTTCATCCACAGACCTTTTTCTAGGGGGAAAAAAATAGGCAACCTAATGCTGCTTATCTACAAACTTTTTTTTGTTTTTCCTAAATAAAAGGAGGAAAAGGGGAACAGACACAGGATGATGGCTATGTATTAAGGCCACCATTTCTCAAGGGCTGTGCCCATGGTATATTACCTATTCTAAGTCTGCCCCACTGGAATTTGAAGGCTTCCACACAAATCCAAGACTTTTGGAACTAATGGACATGAACATCCAGCGTCAGTGACTGGGGCTATCGCAGCATCAGAAAGCCTCAGTGTGCTCTCAGTGCATTCACAGATTGACTGCATGGCACAAATCCGATGCAGCCAATCTCCTGTCTGTGAGCAGTGCAGGAGCTGGGCACTCAGCAGCAAATCTGGCATTTCTGGGTAGCATTAAACGTGCTGTGCACATGAAAGCTGTAGCTACATTGCACAGAGCCTCCTTTTATGTCTCCTTGAAGCCCTTGGCTCTTTGTATTTAATCTACATCACACACACACACATATATATCACGGGGAGAAATGTTGTGTTGCTTAGATTAGCATTTTGAGAAGCAGCAGCAGGGGGAAAAAAAAAATAAAGAAAAGTAATTCTGTAAACATGAACAGAAAACTCCCTGTAATAAAAACACTTGTAGAAAGAAAACAAAGGTGAGAGAGAGGGGGGCAGAAAGCCAGTAATGTTACATGCTAGACTGGAAATGAAATTTTTAAATAAACCATCATGTCAAATATTCAAAATGCTTATAAATATTTACCAATTAGATATCACATGAAATATGCACAAGCCAATTTAGAAGCTGTTGGACAAATTTCCTTCTGGGTATTTACATTGCTTGTGACTGGCCATATGTTTAGGAATAAAAAAAGGCCTGTGGGAGGGATGGAGCTGAGAGGAGATGCTGAGAGCCCTGTGCTGAATCTGCTCATGTAACCATGTTACCTTCTGAAGCGCACTGAGCACCCCTTCCAAAGAGCTCTTGTCAGCTGTGCACATAACTGCTGATGCTTTTGAATACAGTTGAGTATATTTTTATTGTTTCCTGACTAAATGCTTACATAGGTAGACTATGCCAAGGCTGTATACTTAATTTTCCAGAATGCACAACATCAAGTTAGTTTATGTTGTCTTGCTTCTTAGGTGGCAGCACACCAGTGGTTTTTTTGGAGCTTTGGGTGTACTGTGTCACAGTCAGCGGGCATGTTTCTGAACAGAAAGCCAAGTGCTCATTTAAGATATTTCACTACTCGGGTGCACATTGCTAAACATGTCTGGAGGTAGCAACAGATGCCACTGGTTCATTATTTCAGTGATACAGATCTTCAGTTCTTCACCACCATGGAGCATAATGTAATAAGCAATCTCTTCAAATACCAGAGTCTGACATTTCAAAAGAGTGTCTCTTGCTTTCCAAGCAATTTGGACCTTTATTAAATGGATCCAAGATAAACATGGCAACAGTTTCCTCTCTGAAGAGTGCCAGGCTGCAGCATGGTGGAGCAGAGGGGCAGTGCCTCCAGGCAAAGGGTGATTTCAAATCCTGTGAGGGAGTGTCAGGAGACACCAAGAGATGTGTCCAATAAAAGAGCCCAAGGACAAAACAGACACTGCTGTCTGCGTGGACATTGTTTTTGGTCAAAGAAATCCAGAAAACAACAGCATGTTTTGACTGAGGACCAAAAATTCTGTGTCTTTCAATGAGCCATGAAAATAACATCCCTTGTATCACTACAAGGATTACACTGGCAGTTGCATTGACTGAATTACCATCAGAGTTTGGGGATTTTTGTCCCTCTTTTTTCTGCTCAATAGGTTAGGCTTTCTAGCTGCAATTCATCTCTACTTATGCATTGCAGAAGCTGATCTCTGACAGCACATCCCTTCAACAAGGGGACAAAGCAGAAAAAAATGACTTGGAATACCACCTCATATTTATTGAGTGATAGATATATCAAGTCCTTAAAGAAGCTAGCCAAGATGGTGTTAATGGTTTCTGTGGTGGAGTTAGAAAATCCCTTAAAATTTGTTACTGTGCTTTTGCAGCATCCTTTACAGGTCTCCAGGGATACCTGTAGCCTTCAAAATTAATGTTCCAAGAGCTTTAAAATGGGAATTGTCCAAGGCAGCAGAAAAGCTAGGTTTGCACCTCCCTATCTTGGTTCTACTCTTTGTTCTCTTACTGTTATGTATCTACAAACTTGAACAAAAATTCCTTCTGGGAAATTGTTCAGTTTTGTGACAAACTCAGCTTCTGTGGGACCAAAACCAAGGAATAAATTTTGCAAGCTCCTTCAATCAATAAAAACATTGGAAAATGCAAAATACTTCACTTGGATAATGCCTTCAAACAGTTTTGGGGTTTTTTTGGTGGTTTTTTTTTTTTCCTTTTTAATCTAAAATTAACAGATGTATTATTTTGGGAAGTAAATTCACAGAATCCTAGGAGAAAGCTAGAGACTGAGACTCAACACAACTGATTACTTTTTAGCCAAAGTTTTAGATTCCCTAGCACAAGAAGTTTCAGAATCAGTCCACTGTCAACTCTTTTTACTACTTACATTGAATTTCTTCTATTTGAAACTTAGTCTCCTGTACATGTGAGCCCTCTCTACACTGAAACTAGTGGATCACCTGTCTTAAAGTTCTCATCCTGAACAGAGTACAACCTTTTTTTTAATACACATCGAAGAAGCTGCCATAAGAACACCTCCATCCCTTCGACTCCTTTCCTACAGTCACCTTCTTCCTGACAAATACCATTACTGAGCATCTCCGTAGCACGCACGTGTGCAGAGCCATCAGCGTAGAACTAACACCCTGTTCCAAGTCTCTGAAGATATTTAAATACACTTAGAACAGAGATCACGTTGGTTGTCAATAATTTTAAAATTAAAGTATTTAAAACCTGAAGGTTGGCAGACCAGCTTTTCAGCATAACAGGGTATTTGGTGCTTGGTCTTTCATATGATCTCAGCTGGTTTTCAAACCCACGTCACAAATAAATGACATGTTTAAGCACGAGGTGGGGTTTTTTAACCTTCTTGCAGATTTTCCCAAGCTCATGTGAATGTCTATGCTGAAACACCTGCTTTCAGAAGATAAACAACTGTGTCCCTGGATGTCACATAAACAGGGTAGGCTACACAGAGGGATTAATTAAATGCTCTGACGTGCAAAACTGTCCTGCCAGTAGCTTCTCTTTATTAAACACAAACTACACATTTCAGAATAATGCTCTGCTAAGTCTTTGGTGAAGAAGAGTTTAAGATCTGTTAACATCAGCAGTAAAATCAAGCTCATGACGATACAGTGAAAGACTCCAAATGCCTTTCTACTATTTTCAAATATCTGCTTGCTCCTTGTGTGGGAACATGATGCTGAAAAACAGTTTTTCTTATTTATAAAAATGCAGAGGCCCCCTGCATTAGAGGTGCCTTTATCTCAACTTTACTTTTATCATCATGAATAAATAATTCCTCTTTTACCCCCAGATGTATTCTACAAGGCCAAGGATCCAATGCAGTGTTGGGGTTCTTTGTCTTGCCACCTATTCTGTTTTCACTGGGCACTTAGACATGAGATGAGATGACCAGGAGCAAATCTGCAGCTCTGATGTGGTAGGTATTTCAAAGCACAAAAGTTACCTCAGGGCCAAACTCCTCATTTCACATGCCATCCTATTTTTTCTCTCTGGCATTGTCCTATGTTTACTACATTCCTGATTTGCCTGTTCCAAGCTCCACTGGGGAAGATCCACATTTCCTACACAATCTGAGACTAAATAGTTTCCCTGTGCTAAATGCATTAGCGGCTCTCCTTCAACTGTGTGGCTCTTTTCAGCTCAGCTGCTTGAAACCCTTATGTTTCCTGACAACCAGATGGGAAAAACAGGGATAAAAGAATGGATTTAAATTTAAAGCAATTTTTTGCTTACCACACTTACATTTATCCCCTAAACTGAGCTAAGCACCTTCAGCTTGCTTAAGGAGCATGCTTATATGTTCAAACGTGCTATGAGTCCCATCTCTCATGGGAATTTTGGCTACAAACTGCACCTGGATTTCAGGAGAAAGAGTCCTTCTAAATCCAGCCTGAAAGTGAATTCTGGCTTAACTGAGAGCCATGATGAAACACATCAGTAACTGAAATGACCGCATCTTCCAGATATCAAACAGCCAACTACCACAGTTCCCAATGTCTAGTAAAAACAGCTGCTTGGAAAACCACTCACAAGCATCAGAGTGGATGAAATTCTGGTCCCCACAGCACCTAAGCAGCAAATGAACACTTCAGAAAAGTGTGATCCCAGCTGCAGAATCCTGGCACAGAGCACTCTTGACCATACGGACATCAGCTTCTCTCTAAGAAAAGCAGACTTAGAAGTGATGCTGCAGCACTTTCTTAAGCAGGAATATGAGTATAAAAAAGTGTTACATTTCTCTGTTCTGGATTGAATCCAAATCCTGGGGCTTGGATAGTGACAATGAAATGACACACTTGGCAATGAGCAATCTCCAAACTGCACCGGTGTAAAGTTCCCTGCAACAAACTATATTCCAGGACATTTTCAGTTTTGATCATGTAAATACCCAAAAACCCATATGACTCTGAAGTACCTAGCACCGTTCTGTGGCAATGTAAAATTGTTTGTATACCATTCCTGTTTATCCACAATCCAGTGGATAGTCTGCCTCCATACACTGAGGATGACTTCATTCTAATTATCTACACTAACAACAATTAACAACACAATGAGGAATTAACTAAATCTCTTCCCATCTGCATCCTCTTTAATGGCGAACTTGAGGTTCTCACGATGTGTTACTTCGTTTACATTCATTAATACAACATTAATTCCCTACAGTGTCTTGGATAAACGTACCTGACTCCATTCTCCCATCTGCTGATCTAAGGGTTATGATTCTATTCAGCAATGGTCCTAATTATGCTCATTTGTAGCTCCAATAGATATCTTTGCCCAATGTGAATAATGAACATCAGTCTTCGGAAAGCTGTAATCTTGCTCATTTTCCTACTGAAAATAGGAAATTCCCTAAAAATTATTCCCTAAAATCCAATAGATCACATCTTGGATTAAGAGATGCATCACAGCAAACTGATCAATCAGCAGTTGTGTCAGTAGCTGGGATTTATGCTCTACCACAACCTTTCCCAACCATCTGGGCTATCCCACAGAAATTTACCTTTTCCCCCCTCCCATCTCTAAGCAGTAAAGGGGAGGACAAACTCCTCCATGTCACCTCTCAATCCAAAAATTCCCTAAAATCCAACATTAGCCGAGTGCTTGGGCATTTGGTGTTACTGATAAAATACAAACTTACCAATATTGTACTGGACTGGTATTGGACTAGAGATAACATCATTTTCCATCTGTTTTCCTCACCAATAATTTGACTTTTTCTGAAAAAACATCTTCATCTTTGGTGCTTTAAAGTATCCCCCCTCTTGGGACCATTTATTAGAGAAAGAGGAATGGTAATTGTATTACTACATAGTTTTAGATCAGTAAGTGCTCTGAGAAAACTTTCTAGGGCGAATGGGGAGTGTGCAGCAAGGGCAAGCTCAAAGTCATGCAAGCTCTGTACCGATTGCAGAGGATCCAGTGATGAGGATGGAAAAGGCCAACACGTCTTTCCTTTCAAAACACCAGACTGAATACCAGGACTCACTTTGTCTTGCACGCTCAGTGGGCAAGAAAGGAAAACACTCTGTCAACTATGCACAGGCAACTGGCCAAATCATTCCCCTTATTTATCACAGTGCTACGAGCAGCTGGCAGCAAACCTGGCAGAGAAACGCGAGCGGCTCCTCCGTGAAGCAGCAGCGGCTGAGCACGGTCCCGGGTGGTTTGGCTCTGCCACAGCAGCTTCCATCTGTCTGCATGAACAGAAAGTCCCCTGGCACTGGGGCTGGGCAGCTGGCAGAGCAATGAGAGGTTGCATGGAGGAGTTTGTCTCCCTTTCATTGCTTAAAGACTGGAGGGGGGAAAAGGTAAATTTCTGTGGGATAGCCCAGATGGTTGGGAAAGGCTGTGGTAGAGCAGAAATCCCCCCTCCTGATACAACTGCTGATCGATCAGTTTGTGGCGATCAATCTCTTAATCCAAGATGTGATCTCTTATTCCTCATTCTTATAGAGAGGAATCCCATGAGCAGTGGTCAGCCTTGGATCTGACCCACCGGTTAATCCACCGCTGTCACTGTACATATGTATAAAATCAGTCATCTCTAAAACAATTTTCTTAACTCCTTGTCTCCAAGAAGTAGAAACAGGATGAGAAGGAGATATCGCAGCATCACTTTTACTAAAAGAGCACCCAAAAGCCAATTAAATGCCATGTAAATCTTCACACCAGCTGCCTACTGTCCTTTACTCAGCTACATGTGGTGTATATGACACCACAACACACACAGGTACTATATTCATTTAATTTAACCTTGTTTCACTTGTATTGATATCACAAGAGCTTTAACTTAATATAACTCGGTATTTAACCTCTTCACAGAAATCCCTTCCACACACAACACACTATCTCAAAACACCAGTTGTTTTTTTCCTTCTACATAGTCAAAGCACTCTACATTCCTGATTAGCATGTTACAAGCTTTATTATGCTTTACCCTGACTACAAAATATTCAGAGATTACCTGTATCAAAGGTAAAAGACTCTCCCCCTCATATCCACTATCAAAAGCTCAGGTTCAAGGAGGATGAAAAGGAGATCTCTCAACTCTAAACCCCTTTCTTCTGAATATATTCAATATGTTCCATGTTACTCTACATAATATGTCACACATACAAATATATTTCCTGAGAATCATGGCTCAGTAAAATTTTTTGCCAACAGGTCTTGGCAGTTCAAAGTAATTTATAAGTCACCTTACATAACAAAAATTAATTCCTAAATTCCTCATCATACCCAGGATTTAAGAACTATATGGAAAATCTTAGACTTAATATAATCACTACAGCAGGCTACAAGAGGAAATAAAATAGAAGTCATCAGCCATTTATGCAGAGAGAAAGCACATTGACAGCCCCAGTGCAACCCAGTTACTGGATTGTTGAGGCTTCAGGTTCAGAAATTTAAGATCAGAAGTTTCTCTCAAGGGAGGAGCAAACATTAGTATTTCTGGGTTTCCCCCTCTCCCTACAGATTTCTCCCAGGATTATTCTCGTGTGAAGGATTTAACTCTGCTCACCACCCTCACCAGCTCCTGCCCTTCAGGTCCTTTTAAAACACGTCCATTAGTAGGGATTTTTCAACTGGACTGAAATGCACTCTGGATGGAGGGTGGGCTGTCTATTTCTAAGGAAACACAGAAACCACAGGAGCAAAATTACCTTAAAGCAACGGAAATGTGCTCAGTTCCAACCGGTTCCAGATTTTGCCCTTACCTCTCTACCTGGATAAGATGTCGCATTGTTTGGCTTTAAACTTATCTACATGAAAATGCTTCTGAAATGCTTGAGGGTGGTGAGGCAGCTGCTGTGCTCCTTCATTACGTGAACCATTTCCACAGTTCTCCTTTTCTCACCCAGTTTTTCAACACACCCCTTGTCTCCCATTAATGATTAAAAAGGAATTCCATGTTACTCCATATTTTTATGACCACATCTATTGCTCAATCCTGCTCTAGCCTTAGGGCTGTTACGTGCAATCAAGCTGGCAACAGCAAGTTGTAAGTGCTGCAGTTGCAATGCAGCTCATCCTTAACTGAGGAAGACTAGAAATTACTTCCCAAGGAGCTGTAAAGGGTAATAAACATCACACTGATGGTGTGCATTGGCAAAAGCCTCACTCGCAGTAGCATCACAGGAAACAGAAGTATCTCAGCTGTACTCTCTGGGAGATTCAAACCATTTCCAGGGTTGCTTCTGTCTTGCCATCTCCAAATGCCAAAAGTTTTCTCCAAACAATTTTCTGAGAGGATCAAAACCCTTAAGGTGTTGATTAAAATTTTCTTACGCTGGTGCATTGTCTCTGATTTGATGTGTTGTAAGAATCTATTTTTCCCCTCTGCACTTTCAGAAGACAGACATGGGCTTGTTCCTCTAGGAAAGCAAAGAGGACATTTTCCTGTAGAAACTATTTTTTCAGCTTTTGAAAAGGTTTTCTTTTTCTTTTTTTTTTTTTTTTTTTGGACCAAAGTTAGTTGGAAGATTTTAACAACAATGTCACTCAACCATCCATAAAGCAGACTAAATGACCTCTGTAGGCAGTGGCCAGGATCCTCTTTCAGGTGACTACTCCCTGACTAGCGCTGTCACCAGTTACAACTTTCATGAATAATGGCCTTATTTTTTCCAGGTGCAGGTGTGGGACTGTAGATGGCTGAGTTATACCCTTCCCTATGAATCACAGCACCTACTACTCTGCTTTACTGTGAACAGACATAGACAGATACTAATGTACCTTCACATTTGCAGATACAAGTATATTTTTTCAAGACAGCTCCAGGCATCACAGCTTTGGCATTGGTTTTAAATCACTCTGAAAAGCTTTAGATATTTTCTTCTCATGCAACATTTTAAAACCCATTTTCCTTGGGCAGCGTGCCAGGCACAAAATGGTTTAATCACAGAACAAGAGTAGAAAGAGCACTTGTAACAACAGCCCTCAAAATATAGAGGGTGTTTCTTAATTTATAAATGTTTTAAAAGAACAATAGAAAAGTCAGAAATTCGGTGGGCTTTTTAGGGTCAGAAGTGTTCCCTACAGCCATTTGCCACAGTTGCTGCTACACATCCGTACAAAACATAACTGCAATTAATTAATTTAGCTCTCATGACGAACTCAATGCAGCATCTATTATTAGTGGATTTGTCCCTGAAAAAGAACAGCATGGAGAATGAGTTCCTCATGTACCGAGTGAGTCCCACTCAGTGAGTCAAACACAAATTTCACTACAAGGCTTAAATATATTCTCCTTCTCCCAGGCTATTTCCATGATCATTTTTTAATTTCCTCTCTTATTTTAATACCTTATCTGTTCCAACAATAAGTCAAGATTTTAATAATAGGAAATTTGTTTTTCTGCTTTACTGGGATTTGATTCTTTCCTGTATTATGAGTTGGGTAATTGGCTGTACCTGCTTATACGTTTGCT
>WUAM01000119.1:5705622-5717042 GCA_024336885.1 Actenoides hombroni
GGTTTGCAAAAGTCAAAATTGAAAAAAAAAAAAAAAAAAAAGATCATAGCCACCAAATAGACATGCATTCAAGGCAGTAGAGAAAATTGCCTAGGGGGGGAAACACTACTTTAAGGCACCAAACTAGATCTCTGACCCCATCTCTAAGAAAAAAAAGAAAATAGTGTTCTCATTAAAAGACTGACCTGGAAAAGTTCATATCCAAAAGACTTGAAAAAAAAAGAAGACTATAGATTACCAGTATATCTTTAGAAACAGCAGCTTGCCTTATGTTTACAGAAGTGCGCAGCTCTTTTGCCTGTGAACTGGCAGGGTAAATACATTTAGCAATGTATACGTTGTTGTTCTTTCACACATACCATGCATATTTAGGTTAAAAAAAAAAAACCAACAATCAAAACATGAGTCCTCCTTTTCACTTTGCATATCGAGATGGCTTCAAAAGCAGCAGGGACCTCCCTTAGATTAGCCAAGGGTACCAAAGGAGCACAGAGACACCAGGAGAAGCAGAGAACAAGCTAATTAGAACACAAACTGCGACACAAAAAGTGTCTGAAAGGGATATTCTGACCCAGGCACATCAAAGCCCAGTGTCATCGTGTATTAATTTGGGGGAAAGCCAAATAACCCAGTGGCCTGCTCTCTCAATTAGGAATTCAGCAAGGAGAGTCAGAAGAGGTAGCAGAGCAAAGGGCTGCAATGGGAAGACATGGTTTTCACTCCCAAGCAGCTGCTTTTTGGAGTAGTTGTCAGAAAATCCCCAGGAGGAGAAACAGCAGTTGCTTCACAACTGTTTACAGGAGCTGGTGTGAGAGACAATCACTTGTGAATAGTGACTGTTCATACACTCAAAAGATTTATAATGGTGACACTTAATTTTCAAGCCAGGTAAGACTGATACTTGTGAAGGAGAAACCAAAACCAGAGGTAAAGCCACAAATACTGGGAAAATGTACAAGGCCATGTCTTTTAAGAAGCTAAAGCAAAGCACACCCTGTGAAGTTAACAACTTATATTTAGGTAGGAAAAAAGATGGGTCTGACTTACTGAAGCTGTGTCACAGGAATGACAGATCATCCGTAACAGATACAAGTCATTGAGTCTCCAGGGCTGCTCTGCCACTCTTTCAGCATCCTGAGAACTTAGGGATTCGAGCCTCAGGTGTTTTATGTTACTGCAGCCCCAATGACACTACAAACAGTTCCTAGCAGGCACATCTCTGTAGGCATCTACACACTTGACTTGCAGCCACACAAGCCATCACTCCCCACAAACAGCATAGCAACCAGTTGCAAGCCAGCAGCCAGCAGAGCCTGGGCATGATGCTGACTTCACACAAAAGCAGGCTCACAGCGAGGTGCTGCTTTTGGATGCCAGCATTTTTCTTGAGAGAAAGGACAACAATTAAAAGAAAAGTGACGGCAAGAGGCACTAAATTTAGAAAGAAAACCTGTTACACTGTGGTAAGTGATCTGACAATGTTGGTAGGGTTGTTAAACAAAGACCCCACACCATATGTCTTCCAGGTGGTGGTTTTGATCATGCCTTCAGTAACATTTTAATCAAACAGGAGCTGAGATCTTATTTGCCACTTATGGTTGGTGAGATCTTTTCATAGTCTCCTTCATGATTCTATAATTTAATTTGTCTGGATTGCTAAATTGGCTGATTCTCTTCATCGCAAGGATGTTTCCTGACAAACAAAAGCATGTCATCTAATTTGACAACATGCAAGGCTGCAAAAGCGACCTGGGTTGGAGTGGGATCTCACCAGAAACAAGTGCACAGTCACAGCTTTGAAAAGAGTGAACAGAGCTACTATTCTGTGTTTCACTCACCATGTCCAGGACACGGAGAGTAATATTAAGTAATATTAAGCCTAATACTGCTGTTAAAGACAGTTGCAAGAGCATTTCAGGCAGATTGTTTGCTAGAAATGTCATCTCCTAAGGGGTTTGATGGACCTATAAAACTGATTTGGTTGACTCTGCCTTTAATATTCCTGTCTTAGAAATGAATCCCCTGGCTGGGGACAGCTGTTAACTGTGAAAACATCTGCATATGGTTTCACACCAAAGCGACATGGGGAAGATTGATTTCTCTGGACCACAGAGGAGAACAATTCTCGTCAGCCTTTCTCATGGGTGATGACTTGTTCCTATGGACAAATCCTGGCTATGTTACTTATACTAGAAGTGACATCAAGCTTATTTACATGAGCAAAACAAACTAGTAGATGAGAGAAGGATTATTTGCTTTATGACTCAGGCTCAGGGTCTGCCAACTTTGAAAGAAATGGGAGTGTACATAGATTTTTTATTTTTTTTTTTCAGTTTAAGTAAAAGAGAGAGATATAGAGGGGACCCTTCATTGCCAGCACATTTAATGCAATCACATTGCTAGTATTTTCAGTAGAAACAACCAATTGAATATTTTTCGTTGTATTTTGGGGAAGGGAGATTATTTCATTCTAGATTCATGGACTGTCTTTCAAAGCAATTTGTCTTCTCCCATTAATAAGAAATTTTTTTGCAAAATTTTGACACTAGAGAAATTAAGGGAAAAATGAAATTACTTCTGTGTGAATGTATCATTTTTCCACTTTTTCTTCCTCCCCCCAATAAGCATTGCAAAAGCTGAAATTTGCTTGAAATAATGGCACAGCAACATTGATCCAAACTATACATTTGTTCTAAATACTGGGTCAGATCCTCACCTACTCTGGCCTCCCCTAAGCTTCAGTGAAAAAAGCAATGATTTACCCCAATAGAGTCTCTGCTCCAGTAAAACCATCTTCATTGATTGGGTCTGACAGCTTCCCTCTTTCTTCCAGCTCTAGGTTTCCACTCTTATTATTCTTTTCAGCATGGGGGAAGCCACACAGGAGAGGACTGTCTTGACCTTGGCTTTTGAGCCGAAATCAACACATCAAGAAAGGAGTTCAATAGGGCAGTATATCTACTCCAGACCAATAGCCAGAATGTCTACTCTTTCTATTAAAGATCTATTGATCGGTCAATAGAAAGGCTGCTAAAGGCCAGGAGAGTGAGCTAGTGTATGTCCGGACTCCTATTTTCACCTTAGTAAGACTCCTGTACTGCCTTTTGATGCAAAGAACTGCAGGGTATGACTGAATCTTAGCAATTTAGAGTGGTAACAACCTATTCAGTTTCTGATGCTGTAAAGAAGAATGGATACAATGATTTTCACTTAGTAATCTTCATCAGAGTCTCTCTCAAACTGTGGCCAACCACAGCTAATGCAACTTTTCTCCTTTTAAGTGGTTCACGTGGCTGGTTTTCTTCACCTTTCTCATCTGTATAAGGAGGCAGCTTACCTAAAAAAAATTCATGTTCTCTAAAAACATAGTGCACATACCGGCTCCTCAGTTGGACGTGCTGAACAGTGCTATTACATAAGAGATTTAGGGCAGCAAGCAGCAGGTGAGAGGCACTGCATTTATATTTTAATTAGCTCATGCTAGGAGTTTCTTCAGAGGTTACTTAATTACTATTTGTCCACCCACATTATTAAAATCTTACTCGTGTCCTTCCGTTTCAAGGACGTTTTGTGCCTCCTGAAAATTGTCTTGCTAAAATTGCATATAAATAGCTATTCTGAAATAATCCAAAGTGATAATTTCATAAATCTTCTGAGCATCAATTGTAATTACAGAACTTTAACAACAAAAATTAAAAATTCTAGGAAAGTATTACTTTAGTCACAAAAAAAAAAGAAGTCCTCTGGAACTTCTCTGATTTCATAAATTTTCATCATTCGTGGGCTTTTTAAATACACTTACAGCAATCATGTTCTGGAGAAATGAATTCTCAAAATGTCATGTTCTGTGAAATATAACCCTACTGTTTTATTAATATCCTATTCCACATCACACTGATTATGTTAATAAGAATAAATATTTTTGCATAAATACATACACCTGATTCTTTTCTCCAGTGAAAATACATTATAATCTTGAGAAGTTCCTTCTTTCTGGAAGCATTAATATATTAAAGGAATGTGACAACTTTGAATTAAACTAGTGGTACAGGTACTTCTGAGGTACTTCACTAACGTATGCAGATGTGTATGGTACAGAACCTTCCAATAAGGCAAAGAAATTGGAAAGTCTTCCTGGAAATACAGTAATTTGGCAAGCAGTTTCTAATATTTCTTTCCTGTATTGATTTACTCCCATCCATTTGCCAACGCTGGGGAGATATAACCATCATGAGACTATATAACATTAGATTGCTTGCTTGCTCCTGGAGGATTGATGGACCTGCCAGTGCCAGTCTAGACCCCGTTGGCAGCTCTATGAACAAAAGGAAGGATTTTGAAATGGATTCACCTTTCTGCAGCAAGACACTTAGCAGAACAGATAGGTATGCAATACTGAGGCTGCTTATGCTGCACAAAATAGGTATTTTCCTACTGGAAAAAAGCTGGACATTCATGAGATATTCATGCTGTTAACCATGGCGTGATCCCACAACGCATTCACACTGGAGTCACCCTTAGTCAGGCAACCAGATGCACTGAACCCAGGGAGGTTGCAACACTAGGACTGAATGCTATGCCAGTAAAATCTCCCTTTTAAAATATTGTGTCCTTGTAATTCTGATTCACGTGGGTAAAAAGAGTTTGCAAGATTTTGTCCTAATCTTATAGCTAAAAGAGCTCAGTGGTTTGGGGATTATTTTTTTTTCCTGTCAGAGCCTTAGTACAGAGTTTCAAAGGCAACAGCCTGAGAACGTGTTTTCTTCTCACTTGTAAATCGGACAGCATACAGCTACAAATTCTGAAATGGATACTTTAACACTTCAATAGTTTTCCAAATTAAAAATAATGGATTCCTGGCAGGCATCCTACCCTATTTTACTCACAACATAGATTTTATTACCCCAGTCTCGCTGATCATGATTGTAGCTGCACAATAGTCATAAGTCAGAAAACAGTCTTATGTTGCTGATTGAGCCACTGAAAATTAGTTTTTTCATGACTGATTTATTTTAGAACGGGAGACAATGCTATTTATGTCATGTAAATGACTTAGAGAAATAATGCAAATGACATTGGACATTTACAAACTCATTATGATAATGGAAATCTTGAATAACTTGTCAGAAACTTCTGCAAGTTCCACTGTCATGTTTGGCATAAAGATAAACTTAATAATGGTCTGTTGATCATTTCTCCCCTTCTTCATGAAATTCATCATATACTGATGAAGAACCAAACTATTAAGATGCAATGCAACTTATCTCACAGAGAACAAAAATTGCTTAATTTATATCTGTTATCATTGTAACAGAACTAGCTGTACTGGATTCTTAAGCCATTAGATGAACCTCTGGAGCTCTGCCTTTAAAATAGATCTCTCCATTAAAATGACTTACCTTTCCTGCAAGAAATGAGTCTCCAATTTTTGTAATAATCTAATTTTTACTCCTGCTGCAAATGAGAGATTTTAAGCAATCACAGTGTGCAACATAAAATCTCCGAGTAAGGATGTCTCTGCTGTAATATGCAATACTCACTTCTAAATATTTATCAACTGGAGAACGCATAGTGGTCATAATCGATGTGCAGTTAACACATCTGGCATTTTCCTTTGCCCCAACACCCCCTCAAACAGCAAAAGCCAAGACTTGATCAAACATGTAAAACACACAGCACCCTGAATGCACCCAGCCCAAGGAAAAAGGCACAGGGGTAAATTACCTTAAACTCAGTTTCAATGTTGGCTAGTCTGGCCAGTTCATTGCTTAGCTCTAAAGCAGTAAGGACAGGGTCTTCACTGGAAAGAGACAAATAAGCAGCACTGGCTAATCCTTTGTAGGCATTCATTCGCGATCGAGAGTGACTAAAAGAATCTTTCCTCTGCTTCTCAAGACATTCATTGCACTTGCAAAAATAGTCATGTGGCCTTTCAATCCGCGCGCCTTTTAGAAGCAAGATGTGAACGATTTCGTACTCCTGGCAGTGGGCAGCAAGTATGATCGGGGTAATGTCATGGGAGAACCGAGTCCCATCTTCATCGTAAGCATAAAAATCATCATCTCTCAGTTCCTGCTCAAGGGGGCTGAGCGTGAGACGCTGTCCCTGTGCAAAGGCTGGGTGGTTCAATATTGCTTCTACGATGCGCACGTACCCTTTACTGATGGCTAACAAAAGCGCATCTCCAACTCGAGCAAGGTTCTCCTTTTTGAGGAGGAGCTCCGTCACTTCCAGGTGCTCATTCCCTACAGCTAACTGAAGGGCGTTTTGTCCCATATAATCAACGCAATTGAAGTTCAAGGTTTTGGATTCCTCCAGCATTTTTCGCACGACGGGAATGTTGCCATATTCTGCAGAATCGAGAAAGCGTTCCTCTTCTGCAGTCAGGCTGGTGCCTTTCTCATTGAACATGTAGGCTGGGCCACGGATGGCCTGCCTCCGGCCCTTCTCCCGAAGGGTTGTGTGCCTTCGATGCATGTTTTTATAATTGCTGTTTCTCAACCTGCAGAAAACCAGAAAGGAAAGTTGGTTATCTTCTCAGAACGTCATAATCTCACATAACCTGAAATAAGGTTAGAAATTACTAATTATGATCAGATCTTGGTAGCTTTTAATGATCTGGGACAGTTCAAGATCATTTAGGATACATGTAGAATAAAGATCAGTTTTCTGAACAACAGGAGAGTTCTCTTCTGACTTATACACCTTTGAACAAGGATACACAGCACATTCTTAACTTGAGAAATAGTCAAGAAAACCCCAACAATGTATGAACACATTGGTTTCTATTTTTATTGTCTAGAACTTCATTACACAGTATTTAGGAATGATAACCAGAACATAACATTTCTCCAGATTACTCTTTTAGAGTTTTATCCTTGAGGATAATGAGCATCACTCCCCATGTCAACAGACTTTGGATCTGGCCAAGAAGCTATGTTCCATAAAGTTAAAAAGCATGATTCTAATTTCAAACAGTAACAAGGATAAATACATTGCATATTCTGCTAAGATTCAGATGGTACAAGCAAACCACCTATTTGTTCACTGCTTTTTTTCACTCTACTTAAAATCCTCTGTCTGTTTCCTGATCCAGAGCAGTTTAGTAAATGACCATTTTTCTTACTGAAATACTGTTGGCAGCTATTCCAAATAATATTTCCCAGATCCAGGGGCCAGTCTTGAAAAACACAGGAATAACTTCTGCTTTAGTGTCACATCACTCCCCAGTAAACACTTTTCAGAGAGCTACTGAAGAAAGACAGGAATATAGGTTCTGACCACAGAGGGCAGATCAGAAAGACGTTTTGAGTTTCCCCACTAATTTTGTGGCTGAAATGCCTTCACTTGGAGTTGGTGGGATGGAGACAAACTGTTCTTATTCTACCTTCTCTGGAAGCCCCAAAGAAAATTATGCTATGTGCAGCTAGGCTCAAGGGGGAGTAAACATGCTGTTGTATGACATTAACTGAAATCCTAAACCTATCTGTGTTTTTAAAACACCCACAGTTTGCATTCAGTGCCATCTCAATGTTGCTCTTTAATTTTATTGCAGCAACATCTCAACAGAATCATAGTCCCTCTCTTAAGAGCCTAAGCACATGGAGTTAATTGCCGTCTCAAGCCCCATAGAATGTGCAGCCTGAAAAGGTAAAAACACCACCTCTTTCACAAAAAGCATTTGCACTCAGTCCAATAACAAGTCCCAAATCACTTGAGTAAAATTTTCAGGAGCCTCTAAGCTGCAGCGAGCAGATGTAACAAATAAGCAGGTGTTAATGCTCAGCGGGTGCCAAAGGTTCATCCTTCCACATTCCATCTGTTCTCCAAGTCAGTTTTGACCTTCAGTCAATGAAAAGTTCATGTGTTGCTCTGGGAAAAAGATACTACTGGAGTTTGAAAGTGCAGTTGTGAATGATGAGAGGCAAAGCAGCCAGGAGAATGAAGTGCTTAAAATGAAGTATTTAACCCTTTGTAAACGTGCTTATCTAAACTGGAGCTCATGTCCCTAGATTGATGTCCAAGTCTAATTCTTGATATGTTGTTCTTTTTTTCATAGGAAAATTTTTCTCTCCTGATATAACTTCTAAAGGAGAACCCAAATAGCTGGGACAAATAACCTTATAATCACACTCAAAGTAAACATAAAACTACATAAATAATTCCCATTGACCCAGTTTTCAGGTTTTTGCCTGAGAAAGGAGGTTAGAGTTTGGCCTGGAGCTAATTCACACCTGCTTGTTGTATATGTAATAACATGCCAAAAAAAAAAAAAAAAAAAAAAGACCTTCATTTCACTTTCTTCAATGCAGAGAGAACACTGGTTTCACACAGGTTCCAACAGAAACTGCATCAGAAAAAGAGGCAACAGAAAAGCCCTCCAAAAAAAAATAATTTCCTGTATCTTGCAATGAAGTAATAAATCTAAGGACGTTCTGCAGGGATGTCCTTACAGCACAGAGTTGATGTCCACTGCCTGTGGGTAAGGGTAAGAGCACCATAATTTAGAAGGCTTCACCTCAGATGAGTTATGACCCCCAGTCCTGCTCACGAGCAGAGAAGATCAATACCTCAGCTATTACACTTTATCATCTTTATAGAGAACAAGAGATGAATAAAAAATTATACTTTTAACTTTGAACAATTTCATGAGAAATGCTCAGCTATCAACTCATGTTCTGAAAAGAAAGTTATAATTATGTTTGACCTGAGCACTGAATCGTGATAAAGAAGTGGCAGTGCAAAGGGTAATATATGCAGTAGCTGAAGATCTTGGAAACAGAACCCTGCTGTAATGCCATGGCTGTTCTCAGCACCTTTTTCTATTCTGCTTTTCAGCTATGTGCAGGTAGCTTTAAAACTGATCATATTTACTGAGAATGTACAATGTGCCCTCATAAAAAAAAAAAAAGTAATTATAACTTGATTGCATTTATCTTACCATTTTTGTTTAAAGGTGCTTTGCATTGAAATGACGCTGTATTTGCAGATTTTATTGAGATAACTACTGATCACACTCATCAGGCAATTAAATACTGTGTTTTCCTAGGAAGGAATGGCAATGTATGCGGTGTGTTGGAGAGAACGTGGTCTGGGAAAAGAAAATCCAGAATATCAGAGCCCAAGTACTGCTTGCAGCAAAATGCATCCAGCTTTACACAGATGAAGGAGCCACAAGATGTCTGGGCTCCTGTGGTGAGTAAAGAACAACAGTGTTTTCTAAAAGGTGATTTAGCTCTTAACAAATCTTCCTGTGGGAGCATCTCAGATTCTAATTAATGTAGCTAAGAGTAGGTCCTTGTGACTTGCACTGACAGTACTAGGTGATGAGATACTGAACATCTGAAAAGGGAACATGGCATAAGATGAGTTTTTCTTAATGTGGTGTCAGTGAAAACATTATTGAAGCTGAAACTCTTCTTTTTGCAACTACACTCAACCGGTCTGAATGATAGATGTAGGACAAAGTAGATATAGAAAGGAAGCTGGGCTGCCTCATATCCTTTAAGTCAAAAGTTTTAAGCATCCTTTTTCACATATTGCTGACTTACTATGCATACAGACGCAGTAGCATTTGAGGTGGTTGCTTTTGATTCACATTAGCTCTTTGCAAAGTTTTCTATGCTTTGAAGTACTTAAGTGCCATTTTATTTAATCTTGGGGTGTCCAAAACACTAATTCAACACCATTAGCAACATGGTCATTCTTCTGCATGAAAAGTTGCATGCATATTTAGGGGCAATTACTGGAATTTTTTAGCTCTATTCAGGCAGATATTCATTAACTTGCACAGTAGTCCTACAAAGCAGGTATAGGAAATAATAACCACTCCCCACTATTCCCACTGCTTATACAGGTAAAAGAAAATGATATTTCAAGGTCAGACTTTGGAAGGATAGCTCTCACCTTGTAGAAGTACAGGTGCAGTCAGCAAAACCACACCTTTTCCAACCCCTTTAAGAAAAGGCAGCACGAGATACATTCAGGAAGACAAACCAAGCCACTCCTGTCATTAAAGGATGCTGATGAATGATACACATTAACACTCCCATCATCTTCTTGTCAAAAAGCTTAAAGTCAGAGGCTAATAACCTAGAAACACTGAGAACAGACCACCAAATCTTTATCAGCATCTAAATTTTCATGTCCTCCCTGCTCTCTGTGAGGAGGCAGCTCTGCCTTGCAGTTTGAAAGAAGGGAATGGAATTTGGCTTTCTACCAGATACCTTTCAGAAAAAAACCATCCACTGCATCTTGGTTCACCCTCCCACTTATAACTCAGCATCAGCATTTTTGTTCCAATTCCAAAGCAGTGTCATGCACCAATACGAGACTTATACAGCCGGAGAGACTGTAAAATAATCACCTTGGTTCTTGTATTCAATTTCTTGTGTTATAATACAGAGACTGGGGGTTTTACTCCTTCCTTCCTTCCAATATAAAGTTGTGAAGATGACTGATTTTTACAAAGGTATCACAAAACACATGTGAGATAGATATACAAAAACCAAGGCTACTTTTACATTCTTTCCCATTGTCCATTCATTAACATGTTTGGCCACTAAATGAACTGCCATGACAAGACTGAGTTCTACTTTTCTCTAGTAACCTGGCTTCGGGAACTAGGAATAATTCACCCTCACGGTTGAAGCAATTCAAAACTCGGGCTCAGATCATACTGAGAACACAACAGAGGAATACCTGTTCATTCATAAATTTTTACTACCGATGAGAGCAATGAAGGATATTTCTACTTGTGCAAGCAGGGGGCAGTGTAATGTTGATTTTCCACAGACAGTTCTATTAAAAAGAGAAAAGAAAAAGCTCTGAAAAGAACTGGTAATCTCGGTTCTGGCTGTATTTTCTTATTGCTGCACCTTCTTCATTGCTCACTTCATAGTTATTTCAGGAAATTAAAAAACGTAGAGAGAAGGACTCCCGACAAGCTGTCAGACCCAGCAAGCTGCAACAGGCAAGATACAGTGTCCCATATCTACACCTCTCATTTATCCTCCTTTCACCTTGGCCACACTGTTTCCAGGAAAAACAAACCCTTAAAACATTCACCCGTCTACAAGAGAAGACAACAGTGTGTCTCCAAACCACGCAGCCGACCAACAACAAGATCTTCAGGGTCCGCTGAAACAAACATGCTTGGCCACGTTTGCACAAATCCCAAGAGCAGAAAGCCAAACCAATTTCCCACGCAGCCACCCACCTCCCCCGCACTCGGAGACCGAGTCGCACCGACACACGTCTAACCCCAAGAAAACTTCCCAGCGCAAAACGAGAGACAGCGTTGGGAGCCAGCGCACTTCTCCGAGGAGCTGGGAGAAGCAGAGCCCGCGGCTGAGGCGCGCTGCTGAGCTTACATGTGCGCGTCGGGGCCGGGTCCAGGGCCGGACTCGGGTCCGGTTCAC
>WUAM01000119.1:5717052-5763353 GCA_024336885.1 Actenoides hombroni
TCACTCGAGAGAAGCGGGGCGCGGCGCGGCGCTGCCCCCCATGGCGCTGCCGCTGTCCGCGGTGCTGAACCGCCGCTCAGCGCGGCCGGACGGGGCGGGCTCTGTCCGTGGTGCTGCTGTCGCTGCCGCAGCCGGCGCGGTCGAGGCGGCGCCTCATCCTTAGCCCCTCGGAGCTGCTGGGGCAGAGCTCCCCCGGAGCGCCGGGGATTCGCTTCCTGGAGGAAAAGCCCGCTGCCAGGTTGGCATGTGAGTCGCGTTGTCCTCTCCGTCTTCCCTTCCCCCTCTTCCCACGTTGTTGTGCCTCCTGGAGGTTTGGATTTGATGGTTTGGTTTGGGTTTTGGTTTTTTTGGCGCGCCCCCTTCTCAGCCGGAGCTGGGTGAGTGTCCCTGCACCCTCCTCCCAAGGGCTGCCCCAGAGCAGGCGTGGCGAGAGAGCCTTCCTGGAGAGGGCAGGGCTGCCTGCAGGCTGCCCAGCGGGGCGGGGGGCTCCGTCGGGGGCTCTCCCCCTCCCACGCCACCCGTCTGCCTCATCCGGCTGTGACGCCCCTCCGCTGGGAGTGGTTAGTG
Source organism: Actenoides hombroni (assembly GCA_024336885.1). NCBI lineage: Eukaryota > Metazoa > Chordata > Aves > Coraciiformes > Alcedinidae > Actenoides > Actenoides hombroni. The sequence continues at coordinate 5,717,620 of WUAM01000119.1, forward strand.
CCGCTTCTCCCCGTCTGCCCTGCTCAGGTTGTGATCGTTTTCTGCCTTCCCTACATCTCTGTCTTTTAGGGGGAGGCCGAGGAGTGGTGTGTACGCGTGGAGGGGGGAAATGGAGAGGGGGAAATTAAACCAACACGCAAAATAATCAGTCAGTGCAATCAATCCTCCCTCTTGCTTGGCAGAAAGCAGACAGAACAACTTCAAACTGCACCCGGGAGCGCTGGTGCACCCTTCTGCACTCTATCCCGACCAGATGTTCTTCCCTGCAACACCAGCATCCCCCCCTACCAGATGCTCCCACCGCCTCCCACACAGCTCTAGCCACACAAGGCTCTCCAAGCCCATGACCTTCCCCGTCCTTCCCCATTCATGCAACTCCCTTGCCCACCTCCCCCTGCTTACCTGGACACGAGGATCCCTACCTCATCACACACCCCATTGCAGTTACGAAATAACGCCAGCCCGCCTCACCTGGTGTGTCTCCGGGAGTTTAAGCTTGGAAGAAATCCTCTGCTCGGAGAGGTGACAGTGGGAGGCAGTGCAGGGCTCTCTGAGCAGCACACGCGAGAGGATGGCAGGATGATGATTTGCCCTCAAGTTCTCCCTCTCCCACCCCCTCACAGCACTGAGTGAAGCGAGGGCACTGATTAAGAGATTTTTTTACCAACTTTCAGTCTCAAATCTGTGTAATGAATATGACTGAAGACATTATTTGAAGGAAACACCTGAGGAAAATCATGGGTGCAGGGACTGATCATTTTAGTAGGGACCTCTGAGAGCTCAGTGTGGCTTCTGTAGCAGCACTGTAACAGCATCCCAGACCACACCTTCCAGAAACCCTTAAAGACAGCTGGGACGGAGCTTCCATCCCACATCCCCAGGCAGCTGAAGTTACCTTCACCAGCCTGAGAGGTACTCAGGATGAGTCTTTTCCTACTAAAAGGTTTTGTGTCTTGAATAAGGGGGAGATTAACCTCTAACTATTGTGGGAGGAAGCCCCACTTGCAGGGTTCACTGTACTCTGTTTTGTCACTGTCTTCCTCTGCTGTTACCTCCTGCCCTCTAAAATGCACTGGCTGCTTTGTTCTTGCCTCTATGTATGGTTTCTTGCAGTTCATTGGGAAAGTGAGGAGGGCCCAGGGGGGTAGACATATGAGAAGGATGTGGATGTTACCAGGCTCAGGGTAGAACAACCTTCTGTGAGGAAAGACATCCTGTGGAAAAAAAACACCAAACAAACAAACAACAAAACCCAAACCATTAAAAAGCAACAAACTCAAACAAAAACAAAACAAAAAGACTCCATAGCTATATACTCACTTGATGCTTTTGACATCAACTGGAAATGATATATGGCTGCACAGACACAAACCTCTGCTTTAGGCAGCTAACACAGCTTGGGTGTAAGAGCAAGCTCTGTCTTTTTCTTTTAGACCAATTTTTCTCAAAGCAGAAAAATAGCCCTCCAAGTATCTTGGTATTTGTCTGGCCCTTTCCCTTTCGAGGTTTTATTCTCTGCCGTTCAATACTTGTCTGTCACCATAACACACTAATTAAGAATCAAATATTTTTACAGGCTCTTGCATTAGAAGTATTTGTTTACATTTCATTTCTAAAGCTTGGGAATATCTTAGGAATACTTGCAAAAGGTCTATTTATTCACTTGTTTTTGTTTTGTTTTTTTGTCTAACTGGGTAGATAGGAAGGGGAGATTAGACAAAACCAGCATTTTAAAATTTATTTTACTCATAAACTGTATTGCCAGGTTATCTGAAAAATATTCATTTTAGGGTTGAACTTGTGATTTATTTGGCTAAACATAGGTAATCCTTCTCCCATATATATCCTCAGGTATGGACTCAATGTACTCTGTTACTGCTCCATATCTCCATCCTTGGAGATATTCAAAAGCCATCTGGACACAGTCCTGGGCAACCACTTCTAAGCAGCCCTGCTTGAGCAGGTGGGTTGGACCAGATGACCTCCAGAGGTACCTTCCAACCTCAAACATTCTGTGTCCGTACAGCTGCATTTATGTCTCCTGATCCTTCTTATTTCTAACTCTACTGGAAAATATTCACCACTTATATTTTCATGCACTTTTTAGACAAAAAACAAAACACAAAACTCTAGCCCCAGCAATTTCTAACACTCACAGTTACGAGGAGCACCTTCTTACTAATCAACAGCTTACCCACTCCATAAATCTGCAGCTGAGAAAATACTGACAGCACTCCCAATTGCAACTAATTATGTCAGATTAACACATGAGAAGTGAAAAAGTGAGGGGAGGGGGGAAAGTGGCCTGAGGAAGTCTATAGTCTGTTATGATCAATGTACATTAAAAATACTCAAACTACTCTTGCAGGTTTCTGGTATGGCATTTCTCAGAATTAGTGGAAACCCGTAGCTACAGAACCAAGAAAACTTACACCTGGCTCTCTTAAAAGACATTTATCACAAGGTTCTGAACTTCTACAAGTTGCCTTTCATCTTGATTAGCTTTGCATTTTGCTATTGCAACAGTTTCACATGAAAAGAGTATGCTGAGGAATCTATTTCTAATATTACATAAAACCCTTCTGATTAAAGTCTTACTGACTAAAGGATTACAGAAAACTTGGGTTTTTTTTCCTGGCACATCATCAATTATTTGCAGTGTTGTACACTGTACTAAAAATGTCCTCACCTCACTGGGGCAAGAACACCTCCTATATCAAAGAATCAAGCTGTTACTTGCTTCATCTCACCTCTCTCTTTAAAACTAAACAAAACACATAGTAAATGTTGCATCCTACCATCCTGGAATTGTATAGTTATGTCTTGACTTTGAATGAACAAAATATGGAGACTTGAAATACCTCTCAAGGCTTGTAGTTTTGAAAGCTTTTGAGTTCAAAGCATTCTGTGATTCTTATTGAGCTCAGTATTCTTTATCCACAAATATTGTATTCCCAGACATATTGCAAAAAAAAGAGAATTGCATGAGAGGGCCTTAAAATGAATGTAAAGTTTTACTTTTGTTTGCTCAGGTCTGATGTTTCAGATGGTTATCTGTATGCCACCAACAAAAGACTGAAGAAAGATTGCTGGGTGGAAAAGCTTATATGAAATGGTACAAAAAGACTCAGAAATCATGACATTAAACTTCTGATTCATTTTCAGAGTAGTTAATTCTTCAGTTACTCAGCAGAGTCCTCTCTGCTGTTTCTTAACCATTTACACCATCCAACCCCTTCACCGCTGTCACAACCAGAACAAAAGGTGAAGTTCAACAATGATTTGTCAAAGGAATTTTTGCTTCTATTGATAAATATTTTTCTTTACAAAACCATTTTATCCAGAAACTACTGTTGCATTTAGTCACTGATAACCTTGACTTAATCCTTCCTCCAAACACATGCACGTGTTAAGCACCAACTTTTCAAACTAACCATCTCAGCTAAAATACAAACAATAAAGCAAAACAGTACAAACAGGCTTGATAGGGTTCCATCTTTTTTTCCCCTTTTTGCACTGCTCCCTGCTCCACTTCCCAGACCTGAAATGACAAAGGATTGGAAAAAAATGAAAAGAGTTCTGCTCTGCTTTTGGAGAAGCTAACACAAGGGAAGGAGGGAGGACTGAAACCAGCCAGCCACTTGGAACTTATGAAAGATGGGGGCAACCAAAAGCAAGTATCACTTCCTACCAAACCCTCACAGAACGAGATGTGCCAACATCCTGCTACTGATAACTAGATATTAGCATATAGGCCCATCTTGTATAAGCTTTAAAAATTAAAGAAAAATACTACAATACATGTAATATGTATTTCTAACTTCTTCTGGAATGGTCCCCACCTGAACCAGCTTTGACCCAGGGATGAAAGGCAAAATATTGATTTACATCTTTATATTACTTTTACCACCTCATGAATTTTCCATTCTCCAGGGCTATTGGTTGTGATGACTGGCAGCTTACAAGGGTATCTATGAATAGTAACCCCGCTGGCTGCACAATCTCTTCTAATATCCTTCCATATGAAAACAGTGAAATAAATGCCAAAGTGTCCTCATATTAGAAAACATAAGAATCAGAATATATTTTATTACTCTCTGTCTAGCTGTGAATGATTAAGATGGTTTTACTCACTTTAGTGACATTTTTTTCTCTTTTAACTACACTTTTTACTGACCTAACTACTTCAGGATAACTGTACTAAGACTAGCAGCAATCTAGCCCCACAAAGATAAACTTGATAATAACTAAGTGATATCCCCCAGGTAAAAGAAACAACAGGAGAACAAAAGCCATGGCTTGGTTTTAAGTTACTACCAGCAATAGGATTGGTCTGTCAAGTGCCTGTTTCTTTTAACCAATTTTATTTCAAGAACAATTTATGTGATAATCAGATCTGGGTTTTTTTCCCATTGAAAGTAATATGTCAAAAAAGGAGTCTTCTGTTAATAAATCAGTTAACATTTGAATCAGAAAAAAACTCTGGAATACAAATAAATGTATTTAATTTATTATAGAACCTTATTCCCATTTTAATGTTATAAATATGTCAAGAAAATACTGATTTACAAGTTAAAGAACTAGGGAAATTTAAACTGGAAAGACAGAAATTAGATTCCTTTCTTTATTAAACATAATCTGTGCCCTTCCTTACATTGCAGACCCATTTCCTTCTAAAATTTATACCTAGTTTTTGTCAAGATCATATCACAGGCAGTGGCATTTCTATACTTATCATGGTAATATGGCTACAGAGAGCATCTTACCTGCATTTTTTGATGTTCATTTTAATAGCAACGACTCTCCCTTGTTCTCTGTGTGTGACATGACTGGCTGTATATTCTTTGCTGCTTATAGAAGTTCATGTGCAAGTCCTGGAGGTTCTGCTGCTGTTTCCCTCCAAACAGTATGATGCTGAACATCAGACATTGCTTCACAAAAAAACCCCAAAACCTAAAAGTTTCAGTTTCTCCACGTTTGCTTAGGCTCTCCTTCACCACACCAGCTCAAAGGATGCTTAACTTTAAAGCACTTGCTCAAACCCATACTCATTCCCTGTACCACTCTGATCTTGTGTTCAAAGCCACACATGTGACCACCACCAATATGAAGAACAGAACTGGCACCAGGTCTCTACACTCTGAATTCCTGGTGCTTCTGCAGTTCAGGATCACATCGAGGTCTGGAAACAACACTGTACAACACCTTTTCCTTCATTTTCTTTTCATACAACAGCCTTTCTCTTCTCCTCCAGTTTCACTGCTGCTTCCCAAACTTTACCAAAACTTTCTAGAGCCTTTCTACTTTACCTTATCCTCTTTCTATTTTTTAAGGGTTTGATTATTTTTGCTCATCTCTTCTGTATCTAAACCATTGCTTCTTTTCTCCTGAGGGTACAGGTTAGAGAGGAGTTGCCAGACGGCCACTCTGACACTTGGTCATATACGAATTTAGCTGTAAAATCTTCCCATTTCCCTTCTGAATCCTTTCTCTCTGTTGTCTTTCCTAATCAGATTTTACACAACATTTCCTTCATGCTTCCCTAACACTTTTGGTTACAAAACCCATCACTGTTTTTCCCCCATGATACCTTCACTTTCTGGATCCCACTCTAACAGCATTTAGAAGTCAGAGCATATGTCTTACTCGCAATGGTATCTAATCTTAACATTTTTAGTGATGTCCTGAATTACTTATATCTCAATTAAACATTACTCCCTCCAGAAGTATCATATAATGGGACAAATTTGGAAGGATTTAGCCAAAGATTTTCCTGAGGAAGGAAGATACTGAAACTGAGGAGCAATAGGATAATACATGACTCCAATACAAAAAAAAAAAAAAAAACCAAAAAAACCCCCAAAACAAACAAAACAAAAAAAATATTTGTGTCCAGGTACAGTTAATTATGTGTTTCATTAGTTTATTTCCCTCTCAGACCCCAGTTTATTTTACAGCACTCTGTTAATTTTTTCTTTCCTCTACTCACAGTACTATAAATTGGCATAATTTCAAGGAAAAAAGATTTTATTCTAATTGCATAGTCAAGAACTTTTACATCTGTTAATGCCAAATCTGCCTCTACTGTGTGAAATGAAATAACTACCTGTGGGAAAAGAACTTCACGAGGTATAAAACTGCATACAGCTGTATGATTACTACAGAGAGAATTCACAGTAATCACATGATTTTCCCGTATTTTTATTTTCTTACAAATATTCCCGTGGAGATTATTGATAAGACTCTTCCCTAAAACATTGCACATACAGAAAAATTAACCTAAGACTTACTGCTGCTTCATTTTCATGAGAATCAATGCACACAAAGAACAGCTGAAATAAGAGTCCTGAAAAAAGATTATATTTTTTGTCCCTTGGGGTAAAAAATCTCTATATAGTGAATCAATGAGAGGAAGAGAAAGACCTAAAATAAAAGTACATATTCCATGTAAGAATCAGAACACAAAGGGAAATTCTCTTTTCAGAAACTGTTTTCTTACAAAATGAAAAACAGAGAATTACAGAAACACAACAGATCTTCTACATGCCATTAATTATAGGTCAAAAGAGACATTTTTTACTTCCGTAAGATACTTCATACCTACTTTACTATCAGATTCTATAGTGTAAGCTGTAAATATGACATTATTTTAAAGTGGAAAAAACACAATGTTATAGTACATTTTTAAAACAAATGTTTAAACACATTTTAAAGAACTGGCCACTCCATGGAATATGTTATGTCTACACTAAGTTATCAATTCTGGTTCAGATTCTGGGTACAGAGATATTCTTTGACTTTTCAACCCCCCAGAAATATTCACAGTTCTTAGCCCTTGCAAAACCCTGTATTTTTGGTGCCTCTTAGGGGATGAACAGAAACTCTACCAGTGACAGTCCAAACCCTCAGCTGTGCCATACTTTTCTAGGTAACCAAAACCACCAGAGGTTAAACAGGCAAGAGATTAAAGCTGGTTTTCTCCTCATCTGCTTTTCATTAGGGGTACTTCAGAGCAGCTTAGTCCAGTAGGGTAATTAAGAATAGATCTGAATACCCCTGGGGACCATCACCAAGGACACAAGTCCTCCTTATGGCCACTGTGGTCCTGGTGAACCTCTTGTTCAGAGACAAGGTTCCAAGAGCCCAGAGACAGTCACACTTCACAATTACTCTCTCTCACAGGGGAAACTGGATAGCACTCTGGGCTAACTTTTCAATTTCTTCAAGCATTTGTAGAATCCCAGAAACAGAACCAAGATTAACTGTTATCTAGAAGATTTTCCACCTAAACATTTGTGCACTGGAAACAACACACAATGTAGGACAGACAATGATCTCCTTCAGTCAATCTCATCCTAATTCAGAAGAGCCTTAGGTAATACCCCAAGCTACAAAATGAAAAAGCTTAGCCCTTGAAATCAAGGTTTCCATTAAATTTTCATCTCAGTACTTGCAGAGACAGAGGGTTCAGACTGCCTTGGTGACAGCCAAGTTGGTACATTTTAGTACCAAGGCTGTGAACTGTTGTAGTTGGCAGCCTGTCTGTCCTAAAGCATCCTGCTATGCATCCTGGGCCTGAAAGACATCATCTGAAAAGACAGTTCTGAATCTGACTTGGTTTTGGCCTTTCTTCCTCTCTGGAGTATTATTGTAAACAGTGTTATCACCAGACCAAGCTTGTCTACAGTACATCTGTTTATGGATGCTGATGTGGTGCCAGCACTCTCAGAGTTATCAGATAAAGCAAGCTAGCTGAAGGTGAACTTTCCAGCAGTACTTTAAAAAAAAAAATTAATCTCAAAAATAAAATAAAATCAGAAATAGCCTTGTTAGAAACTTTTCCAGGACTGTCAGTAACCGGTCAAAAGCAATTACTTGTGGAACTGGCACAGTGTGATCAGCACTATTTGAGAGCAAGGCTGTACAATAGCATTTTTTGGTTTTAAGACAGTGACAGTGTTGAAAGATCAGCTCATATACACATCAATCTCTCTATCTGAAGGAAGCAAGTCCCAGAATAACTGACAATTTCAAACAGGAGACTAATGTCCCCCTCAGCAGCCTCTACTCAACAGAAGGAGGTAAAAAAGATTTAGATCTTGAGAAGGCAGATCCACCACTGAAAGCTGATGACAGATTTATTAAGTACACTAAATTTAGCCTGGAGAAATCCCATGCATTTTCCAAAGCATTTGACATAACATGTCTACTCATTGACTGAACAAAAGAAAAAAAATCAGCAAAGATGCCAGCTCAGTTCACAAAACCACTAGTAAATTCCTTGTCCACAGTATGTTGAATGAAGTCAACAGGCTCCAGGCACTGTATTTATTTAATTCGTTCCTTCTATCTTTGATCTTTCATCCAAAACACTTTCATCTCTAATATTTTTTTCTTTCCTGGAAATAAAATCCACAGATGAAAGACTATTGCACATAATGTTGTATCATTTTCAACATGTAGCTTGTATTTGTGGATCCCTCATCTCACTCTGCATTTTCAGTACAAAAGACAAGATGAAGAATGGAAATATGAAACAACACAGCCCTTCTGGTGAGACCCTGCCAATACCCTTCCACATTTGCTTTATCAAGTTCACACGAGTGTTGTGAGAACAGTGGACAATACAAACACTGCCAGACTGCAGTAGTTTCGTCATCTTCTCCCAGAAGTTGTAACAGTTCCTCACTGTCATCCTTCTCAGCTTTTAGATCTCACAACCAACCAAAATTAAATCTTATGCGGGTGACTTAGCTCCTTGTAGCAAAATCTGTATTAATGTCGTTGTTGTGCTATGAAATGCGACTGGCGTACTAGAATCTCAAAAAAACCCAGCTCTCAACAGTATTTTAGTGTCCTCCAATCTGCTACTTGCATAAAATGAATGTAAGAATAGCAAACATACATGCCAAGGTGGAACCTGCCTGTAGTTGAATCCCAGTAAAGCTGGGAAATTTCCTGCTCCTGGTAAATACGAAAAGGAAATTTGTGGGAAGGCTCCAAATCCTCCAAGTACCCTCACTACAGAAAGGTCAGTTCTTTTTGTCCCCCACACTAGCAGCTTGCCCACACATTGGTGCTAAAAAGGACTTAATAGTCCTTGTGTGGTATTGAGGGCAGAACCTGAAACAAATCCCAGGGCAAACTGAGTAAAGTATTTTCCAATACTTGAGAAAATTCAGATTAATCTGTGTTATGGAGTGAACAGAGTGTTTCCTTCTGAAAATGTTCAGTCACAAACTGGGTGGTGGTGAAAGGGGGGCTGAGGGTCTTACTGTTTTGTTGAAAAAGAGCTTCACAACATCAGAGATACTTAAGTAAAATGGGGCAATGTGAGGAAAGAATCAGCTATGTTGAGATGTATTTGGGATGACTCAAAGGCTAAGGATTTATTTCATGCAACAGTTATCCTGTAAAGGGTAAACCTTCAGGCATCTTCTTCTGTCAATGGTCAGAAATTGTTTGCAGAAAATAGACAATCGCTTGGCCTTCTGAAATACTTTAATAAAGAATATCCTTGTCATGACAGCTCAACTGTGAGCTTCAGATATGCCTAACAAAGTCCTTGCTTTCAGTGATTTAAAAAAAAAAAAAATCAGCCTGAGAGACACTTTACATTAATAGATTTCTTTCTGGGTGCATTTCCCAGTTCAGTAAAGTCTATTTTTCTCCCAAGGACAAGTTTATTTGTCCAGTGAGATAACCTCATATCTGTCTGGAAAACATCCTCACAACAAAGGTATTATATAAACGTTAATTTGGAGACTAATTTAAATAGTTATCAGTATTAGATCCATGATACCTGGCTTCCAACATTAAATTCTATTATATGCTGTAAATGAAATAGTACAGATGACAAAATCACAGCAGATCTCTTTTTGAAGGCTAACAGACAATTACTTGACTTTCTTAAGCACCTATTTCTAGTTTGGCTACTGCATTGGCCTCCTCAGTCTTGAATAGAGAAACTCAAGAAAGGAACAGAGCTCTTCTTCCTTTACCTCATCTTCTGTACTGTACACCAACACTTACATAAGAACTCTCTTATCACTCTCAACGCAGTCCCTGCTAAACGAAGTGAGCTCAGAGACAGGAGTTTTAATCTCACAATGAGTTTCGATATTTGGATTAAGAAGTTGTAACCTCAACCAGAGCATCTTTCTCCTATCAGAGCAGGACTGCACCCAGCAATACCGTGTCTTGCAGTGCTGATGTTCCCCTCTCTATTTCTCACTCATCACTCATGGTTTCATGATGGATTCAGCACAGGCAATGTGGAAAATGAACCCGAAGTACATATCCCAATATGCTACAGCATGCTGTCAGAGATTAGAAGCATCAGATTCAGCTCAGGGAGTTGCTTAGCTCTACTATAAGAGTTCAGAAACTGTGTTGCACATCTCAGGAACATTAGGTGTGAAATTTTACAATTCTAAGAAGTCATGATCAGCTACACATTGGTATTATCACCGGGGTTCTTGCTTGGTACCCAAGCAAATCAAAGATAAAACAGCTTCCTAGTATCTATTTAGCAACTTGGGGATTAAGGGGTTAAATACTGTGCAAATTCCTTCAACATCAGTTCACCAGGAGACCAATGTAATCCAAGTAATACTGCTAGGCCAGGGCATGCATTGCAGTAAATCAGTGTGTATGTCAATTGACTTCAAATAAGGTTCTATTCCATTGCATTAAACTACCTCTGGTGTACTTTGTTTTCATCATGTGCCTGGAGCACATATTTCTTGCTGTTTCCTATTCTGGAAAATGAGCTTTCCGAATGACCCCCTCAGAGCATTTGAAATGCACTTTATTTTAAAGGCAGCAGCATTTGAGCATCCTTGAAACTGCATGCTTTGTTTCATGATAAAAACAAAACGTCAATGCTGTCACCTTTGAGAGTCAGGGAAAATACGTCTTTCATTCCACCATGTCAAGTACAGCTGCAATTCACTTAGAGTTATACTTGGCATTCTCCTAGTCTGCAAGGAAGGATGCAAGAATATCAGATATATGAACAATAGAGACAGACTATTCCTGCTACATTATCACAAGATAATGGTATAAACATTACACGCCTTTCAAACAATGCTGAAAGATTTGGAAAGCTCTCTGGCCTTTCACATCCTGGATCTCATGTTATATCTTTTGTGAACCTAAGAGCTATGATAAACACTTCATGATTACACTTTTGATTTTTAATCCATGTAATAATAAACTGTGACATTTAAGAATCCTACATGAGGTGACTGAATGTTGACTAACTCAGTCTCCATTGTTGATAGGTTAAAAATATGCAATTACTTTGAGCAAAAGTGGATTGACTACCACACTAAAAAAAAAATAAATCGAAGGACTGTTACTTAAGTGTATTGTATGCTGAGTATAAGGCAATATAAAATATTACACACTGAGCCCAGAATGGTAATTATTTCCAGAACACATCCATGGTTATTTAGTATCTCTGCTACATTCAGCCTTCCCTGCACTTCAGAAAGGGGTGGAACCAGCTAAAGGACAGATAGGAGAACATTTTCTTCTTAACTAGACATTTATTTGGGCAAAAACTTGTGATCATTGAAATAGTTGTGAAAAGCAGGTTCTCTCTGTCCCTACTTATTTGCCTTTCTCATGCCATTCAGCTTGGACTCAGAGATCAGACACACTATTTATTCTTCAAACAGTGCCAGAACTGCACAAGTAGGTTAGCGGACTGATACACATGTGGTAAGAGCAGTAAAAAATGAAAGAAGATTCCTTTTACTCAACCCCAGACCAGGCAGATGACAGTCTGCCAACGCACACATTGGTTTTCTGGTGCAAACGTTGGAAAAGGCAATTTTAAAAATTGCAGTCATTGCTTTTTAGCCAGTTTGGTTTGTGGTCCTCTAACCTGCTTTGTTTTGACTATATATGAACCTCTTCATTATTTTAATGTCTCCTCAAATTAATGAGACAGAAGGGTGAAATTTGTGTCAGACATACTCCTTACTGAGAGTGCTCTAACCCAAACCTACCTCAGTATGCCAGCCTGGGAGCATCCTTATGCTATGTAAACTTTTTGAACACCTTTGGATCACATTTTAAGCAGGTTTTGACTCTTTCCTTTGTATTTCCAAACAAGTGCTCTCCTATCCATCCCGTTCCTATTCCTTGGGGAGACCAGCCATGGTAAGAATCCCCCTTTCCACCCCAGCCCAACCCCACTGCTGACCACCTTAATGCACAGTGAACAGGCCCCTTACCTGTTAGAGTTTGTATTGTTTGCCTCCCTCCTCTATTTACTGTTCAAGACAAGCAAGCAAGGCAAGCTATGAATAATGAGGTTTAATTAAACTTCAATTCCAAACCCAGCAGTCCTTCACCCGTGGCACGTCATCCTTCCTTTTGTCTTTACCACCTAGCTTTGCCTTTTCATGGTTTCTTTTTGCATAAGAAGGTTGCTGCCAGAGCAAGTCTCTTCTTCCTTTCTATGCCTTCTAGGAGTGGGATTCATCTTATCTAACATCAGGAATTTACAGAGCAGGGGATGTAATGACAATCTTAGCCAGACATACAGTCCCTTCAAGCACTTCTGGGGTGAGATATGCTTTGCTTAGATAAATCTGTTCTTAGCATACCTATGCTCCTCCTGGTGAGAAATTAATGTAGGCAATGATTACAGGCATAGTCATAGACATCTGAGTCTGCAAGAAAAAGCCTCACTTTTAGAAACTCAAGCTACTGTTTATAAATTATCTAAACCCCTGATTAGATGATGCTCAGCCTGAACACTTACGACAAGATGACTGTCCTGCATCCATCCATCCATCAAGACATTCCTGAATTTGGAAAGTTAACAACAGCCTAATCTTAGAAACAAATGTATTCACCAGATGTAGCCATGTCTCTCATCTTCCATAGCTCCAGAACCCAATGTTCAAGGGGTTTGGATCATTAAAAATTTCTTTCTAAAAAAACCCCACAGATAATTCACATTCTACCCATCCTATTGTCTTCTTGACCCAAATCAAGCCTGATGACTCCTTTTTGCCTTGCCTTTTCTTCCAAAACTTTACATCCTTTTAGAAGCCTTTTCCTGAGATACAGTGATCATAATCTCACCCTGAATCTTCCTCCAGCCCAATACTGAACTTTAAACTGCAAACTGTTTTCCGTCCTTATTAAAGCCAACAGTCAATGACCCATCACTTTTAAGTTCTTCTTTCAAGCTAAGCCAGAAAAATTGCTGTCCCAGTTCTAGACAAGTAAGACCCAGCTGACCATATGAGCAAGAAACGCTGTTATTCAAACTCTCCTTCTATCCCAACCAGTTACAAGTCAGTATTTTGCAAAGCAACTGCCTGTGTAAATTTCTGCCATGCAAAAGCATTTCATGAAAAAAAAAAAAAAATAAAAAAAATCCAAATCCAATTACTGTGGATTCTGTACTTGGGGTTCACAACAGGCTCTGTGTTTGCATTGCTTAATGAATCACACACGGTCGCTGATGTTTTAGCTATTATTATGATTTCGTGGTAGTGACTGGAATAAAGATTATGAAATGGAAATCCTCTTTCCAATGATCATTTAAACAAACAGGCAGATCAGATTTTTCTCTGATCTCTACAAGGCTTGTTAATTCTTTGTCTGGAATCAGTAGTTTTGTGACAAAGTCTCTGAGAATCAGTAAAGTTTCAAATGAAGTCAGATTAATTTTTTGTTTGGTTTTGGTATCTTCTCATAAACACAAATAACTGAGCATTATGGGGGTGGCAGAGATTAACCTCATGGTGTAACAGCTTTTGGTGTAGAACACACCAATGGGGCCAGTGTCAACAGGAGCCAAGGCTTTCTGGCGAAACAAAACGGCTTGGAGACATCCTCACAAACCTGGACTGAATCATCATTTGGAAAACAATGTCAACCACGTCAGCAACACCACTGTAAAAAGGCTGATGTCATCAGTGGTGTAATCTGGATGAGGGAACTGGGACTCATGTCTGTCTTTAGGAGAGGCTTCATGGTATTAAGACAAAAATCTGTGGCCCAGATTCGTAAACTACAGCGTAAAGTAAATCATCTTTCTATGGTTAGTTTTGTTTGTATGTGTGAATAATAAAGCAGTAGAAAAAGAATATTCTGTAGTTTTTTGCTGTACTCATTCAGTCCACAACCAGTTTTAAAAGCCAGCTAAAAATACCTTATTTCCCCAAAACACAGATAGACAGTCCTGTCAATAAGAGATGATTCATGAAAGCCATTTGTCTTACACTGTTCTTCTGAGAAACCTGGAAGGGCAAGAACATGGATCCTAAAGAGATTTATCAAGGTGATAATGGGAGACAAATCTTTCTTTTTCAAAGTGCTAATGGAAATCTGACAGTATTTTCTCTACCAGTTCAGAATTTTAAGAGAATACTCAAGGGATAATGTGTAGGTTTGTCCATCTATTGTAGTACATACAGTACACGGGAGGCCCAGGGGACTTTTTAGCAGTATCTTGGCTCAGTGGCATCAGGATATGGCCAAAGGTCTAAAATAACCCTAAATCCAGTAGGTAGAAAGAACACTGAGTTTACACAGCTTCCTTGGAGGCTGATGATCCACAGGACCTCAAGATAATGTGAACGATGCTCCTCCTGAAGCTTTCCTCTCCATCTTTTTCTCATAAATAAAGATGCTGAGTTGATAACTGGAGACAGATTTACGTATTTGGATTCACATTTCTGACCAGGGGAATTTTCTTTCAAATGTTTTTACCATGCTTATTTTGAAAGAGGCTGACCATAGTCAGAGACTGTTTTGTCTGCTATGAGGCTTCCATGGAAAGCTTTAGAAGGTAGCATGGATGGTCCTGCTCAGGCTTGCATCAAGAAAACACCCCCTCCTGTTCCAAAGGGCTTTCTTTCAGGAAAAGGGAGTGGGTTTAGCTAAAGCAATCTCAAGTCATTCCTACAGAGAGAGGTCACTGTGGCCACTTCATACTTTCACACTTCTTTCAGTATTCAGAAAGTGAGCATGCAATCTGCTTTCTCCAGTCTGCTGCTTTAACTATGAGAAGGGTGAGATCTTTTGCCCCTACTCACTGTGAATATCATGATTTTGTTCAAAGTAAGTCTTTCAAATCATTCTGGTTAGGTGACAGAAATCACAAAACAGTAAATTTTCCTTATACAAATGCAGAGGTTCTAGTATTGTTTCAGTACGTCAAAACCAAAAATAAAGAGGATTTGAAGGCAAATGTTTTTACAGCGTTGGCAAAATCCTTTTTGCATCAAATTTGAGTCTGTTAGTGTTAAAGGTTCCCATCTTCAAGCAGAAATCCTGAGTAAACACACAACCTCCCTAGCAGCTTGTCTGTGTACTTCATCTTGCTACGCAGCAAGGGGAATCCAAAACATCACTCCTACAACCTCATTACTTCCCAAGGCCAAAATCAATGTACTTCAGTACCTGCTGTGTAGGATATAGAACCAGCCTTGCAAACACAGTCAGTGAAAAGAAGAGTCTATGCCAGCAGACCACCCATCCCTGTGTAGGTAAATAAACAGAGAGATGCAGTTCCCAGATATGGCAACTTGGTCATTTATTGCTTTAAATTGGCTTGGTAAAAAATCAAATCCAACACTGCAGTGTTCAGGGGAGACTGAAGGGAAAGATACAGCTGCAGCCCCTTGTAAGCCTAATGGGAAAACAAATTTCATATGAAATGAGGAGAGGATAATTATGTGTTGCCTAAGAAAAAGAAAACTGTTCCCTCCTAGAGCTTATTTTGTTTTGAACTTAAATGCTGCTGGTGAATTTCTGTCTGTGCAAAATGATTGGAAAGAAGGGAAGAGGTCAGGAAATGCTACACAAAAAGTGTGTATATAGGTGCAAGCAAATGTTTCAAATGACTTTGGCTTTTTCATACTGAAACACTGATATATGGAGAAGGTGAAGTAGTTATCTCATAGAAGAGGAAATATATGCCTATTTTAAAAAAGAGATTTAGAGTGTTATGTGTGAGTCAAGAGACTTCTTAAGGGAAGATATTAACTGCTCTAAAGGAAAGAATACAGTCTGTAGTTTCCTACTCCTGTTTCAGGAGATAAATACATCAGCCATAGAAGGACACAATGGTTATCATAAAAAAAATAAATAACACAAGTAATATCTACACAGGGAGATGAGGCAAAACCTCAGGAGGCTTCTTAATGGTGCTTGAAACTAAAAGTAAAAAAAAAAACACAACACAAAACCAAACAAACAGAACACAGCGAAACAAAATGTCCCTTCTAAAATATCCTTTTGAATACATGTGGAGATTGGAAAGAATATGAAATTCATACTCCTTTTAAATTATGATTAGAGTGACAAGAGGATTTTTTCTAGAACATGTTATCCCAGAGTCTGTTCTGGAGACAGGCAGAAGTGTACGAGACAGGCAGCTACAGTGAGAACAGAAACAAGCTGGCTTCAGATTTGAAAACCCTGAGGTAGCTAAGGGCAAAATCTCACAATAATCCAGCACCAGCCTGAATTAGAAGCGAAGGAATTTCTTGGCTGAACAAAATAAATGACATAAGATACAAAATCAAGAAGACTTGTCACAACAACTATGCAATCAATGAAGGAAGTTTTTACAAGGATTGCTATGCTCATTTTAGGTCTCACAGTTTGAATTCACAGAATAGAAGACTGGCTGAGGTTGGAAGGGACCTCTGGAGGTTATATGGTCCAACCCTCTGCTCAAGCAGGGCCACCTAGAACCAGTTGTTCAGATGGCTTCTGAATATCTCCAAGGATGGAAACTCCACTACATCTCTGGGCAACCTGTGCCAGTGCTCAGTCGCCCTCATAGTAAAAAAACACTTCTTCCTGCATTACCAGCCACTTGTGAATGAAAGTTTGGTATTGGACATGTCTTTAAATCCAAAGGTGTGGAATATTACCTACAGTCAACTCAACAAGCAATTTTTCTTCTAGACTTTAGTTGTCAAATCTGCAAATCTCAACAGCGTGTTCCACACCCATCTTACAAACCGGTCAGTAGGCAGGACTTACTGCTTTTTAATTGTCTTCTAATCTTTGCTAAGTTGCTGTTCCTTGAACTGCTGCTACAGCCACTTCTATTCCCTCTCCAGCATTACTGGTTGGTGCAATTGTATTTTGTTTGCATGTTTTGGCTACTTTTTTAATTTATTTTTTAGGAGTTGTTATTTATTTCTTAATTTTTATTTGCTTGTTTCTTAATTTTCATTGGCTTGTTTCTTAACTTTTATTTTCTTGTTTCTTCACTTTTATTTTCTTGTTTCTTCACTTTTATTTTCTTGTTTCTTCACTTTTGAATGGTGGAAGGTAACAGCCACATCACAGTGATGCAGGAACAACTGGCACCAGCCCTGGAGATGTCATAGCTGTGTCACACCAGGCAGGATGTTGGCAGTGGCTGTGTCACAGAGGAGCTGGTAAGGCAGGTGGCCCAGGACAGATAGAAAAAGGGCTGCTAATGTCACAGGAGCAGCTGGACCGCTCTCTGCTCCAGAGAATGGAGCTTTCTTACGAGACAGACAAATGCAGCACGCTGTGAGGTTGCGTGTGAGGACCTGTGCTTTTACAGAAAAGGAACATCCTCCATGGCAGCCAGCTGACCTACATTTACAGCTGAACTCACCCACTGGGAGTTGCATCTAACCTACCAAGACAGGAGGAGTGCTACTGAAATATTTCAAAATGATAAACTGAGCAGGAGTGGCTGCATGGGGACAGGGTTTTTTTTTCCTGCTGCCATACATAAGAAGCAAATAAGATCAATACTTAATTACCAAGGATTACTTATGACTGACAATACCCATCATGTCAGATGAAGTTGGACCAGTCCGTAACGGTTTCCACTGCGATACCTTCTCCTTAACGACTAACAATATTTTTTCTTTCCCAGTCTCGTTAAAGCAATGCCTGCCCCACTCCTCTCCTGCTTCCCAGCAAGTGGATCAGCTGCCTCAAGACACAATCACCGTTCAGAACTAAAAGAGTTTTTCGCTCTGTTTCAATTTTAAGGCAAGTTTATTTTCATAAATACTAGACTTGCCTGTTTAGAGGTTTGACATTTTATTGACAGCCACACAAGTTAGGTTATGCAGATGGAACAGACGCTGTCATTTTTAGGTATAATTAGCATTTCATTTCCTTTCAAATAATTTCCCCATCATGTTAGGCACCACCAGGGCAAAGGAAACATTCAAAAGAACATTCCAGTGCAGTTTTATGGGGTTTTTTTTGTTTTTTGTTTTTTAAATCTTAGCAATAGTTGAACTAAGGTGTGGGGGGATTGTTTGTTTTTGTTTGGTTGGTTTGGGTTTTTTTACAGTGATATTTTACTGAGTTAATACCAGGCAGCACATCTAAAGCTTTAGGACAGCTTGAATTCTGTACGTTTTCTAATGTTACTTCATTTCTTTCACAAACTTAAAAAATTACCTTACTAAAACTTTTCTTGCAGAAGGGAAATTTTTAGGGAATAATATGATAGAAAGGAGACCAGGAACCTCCCCGGATTTTTCACA
Source organism: Actenoides hombroni (assembly GCA_024336885.1). NCBI lineage: Eukaryota > Metazoa > Chordata > Aves > Coraciiformes > Alcedinidae > Actenoides > Actenoides hombroni. The sequence continues at coordinate 5,736,150 of WUAM01000119.1, forward strand.
AAAAACAGAATGATTTCCATTGTCCTCAGCTCCTTGCTACATGTGAAGCAGCCCCAGTCACAGTCGTGGTGAGCTTCGGAGGGGCATGAAAGGGAACATGAATCTGCTGTTAGACCCATACCAGACTGTGCTGGTATTTAGATGGGCTGATGAGGGAAGGTTTGAAGGCCAACAGTCCATCAGGTCATATATCCAACCCTAAGTGTCTGAATCTCTCACACTATTGTAGGCAATTTTTAGCCACATCTCTTTGCTTTGAGAAATTTTCCAAGGGAAGTCATGTCAAAATTGGTGCATGCCCATAAGAAGTTGAGGGGTTCGCAAGAAGTTTTCTTACAGCTTCCCCTCGACCTCTCCTCTGCGAGTGGAGATCCTCCAGGCTCTGTCTGGATAGCAGACAGCAGTTGACATCTTCACGTCACAAGGGTACATGATCATCATGGTGCTTTCCTGACTACTGGGGGCACTCTGGGGATATTAAAAGTCAAGCAGCCTGATTCCTCCTGAATCCTAGCCTAGAGTTCATGATTCACAGGACTTCTCAGCATGGTAAGAGAGACCAGCACCTGACACGGTAGTTTGCAAAGCTTCTCTCTGACAGAATTTAACTACAGTTTGCCACCTTTAGCAGGCCTTGTGTGTCATTTATGCCACTCCTGCCTCCCACACGTTTTCTGCAAAACATGAGGAACACTCATCTCACTGTTCAGTGACAGAAGGAGGATGCCCCAACCACAGTGTCTGGCTTGTGTCAGTCCACTCATGGAGACAAATACACCAAGACATGCAGCCTGTACATTTAGAGTCTGTAACAGTGGAATTTAGTGCTTGCCAGAGGTAGGGTGCAGTGGAACTGTGGCATCCTCACACTGTCACACTAACCAAAATAAGTCGTAACACAAAAGCCAGGAGTATTTCCTCTGCTAAAACAAAGTTTCTAGGAAGTCACTGTGTAACCTTGGCTATCTTTTACAGAGCAAACTACAGAATAAAAAGCACGAATGTTGATGGCCTCTAAGAATATTATTTTTCCCTTTTAAATGCATTAACCACTTTACAACTTAGATTTTTCTATTCCTGCTTTCATTAGACTAGAGGTGAGTGGCAGCCATCCCCTTGCTCATAGAAATGTCCCCATCTGATACAACAGGACACGTTTTAATACCCTCTATGTTGGGGTGAGATTCTGCAGGACATGCTCTATAATTACTGTCACTTAATACGAAGTTTAAAAGGTTTGTTTGCAGAGTGACCAGCTACTTTCTGCTTTAATAATAGCATTTACTGATCACTTGCAATTATTTATGGGTGTCTTAACCTGGCCATCAGTGGAAAGAAGTTTTATTAAATTGTGTCTTTAAGAGTTCATACACACCAAATGCATTATTCTAAGCTGAAAACTGAACTGTGAAAGGTTCTAGCAACAGGGTTTTGGTTTACACAGTAATCAGATGTACACAATGGGATTTTACTTGTGTAAGAAATTATTTGTAGAATTGTGGTTTCTGTGCTAGACACATGTCTGATTCTCATGTAGTCATCCTTAAGCAAAAGAATGAAAAAGAAAAGGGCTTTCATGTCTACCTGTCACCTTGAGATAAATAGCAAAATTCAAGGGGAACCTGACTGAGCCTGAAAGAGGCAGAAATAAAATAAGTAGTATTGGGCAACCACTCATATTTATTGTATGTGTAAAAAAAGATTAATTTTCTCTATAATCAAATCCAAACATAAGCATCCATTTCTACTATTGTAGTCCAACAAAAGTAAATTAAATGGTGTCAGAATTGATGGGTTTTCCTTGTGAGACAGATAACAGGCACAAACAAGGCTACGAACATGAATTAAACCAAGTATGAGTGCAGTTCACACTGCTTACAGAGAGCAGGAAAAACCAGCAGCCACATAGGAACGGACGATGTGACAGTAACTGAAAAAAAACCAGTAAACTTTGTTTCATTCCTCTTATGCTAAAAAAAAGCTTTAATTATCTTTTTTTTTTGTTAAAGTCTTAAAAGATTAGGAATGATAATGTAAGCCAGTGGCAGCTAAAGAAAAGACAAAGAAAACCCCTCTTGTGATGGGAACATTTCAAACATTGACAAATCTCTGTCAGCTCCATATACAAAAGCATTTTTAATCCAGGCTGTTCCTTTGTGCTGCACTGCCAGATGAGTCACTGATAGATGGAGGAGTTTGTGGTGCAGCAGACATGAAAACTGTTCCTTATTATAAACCAATATAGGAAATTGCATACAGAAAAACTGTATTTAAAGCCAGACACACAAAAGAGTTTAATGAAGCTGTCCCTGCAATCTCACTTCAGCCTCCCCAAGCACAGAGGTTTCCTTACTCCTCCCAGCATCACAGACACTCACTGACACAGCCAGCAACAGAAATACCCTTTTGGGACTCCACTCCAAAATACTGAACCCTGACAGAAGACTGGTTTTTTTTTTCCTTTTAAAATGCCATAATTACTATTTAACCTAGGAAAGGAGACAGTGACCTTGTTCAAAGGTCCCTGTCCCACACTAGGCTGGTTTATAAGGCTTGCACAGAACGTGGCACTGCCTGAAGGCATTTACTAGACATGCTGCTTGACTTTGCAACCCAGTGCTCTCAAGTTGGAGGTTAACACTTCTTGTACCAGTTTTTCCGAAGAGAAAAATGCTTAAGCTTGTTCGGATGTGAGGCCAAATCAAACATTAACTCCAGAAGAAGAGACTGAGTCCAACCTCTAGTCAAGTCAACAACAGCCCCTTCTTAACTTGAGAAAGTCAAGCTTCACTTTGGACTTCAGTTGAAGGTCCTTCCCTGCAGGAAAGTTGAAGAAGCAGGTGGCAGCAAGGATCCATGTCCCCCATAAACACTATCTGCTGCCCAGGGAAGCAGCTGCTCACTAGAGAGCAGAGGATTTTAGAGCCCCTTTCCTCTTTGGGATGAGGGCAGTGATGTTGCCCTGTAGAGCTCACACCACACACCTGCACAAGTCTTCATAACATGGGTAGAGAGAACCTGTCTGGGAGCAGGAGCCTAAGAACTGTGGCCAAAGCAATGTGCTTGGTTAAGGCTATGGAAAATCAGAGACTTGAGACTCCAGACGTCAGTAATCCAAAGGATGTTGTTCCAAGTAACTGTCCTCAATATTTGGCTCAGCAAATTGTCCTACAAAAAGCTCAGGAGGAGCAGTTGTCAGTGGAAGAGCCAAAGTCTGATGGAAACCCTGGTAGAGGGATGAAAGGGAGAGCTGCTACTGGCTACCTCTGCCAGCCCACTGCTGGGACTCGTGGCAGGAAGAGATAAACAAAATCACTTAGACATCCAGATATTTCAAGACCTTAGAATACGATAAACAATATCAGTACTATTGCTCTTATTTTCAGAAGGACTTGGCCCCTGTGTCTTGTTTTCTGTTTTCCTGTTGGCAGTGCTGGGAATCAGAGGCAGCAAAGGCACAAGGGATCTCTCAGATTCTCTCAAGGCATCTCAAAAGACCTCAGAGATCTGCTGCAAGGGTACTGCTTGTATTTTGATCAGAGAAGGCTAGCCTGATTACACTTTTTAGGGAAATTTTTTTCTTTTAGAAATACACCAGCATTTGTTTACCCCTTCTGAGATCTCTAATACAGAAGAAATTCTGACAAGACTGTTCTAGTTGTAGTGCAACAGCAAGAGCTGAAGTTGAAACTGGAAGCCGAGTAAAAACATAAATATATTTATGCAATGCCAAAATACGTGTTTCTCCTCAAATTGTTAATTCTCTCCCTTGCCATATTGGAAGCGAACTCAGAATCCAATAAAGCAAAACAACTCACAGTAAATTACTTGCAAGTGAAAGAATTAGATCCAAAGTTTGGGGTTTTTTCCTCCCCAATGCAAGTTAATAAATGGAACAGCTACAGTAAGTAATAAAGAGAAAATATTTCTAATTTATGCAACATTACAAAAGCTATATCCATCAAGTTACTCTGGGGAAATGGACTGTAGTAATAGATTCCCTTTAAATATAGCCAAGAAGGAAATTAAAATTGGCTTAAAATAGAAACCCTGACTATAAAAATATATTGCTGAATGACAGTGTCCAGATCCAAATAAAAAAAAAAAAAAATGCAAGCCCCTGTGACATAAGACTGACTCATTCAAACTATTTCATAGCTTGAAGTCAGAAGACCTCTATGTGACAACTGTGAGAACGCCACAGCGTTATGTAGCCCTCACCCTTAAATGCCTTTCTGAATGTTGAAGATGTTACACACATCTTCCTCTCTTTAAGAAATAATTGTTGTATTAGTACAACTTATTGCCTGAAGTATTTTTGATGCCTAAGAGACTCCAAGTCACAACACAAGGCTGGCAAAGGCAGAAATAAAAGTCAGAATCCACATATATCCTTCACCCTAGCAGAGTTTTCCATAGCTAAATGAGCTGGTCCTTCTCAAGGACACCAAAGCTTCCAGCTACTGAACATTTTGAAATGCATGGCATGAGCCTTCAGCAAGAGCTACTTTACTGTACAGATCTGCTCTTGTAGACCTCATTGCATGGTAAGGCAGACACAGAAACTGTCCCTAAACTGGAGGCAAAAAAGAAGCTGTGAAAAAGTTGCTATTGATTTGTCATCACTTCTCTCCCACCATGAGACTCTTGCTGCTTGGTGGGGTTTTCTTTGGACGTGCACACACACACATTGTTTTGTATTAAAAGAGAGAGAACATCATTGGAATGGCTCATAGGTGATAGTATTATATGTCCTAGGTAGTTTTAATAGTTTTGCAAAATATTCTGTGTAAGTAAAAGTAGCAAGAGAGAGGACCAGGGATTAAAGAGCAGCAAACAGGAGAATGGGAGAACAGAAAGAACAAGAAAAGTTATTCATATGTTTGTCTTTTGTGTACACAAACTAAAGTTGGTTTCTGTAAATTAAAAATATCAGAAAGGTAAAATAACCTGTAGGTTATGTTCATAAAACAGTGACCAGAAATATACTTTCCTAATCATCAAGCAAGGCAGCACACTGTGCATTAGACCAATACAACTGTGAATTTTAGGAGTTCTTCCCCTTCTCAAAACAGTTGGGCAAGTTCAGAGTAGGCCAAACTAATTTACTTTAGTTGCACTTGTTAGGAAAAGGACCAATAAGCATTAATGCAGGATTTTCTTCAGTGAGGACTACAGAAACAGGGTATGAAAAATGCAAGGGCATCTGCAAAACAACTCACATTAAATATGGCTGGATTTTATTACTGGAAAGCAAAATGCGCTTGCTTAGAATGAAAACAGAAGAGATGGAGGGTGGGAGAAGGTGGTCTAGCCTAGAGCTGAGGAACTAGATTTGGTCTTGTATGAGGAGCTCACAAGTGAAACCCCTGAGCTGCTTTGTCAGCCCAGTGCTACACACAGCTGGGAAATGCATGTCTTGCAGCAGCTGCAAAGCTACATTTTCATCCACCTTTCCCTCGATCCTTTTACCTGTAGTACACAATTAACATTTCAAATTAGAAAAAGCATTATCATTCTGATAAGAAAGCTCTAGATAAAATGGATAAAACACGTATTTAAATTTTAAGTTTTGTTCAAATTATGCTTTTATTCTTGACTTGCATTTTTTGAATTGCCTCTGATTGCTAGATCAATAAGATGTCACACATCAGTCCCTAGAGTTTGCCACCTAGAAATAATGAGATTGTATCTTTAAAGGCAAAGAACTGAAACCTGCATTTGCTGTACTGTGTTATGTTGGAGAGTCATGGTAAACAAAAACAAGAACCTGATGGGAGAGAGACAGGCAAATATGTGTTCACAAAATAATAACAAAAAAAAGGTGGTGGTAATAATAATAATAATAATAATAATAATCTGAACTACCTATAGAAAAAATATCCTGTGTGTCTCTTCCTAAAACCTCCTGGGATTTCCCATCTCTGGAAACTCATTGGATGATCTTGCCACCAGCAGGTACAGTCTGCAGAGCTAAGGCAGTGCACTGTAGACACAGACAGCATACAACACACAAAGATGCCAGATCTTTCCAAATGTGATACCTCAGCACAGCCAGCCAGCTGTGAGAGTGAGAAGCCCAACAACTTAAAAAGTTTAGAGTGCTCTTCACATGAAGGTCCAGCAGAGAAAGGCTCCTTCAGTACTTAATTACCGAAAATGAGTTCTGGGAATAAAGCTTTTTCAGTAGATAAGAATTAAGCACAATCATCTAGGCAATCTCTAAATGCATATATTTAGTCTTTTGCATTCAGGCATACCACCATAAATTTCTCATTAGGGTCCAAGATAAGCCCTTAGTAGTTATAGTCAAAAGTACACAAAACACTAACCATGGAAATAACTTTAATTTTCCAACTAGTTACTATTTCCATACCTCACTATGAGCTGTTTTAAGTGATGAATAAGATTTTTCCTTCACTTCCCCAGCTCTAGTTAGTAGATCTGAATCTCTTCACGAGCTCCAGGGACATAATTCATTTCACAGGAAAAGAAGTAATAATACAAGTAATAGAACCATTAGTGAGGAAAAAAAAGAACATTGTAATTACTGTCAACAATATAGATGTTCTTCATATGCTGAAGTCCTCCCAACTTCTCTACATACAGAGAGCTATTTTTTCATGTTTTGCTTTTGAGAAAATATTGAATTGATTACACCAACATAATGTTCAGGGTTTATATATGCTTGTTTGGCTTTTGAAGAGATGGAAAGAAGAGAAAGGCAGCCACTCTTGGTGAAAAACACAGCTTGAGGCCTGATTTTTCAAATATATCATCAAAAAGGTTGTAACGAGAAGTGAGGGGAAAGAGGACAGTGACTAGCAGCAAATACCATCCACAAACCTGGACTTGCTCAAAACAGCCCTAGATTTTTAACAGATCTTTCACTGTGTTTGGTACAAACAGCCTTTTCACCTGACTTCTCTAACCATCCAAGTACTGCATATTCTCACTGAATATTGAAGATTTTCTGTGTACTTATCATCTGAATCCCTTTGTAACACCACACTCGATTACTCCTACCAGAGGTCCTCTGTCTCCAACTCCTACATCATGCCTGCCACACACAGACATACCCAAACCAAGCCAGTAAGTATAACAAAAGTGATCGCATTTTGCCTCCATATTCATGTAGGATTTTGTTTGCACACAGTAGAATTTTTTAGCTCCAAAGCTTAGGGCTTTTTATAATCACCACTGATGTTACCATCAGCTCAGACAGAATTCACTCGAAACCAGACAGGTCCTGCACACTGTTATAAAACCTGAACCCCCTGCAAACCCCTGAAGAAGCATTCAGACCATTTTTCTTGTAACTGTTCTTGCACATCTTTGCCAGCAGCCTCCAGAGAAGACAGGTCCTCTGCAACAGGGCTGTCTCCACAGCTAGCAGCAGCTTCCTGCCAGAGGAGGGGAAAATTTAGAAAGGAACCAGTTGGTATTCAAACAGCTTCTACAGATTGCACCTGGAATTATACCATCCAGGCCAAACAACTGGATTGTTCATTAAAATCATCTGATTGCCATGTACTTATCTTTGTGCTTGTAACAAAAGAGAGAAAAAGAAAGAAGAGCTGCTCTTTTCAGTCCTTTGTACTGTCATCTCTTTCCATTAGACTCTGCCTATTGGACAGAGATTATGTCATGATTGGTTTCTTTGACATGTATTTCAATTGCTTTTCATCTGAAAGGAGAAGGTGGCTAAAAATTAAGTGAATTGTTCATTAAATAGCCACCCCTGCTTTGAGAAAAGGTTATTCTTTCTTTGGATTCTTTGATGCTGCAAGGATGCCTTTCCTTCCAGAGGCTTTCTGCATAAAAGGCAAACTCTTGGGGGAAAAAAAAAAAAATTGGAAAATAAACCTTCTCCCCCCTTTCCTTTTCATGATGGTAATTTAAAAGATAACTGTTTTGAAGATAAAGTTGATTTCTGATAACAAAAGATCCACTGTTTAAAATGGGAGTCTGCTACTATTAGCAGATAATCGACAGGAAAAATGGTCCAGCAGAACGAGTGGGCAGACTTGCAACAATAAAAAAATATAAAGCAGCAAATATAAGTCTAAGTGACTCCAGCAAACTAGCATACTTAGTGGTGACCAGTGCACAGGACATGTTTTGGCTTTTGTGGACACTAGGAAAAAGCATCTCCTTTGTCAGCACAAAACCTTCCAGCCTTCTTTGATGACAGCGGGAGAACAAGTTGAAGCCAACACCAGGGCAAGCTTCTGGAGCACTGCCTTCTTTTATCAACATCCTCTTCCTCTGGAGGTGAGTGTAGCTTACTGCCACTCCCCACATACTTCTATTTAAGTCCCATGGACATCTGGAGAACACATCTGTTGCAGAAGACATGTACAGCTGGGTGTCCACAGCATACTGGGGCAAGGAGTTCCCCAGAGGTCTCAAATACGTGTTGAAAAGCAGAACAGAAACTCCGGTACTCATGAGGGTCCATATGCCAGGGCCACAAGGGAGAGGAGCAGCAGATGTTTCTCATGCTCCTCTGGGGTCTCCCAGTCATCCTTTCTCTCTCTCCTTTCTTTCAAAATACTGACACTGCTGGAGTGACTGGGGATCTACAGCTGCCCTGCCCATGGCAGGGGGGTTGGAACTAGGTGATCTTTGAGGTCCCTTCCAACCCTGACGATTCTATGATTATATGTTTTCCTGAGGTTTTGTGGATTACAATCAACACTGAGTTATTGTTTTTTTTCCCCTCCAAAGTCAGGTAGTCATCTTCTTCTGATCACCCATTCCTTCAGCTGTGCACTGCCAAGGGTGCTGGCACTGTGAGGATTGTCTAGCAGATAGTAGACGTTCCTCAGTTGTTTGGTAACCCTCAATGTTTTCAGAACAGGATACGTTTGTCATGGCCGCCCTGAGCTGTGAGCCCAGACCCCAGATGACATACTCCTGTCTGGATGTTGATAAATTCTAGAAAGTTCTGAAAAGCGACAGCTTCAAAGTAAACCCAAAATATAATTCTGAGAGGTGTTTGCAGAACTAATCAGCCAAGTTAAGAGTTTTTAAATTGATGACATCTTTTTGCTTACAAAAATTAAATCATAGGACCATAGCAAGTAGAAGAAAGAGATGGATAAATCAATACTGCAGGTGGAACCAACAGTCACAGGAAAATGAGAACCACATCTGTTGTTCATTTGTGCCGTAAAGTGATTTGACCAATCAAAGAGAAGCTTGAATGCAGAAATTCAACTGGAATTTAGCCACCCTAAAATTTGTTCTCCATTCCAGAAGTTATTTAAATTACTTCTGCTGGATATTTTTTTTAACTGAAAGCTTTATCACCCTCACTATGATTTTAACTTCACAGATATCTCCCCATTCTGGTATCACTGGCCTTAGTCCTTTCTGTGGCTCTCCTGACATACAGTTCAGAGCACGTGATAGAGACTGAACAGTTCAGCTTTCTCCCAGCTTCATCACTGCTGAACCTCAGTGCTCAGTATAAGGAGCTTGGCCACAGATGTCACTGCACCCAGGAGAAATATGGGGGAGAAGAAGGAGCTACTGAAGCTCACAGACCATGTTATTTATGGCGAGAGTCTGGAGGCAGCCTTCACTATGAAGAGCTGCTTCCAACTGACTGTATTCTTCTGCAATTACACTCAACTAAAAAAAAGAGGGTTCTAGGGTCTTAATCAAATGCTTTTCTTAGGCTGGCTTAGCCTAAGTGGTACAACTAAAATAAGAATGTTAAGGAAATATACAAAAACAAAATAAGAGTGGAAATAAGAAATGAGGGTTTGAATTCCTGCAAAAGATAAGCACACTGAGGTATGTTAGGTTGAAATCATGCTCTTCTCAGAGCTTCAGCACATGAACTCCAGGATCAGAGAAGAACAGGAAAAAAATACCCATCATGGGAAATTTCTGAAGTAACAGATTAGGTAGGAACCTGGTTCATATCATACATGTACCAGTACAGAAAAAGAATAACAGTATAGTCAGATATGTAAACTGGAGCATTCCTTGGCAGTCACAAGAAATAACCATTCCATTTTACCTGGCTTTAACTGGGAGTTAAGAGCATGAGTCTCAACTGATGGCAACTTATTGTTTCATCTCTCAATTCTTTAAAATTAAAATGAAAAGGGTGGATGACTAAGTGCAGGATACATGACCTACAGTGAGCATCTGAAGTAATTGGAATCAACTAGCCTGGAATGGCAGAGACTTGAAGGGAAACAATAATAACTCTCAGATAAAGAAAGGAAATTATATATCATGACATGCTCCGCAGCCAAAGCAGATGTGTTGTTTTGACAAATGTTTTTTCCATATGATTACAGTGACTTTCATTAAACAAAAGGAACTAACATTTGGGAGGGAAGGGAGGAGGACATTGATTAGCTATATCTCATTTTCTCCTGTATTTCTGGACTTAAGAATCAGAAGCTGAACATAGCACAATGATGACACATTAGTTTATAAATTGTTTTGTAATGGCTCATCTGACTTGAGGTAAGGGATAGATTTTGCCACAATTATATGTATGAAGCATCACTCAAAAAGGCCGAAAAGATTCAGTGTAAGCAAGGATATGTGGAGAAGTGAAGAGAGTAAGCTGCAGATGCACAGAGCCGATTACAGACCCTGCTCTGCTAAGAGTACCCAAGTGGGACCTGTTTGCGGTCAGTAAAATTTCACTAGCTTAAGTATGGTGTTGAGAAGGAGTCAGCCCTATCACTCCACATGTCACACTGTGTTCTGTTATCTATTAAATTACCTCTATTTTTAAGGTCCATAGGACTCGGAATAGGAAAGCAAAAAGAGGAGACTAAGATTCAATATATTCACTGTTAATATGTATCTCACACATGTCAAGCATTTATCTTCACCTCCATATAAAGGTCCATTTTTTGTACTTTTTTTTGCCATTCTAAGGAAAATACATTCGTAGAAAACTACATAATCATTAATCAGGTGAAGATACACTTCCCATCTGAGATGGTGAGACATAGAACAAGCCTTCTCTGAGCCAATCAATCATATTTTATCACAGTAAAGCACTTCATTATTCCTACAGAATTTTAAAACTATTCTGTTTCATAGTACTTTTTTTTTTTCCAAATATTCTTTCAAGGAATAAGTCTAACATACACAAAACTTAGATAAAGAAGGCAGCTTACTTCCAGCAAGTTTTTAGGCTTGGCCTTGTTTAACATCACGATTTTGCAAATCCTGAAACAGACTTGAAGTCCTGTTATTGTCATCACTACAACTACAGCAATACTTGCTAGATTTACACTTTCACATGTGTAAAAACAAAAACAAAAAATTAAGCAACCAAGGGAGTCTAAGTGAACTAGGCTTATTTAACCTCAAAAATGGAAAAGTTAGGAAGTTACCTTGAACAAAACTGCATCCTTGTAGGTGTCAGCCAAGCTCTTAAATTTGGAAGTACAAAAACTCCATAGGGATGTTTTCAAAACACTTGCAAAGAGAAGTAAGATACTATTTCATCGCTAGGAAATCAGCAGTATTTCAGTTACTCCAAAAGTACCAACAGAGCTAAGGACAGCTAGAACCTGAGCTAAGGAGCAGAACCTCAGAAGTAACTGAGATATACCCACCCATTTTGTTATTCAAGATTAAATTCAGCTGCACCGGGGGAGGGTTAATTTCCCTTCAGCTAATAATGTGTGGGTGGAGTAATCAGGCTCCACCTTAACTTCTATCAAGCCAGGCAATACAGGGAAGCATTTGGGGGGAAAGCTGACCTGATTTTCTCTGAAGGTGCAAGGAAATGAGGAACACAGAAGACTTCTCACACTAAAAAAAAACAAACCAACCCCAAACAACCAAGAAACAAACACCAAGAAACAAAATCATACAAAGCTGAACATCCCCAAATAGATGCAGCTGATGGTGTCTGTTCTATTACAGCCAGGAATTGAGTCTCAAGTGTCTGAATACCAGCTGACAGTCACATGTTTTCCCTGATGTTTGTCATCTCTGCAGCTGCAGGAGGATGCCAAGGTTTCTCTCCTTACCTGAGAGCTGTCAGTGTGTGACAGACATTAAGGCAGCTCACAGGGCACTTTATCTTGTGTCTAGCTCAGGACAGAGCACACATGGAAAGTCATCATACAGCCTTCGCCAAAGGAGGTTGCCTCAGTCATTCGTACATGAGCACAGATGCACTCAACTGCTCCCTCCAATGCACCACCACTTCACCTCTGGGTGACTGACGCAATATAAGCTCTGCTTCTGTCCACGCTGTACAAGAGAAGGGAAAAATGGAGGAATGGGGACTATTTTCCCTCAGTGGTTCAAGGTGGATCATGTTTTTATAACTGATTAGTATTGCTGTGCTATTGCATTTCTCATTAAAATCCCTTTCTTGAAGCTAGGTACAATTTGCACCATGTTTTCCACTTGTTTAAGCTTCAAGCTGTCGCTCAAAAAATTAATTTTAGCTGGGTTCATCTTTCCATCACAGTCTTTTTGTGACAGTGGTTGATTAATTCTATGTCATTGTTTGCTCTTCTGCAAGATTAATTGCAGGATGGGAGAACATATGACATTCTGATGAGGGAATATCTCAAGTTACTGCAATTCCACAATGCTAGAAAGCAACTTTTTTCCCCCCATCTAAATTCAGACATGAAGCAACGTAGAGAAACCGGTTTGTTCTGTTACTGGACAAATAGTACTGATGGAAGGAAAGACCTTTAGCTGCTTGGTTAAGGTTTGCCACCATAGTGTTCATTCCCTCCAACTCCATTCTAGCCAAGACCTTAAAGTCTGAAATGTATCTCCTGAGCTCTTGAAGGAGGCAAGCCGTGTTCACAGTCCAAATAGACTGACCAACAACAGACAGCTCTAGTCTAGCACTAAAACAAGCATTTCCTCCAGGATTTTTTGCCAACACTGAAAACATCCCAGAGTAACAGATTTACAGATGGCAACAAAGGAATGAACGTAGACACACCACCAGTTTTCACATCGGTTGTTGTAACACCAGGTTGGATCAGAAAAGACAAGCCTATGCTCAGTGTAATGCACATATCCTGGGCTCATCCTCAAGGCTTGTGCATCCCATGTTTCCCTCCCTTGAATTTGGTTAGCTTTTTAGGATTTTTACCTAAAGATGGGAACCACTGGTAAATCACAGAATGGTTGCTCACAAGCCTTGCATTTCCTGGTAGGAATCACTGAGAGAGAGGTTTTGCCCAAGAGAGGCTTGTCCCATTCCAGTGCAGATGAGCTGACACCTTTGGTTTTAATGCACTCGAGATGCAACATGTAGGTGAAGTAAGGACAAGCTTTGGGACACTCTTTCTTTAGTCTGTAACAGCATAAGATAAACAGTAGTTTATGTTCAGTCAGCCTTTCATTGGCTGACTTTAGTGTACATTTATTTCCCACCAGAGCTGCTTTGCAAAGCACATCCTCAATACCATATGATGCAGTCATACAGTTCTTTTCTCTACAAACTTCATTTATTTAGCTTTTATCCCAGTTGTTCTGCATACTGATTGATTGAAAGAAATCCTACCCGCTAGTTAGACAACTGAATTGATATTTCTCTACTGGATTTTCACTTAAGCTTGAACACAGCCTTTCTGTTCCTCATTTACCCCACTGTACAGAGAAATAAAAGGTTTTCCAGGGAAAATAAAAAGGAAAAATAAATGCAATATATTTTAACAAAAATAAAAAGTATAGGGAACACAGAGATTTTTCTCAAACCGAATCACTGGAATAAAAATAAAATCCTGTAAATAGACATTGTAAACAAGTTGTCACCTTAATGGCATCTGATTGCTTCTTGATTTATGCATCCATCTTGCTTTAGGAATGGGGAACAGATGCCCAAGACCAAAACCCACCAGCCTGTCCAGTTTCTACTGTTTACTGCTTTCAATATTCAAACTTCTCCAATGTGTCATGTCGTATCTTGTGAGGCAAATCTGCCTTCTAGAATTCAGCCCACAGAGGAAAGTAAACCTGATTTGCCTTTTCCAAGTAAGAAAAAATATATGCTGTACAGGGAACTGATGTACCCAACTGAGTGAAATCATTATTGACGTTAGAGCAATAATGTGATTTTGGAAGTCATCCAATGACTTTGGGGACTTACTTTGTAATTTAATAGTAACTACATGACTAAATCCCATCAGGAAAATCCCATGAGTAGCTTGGAAAAATTCAGTATAAAAATTGAAATTCAGTGATTCAGTCTGGGAAAAACCTCTGTGTTCCTAATATCCAGGTAACAAGACTGAAATCATGCCCTGTGCAGAAGAGGTAAAAAAATATGTGAGATGTTGTAAGTTATGAAGAATAAGCCCTTTCTAAAGCTGTTTTCCCACAGGAATATTCCATTTATCACCTCGTCATGATCACTCTAATGCCACACTGCAATGTTCAAGGTTGTTGAGTAATTTCTATAATTCCTCTTCAGTCTCAGCTTTTTCTGCCTTCCTGCATCACAGGGTAACACATTTGGTGGAAAATATGCAATTTCTTGTCACAAGGCAGTATCTGATACTCAAAATGTAATCTGTGGTGTGGTCTGTAAGTAAGGAGGGGAATTAATGAGCCACAACATATACATTAAAAAAAATAATAATTTTTAAAAAACCTCGCATTTTTATCTTTCAATGAAAAGCTTCTCTTAAGTATTTACCAAAACAGGATTACTCAGAAGCCTGCTATTTGTTTAAACATCTCATAGCATGAGAAAATTAAAGTTGATTCACAAATTGCTCCCATGTTCACAATATGCAAACTTTCCTGCTCTTGGGGCTCTTGGGTATTATACTGAACAATGTTAGAGAGTATTAACAATTAGGTAGAATTGCATCCAGAAATCCTATCTGGATATATAAAGGAAGGTAGAACTTTACAGGATTTTTTTTCCTCCCTTCAGGCCATAATGCTCATGTAGCAAAAATGTGCAAATGTGAAACATACATCAGTAAATCTGATGTGTAAATTAGAGGCGTCTCACAACAATTTGCATTTTTATATGTCTCTGAGGAAGTAGGACACTTATATTAGCTACTGCCAGGTAGCACATAAATAACTGCAGATCCAATTGCCAGAATTTCTGGAACATGTCAAAGAGCTTAACAGAAAGATTTATGAGAACTTCAAGCTTTAGATTTCAAATCCTTGGTATCTGTCAAGCTACAGTCTTAATACTAAACTCACACACACACTCCCCCCACCCCAGACTGTCTGTAAATTCAAACTGAAGCTATAAAGAGTTGCTAAAGGCTTTTATTTTGCTTCTTAAATTCTATTCCTGTGTTCTGTTCAATGCTTTATTGCCAGGAAGGCTTTGTGCTTTGAAGTAACTTAAGCTCATGTCAGACCAACCTGCCTTATTTTTCTCTAATATGTTTTAATTCTTCTTTTTTTTTTTTTTCAGCAGAACAATGTTGACATTTTATTGTATTATTTAATGTCAGATTAGATTATTTTCCTTCTCAAAAGGGCTGTTAGGAGATTCTGAATCCTGTATTTAACAGAGGAGATGTCACTGGCTTTGTGTTGTAGGATGGTGGTCCCATGCCAGGGGAGTAAGGATGGTGAGGAACATCATTTGATAGGAGACAGCAAATTCCTACTCTTGCAGTTAACAGTGGAATTACATAAACAACAGGGATACACTGGTCTTCTTCAAAGAAGACAAAATATATATATATACACACACACACACTTATACACACATATACAATATATACTTGCTGTTACAATAAGCATCTTGCATATATGTAATTAAATTCAAGAAAAGGCAGATGTCTAAATAAGAAAATGCAGATCTGCAGCAACCAAACTTGTTCTGCATGACCACAGGATTCAAAACCACTGCAGCACACATTTTCAGGCATCCCATTATTCAGGAAATTGCTCTTTAAGTTACAAGTTTTTAATCATAACATTGTTATTTTTATATATATATGTAAGAAAAAGGCACCATTGTTTAATTACTGGAAAGGAAAATATTCCCAAGCTGAGTTATTGCTTAACTAACCTAGTTTCTGGGTAAGTCCAGGAAGGACTTAAGAGGCAACTAAAAGAGGTTTAAAGCTTTTCTGGATATATTTTGGATTTTAAGGTTTCTGAAGGTTGTTGCTGTGCAAAAGTTGCATTCTTCCTTAATTTTTGATCAAAACCAACATAATGTGGCACAAAATTTATGTTAGTAGCTTATGCTAATATTAATGTATACAAAATTTTCATACCTCTAAGTTACTATCAGTTTTATTTATAGATACTAAAATTCACAGAAAAAAAAGAAATACAGTAAAGATTGTTGGCTGTGCCTCTCCAGAAGGTGCTTCTTACTAAACAAATAAACTAATTTATAAAATTTTATGGGTTTTTTTTCCCCAATACATATTCCTGGAAATTTCTAAATTTCCATTCAAGAATAAAGAAAGAATTAAGGTTTTGGACCAATTCCTAACCTCCACTTTCTGAAATTCTTAAATTTGGTAAATTATACAATCTCTGGAAATGTTTCAAGCTCTTGTTAAGAACTTCTTTTTTTTTTTTAAAGAAAAGGAAAGTATAACTTTATAAAACTCTGTAAGATGGCATTTGCTAGGAATTTACAGATCCTGGAGAAACAGCACATCAAAGAACGAAGAAGGCAATGAAACTTTCTTTGGCATGTATTCAGTGGTTACACCCTGTCTGTCATAGGATATAAGTGAAATAAGATGATGTTCAGCACACCAGAAAACGTTTAAAATTATTTCAATAGCAAGTTGATCATCAATAGGTTTCACTGAAGTACCATGTAGTGACAGATAGCATTTTATCTCCACACACAGACCCTCTGCCATCACCCAGATTCTTCTTCAGGTTAAACTTAAATCAACAGAAATTCTTAGTGCACAAAGAGTTTTTTTGTAAGTGTCTAGAACAATCTTTGATATATTGTCAGGACTCAGCGCAGCATCATGTCAGAATAATAATAATAATAATTAAAAAAAAAAATTCTGTGTTCAGAGTCAGTTTTCCAACCTGAACTTCAGCGCAAGATTGTCACTGCTGAGCAGCAGTAATTTCACAGGCCTTTAGTCAGAGCTGTATTTTCAGTTCAAAGCTGACAAAGTGAAAAACACAAATGTTTACTAAATTAGCTTATGGCAATTGGCTTCAGTATACAAGAGCAATGACCATTACCCAAGGCAGAAAAACCTCAGGGATTACAGAGTGTATGATACATTTGGTTCAGTAAAAGCAGAATAAGATTTGCTGTTACTGTCTGGAGTAGCAGAACCTGTACAAGCCATTCTTGTACTAGGCAGAAAATTCTTTCCCATCCTCACTGTAATTTCAAACTCAAGTTCTCTGATTCTTTATGCACAGAGTCTGCCGAGGTGGGCAGAGCTTTCAAACCAGTAAGAGCTGAAAGGGTTAAAAGTAAGGAAACTGCTCGATTTCTTATTCTAGTATCAGTTCTTGTGGGGTCAATCATATAAAATAACTCGATTGAGTAAAAAAATGATTTGTCTTCTCAGTGACTGTTTTGGCACTAATAAGCTACTTTTGTTTGCTCTTCATGTACATTAAACTCCAGCCTGAAAAAAATATGCTGTGTTTTTGGGTTTTTTTTAACTGACCCTTTACAAGCCAAACTCTAACCTTCTGCCTTTCCTTCCACGTATATCAAAGCTCATTTTGAAATATAGTACTAAAGAAAGTCACTTTGAGAAACTGACAAGCCAATATGGAACCACTAATTTCTAACAACTTTTGAAGCTACAAATCCATTTAGGAAAGTGGGAAAGGGAGGGGGAACATTTGCTCCATCCAAGTTCCATCCAAAAGCCAAAATTTTTAAACCAAGGTTTTCAGCAGTTTGAATGACTCTGAATGGAGTCAACATGAAACGTAACATAGACCTGACTTCATACCATCTACACAAATTGTTAGATTCTGCCTAATCTAAAGCTATCTGCTGTAACTTGTTGGCTCACAAACAATAAACCTAAAAGAATGAGGAACAGAAAAGGAGAGGGCAAGTGGAAACTAAAGAAACAACCACAGAAAAATTAAATTTATCATATATACCAAGACACTGTAGGGATTCTGGCTCTTCCATCCTCCTTCAGCCTGGAGCAGTGACTAAGAGTTGGCACAGAGAGCTACTCAACATCAGTTAGAAGCAGCAGGTCCGAGGCTACTTCACCTCAAGGTGCAATAACAGTTTTTTAAGCTGGTCAGCTTAGATAACAAATGCAACACAGGGAAAAGAAGCCTTACACGTCCTTGCACCCAGGCTGTGCTATCGTAACCCCCACAGATCTCTCAAATGCAGTTGTGCAGTAGAAAGCGCTTCTGTTACTGGACTCTGTTCTCAAATCACTTCCTAAATCAGTATCTTCCTTTCCTAGTGATGACATGGTCCAAGAATGTTTAGGGAGGAGAGAGGGGAGCTAATTAAACTGTTTGTCTTTCAGCGTTTTGGTGTTTGTTGAGGTTTTGTGTTGTTTTATTGTGGCTTTTTTTTTTTTTTTCTTGGACTTTGATCAAGATTTGCAGCTGTGGGAAATCTCATCCCACTTTCTGGATAACATCAATATTCTTAGATTGCACTCTGAATTAAAAAAACACCATCACAGAAGCAGCACCCTGTTTACTCTTCAGCAATTTACTCTTTGTGCTTCGCTATGAAATGCTTCAGTCTCTTGCTTGCACATAACAGTTTTGAGACATATTTGACATGCTGCTGGGTGGAGTTTATATCCTGATATTCATCTCATCAGTAACTGGTCAACAACAGGGAAAGCTCTTGAGCTTACTGTGAGCTTCTCCAAGGTGACCTATGCCCTAATCTGCTATACCAAGTCTGCAGTTGCCCTGGATAGCTCTACACTCTCCTTTTCTCCCAGGCTTTACTGACTGGTACATGAGAGCAATGATATTGTGGTCCTCATTGTTTCTATCCATCCTCTTTTTAGTGTCAAATGCCCATAGGAAAACTCAGAAACGTCTGTTCATCTCCTGGAAGACTGGAGATGGATTCTATGCATGGAATAAGAGAGATTCCCTATATGCCCTGTTCCCATAATTCTGGGCCTAGGATTAAGTTGGGGTTTTTAACCTCAGAATGCTTTGAAAACAACCATGTGACTCTGACATCTTCAGGGAAACGAGAAAAGACAAGCTAGAGACAAAATATCATGACTTCAGATTTGATAAATAACTTGAAATATGCTTTCCATGATTTGCTTTAGAAATGCCGAAAATCCCTCCGAGTGGAAACTATTTTACATGTATTACTAAAATATATTTATAATTACATCCTGTTGTGGGTTTCTTTTAAATGCCATATATTTTTTGTCCAGCAGATGACTTTTCCTTACAGCCATCATTTCCCCTGTAAGAACATTCTCAGTGTGCACTAATCCTCTCCTCCATATGGGTTTTGAGAAGGGTTTTGGCCCCTATCAGCTGCAGCAATGTAAATGCACTCCCACTTGCTTGGGCTGGAAGCAAAATCCATATTTCTGCATGGCCAAGATTTTGCTAAATAAAATATCACAAATGAAATATTGCCTTCCCTAACGATGAGGACAGCAGTGCTCCAGCTTCTCTGGCCAAGTCCTCCCAGAGGAGTGCAGAACCTCCCCTGGCGCATCAAGTGCCTGTAAGGGTGCATGACCCACCTGTGCCTTCATAGCTCATCAGTCCAGCTCTAGCAAGAGCTATTGTGGTTTCCTCCTTTGGAGGAAATTTTACAGAGAAACTATAAATTGTGGAAGGAACAAAAACACCGGACTTCTCATTCCTGCCTTTATTATCCTGGAGTTGCTTTTGCCCTGCAGTAGCTCTAATCAGTAGTCATGGTTTTGTTTTCTTGGTAAAGAGTTGTTGGAGTTGTAATTTTTCCAAGCCTTTTAAGAACAGTTGTTCCCCCTCCCCCCAACCTTTTGCTTTTTTCTACCTGTTTGTAATTATCCACATACTCAGATCAATTTATTACCTTATGCATAAGCACATTCTCTCTCATTTTTCTTTCCCTTAGGACCTCCACATTAAGATGACGACTCAGGCTGCTCAAATCACCCAATTGCAAATGCACTTTGATCAAGTGATGACTCAAGGAGACCCAAATATTACTTCTGCAGGAAAAGACAAGGCAAATTGATCAGTGCTGTCACTGGAGAGAAACAGCTCCTGAAGGAATAGTTCTAAAATGCATTATCTTTAATGTAATCAAAGGAACATTTCATTTAATTTTAAAATGCCTTGCAATATTTGTTAGTGCTAGCGTTTCAGAGGGTTACAGGGACAACTGTTAATCGCACTGACTAGACAAACACTGCATTGTTTAATTAAGGTTATCCTACTCTCTTTGTATAATAGTTTTCTCATTTGGTGTACACATACATTATTTTTTAATTAGTAAGAGCATAAGTGTAAATAATCTTTCGGTGTGGAGACTAAAGATGTGGGAGGGTTGGTGGCCTAGGAACCTATATAATAAAAAGATGTTTTTCTTACCACCTCATGACACATTGTAGATTGAAATGAGAAGGAACTAGGCATTCCCATGGCTTGTTTTTTCCAGAAGGCATGAAGGAGATCATAATCCCCCCATGCATTACCCAGCCAGCACAAGTGAAAATTTGGTATATTGCCTAGACACTGCTCCAGAGCCAGGGATTAGAAGGAGTTTGCAGCCTTCTGCCTATTTTCCTGTTTTGGCTTTCCACTTCTATAGGAAGGGGATGTAGCTGCAGCGGTGATGGAGGGGGCGATGGTTTCCAGGGACAAAGTCCTTCCCCTCACCAAGAAGCAAGAAAGCCCCTCATCCCCGTGAGGCTCATACAAGCTAAGACTTGTTTTTAGCAGGGTGACACAAGGCAGGCTTTGAATGCTTGGGCTGAACCAAAGGACTGTATTTCCTCTTTTCTTAGGTATTCCCATAGGCTCTAGAAAGCAAGTTAGCATCCAAGCTGGCTCTTCCTGATGACTTTCTTTTCTGTGGCAGTGATTCATTATCCTTCTGGTTTATCCACTCTGAGGTGATGATGGCATTCACTTGGTTAAAGAAAAAGACAAGTTTATGAACCATTGGACAGCTGCACTTAAATAGCTAAGAGGTACAGCAGGAAAGGGAAGGAAAGGACATCTTGAAAGTGAAGTTCTTGAAGTGGAAGACAGTGACTAAGATTAATGTTATTTTTCGGGATCTTCCAATAGTTATTCCTTGTGTAACAATCTGCAGGCATAAAATTAAAGTTAAACCTTTTACATCTTTAAAAGGGGAAGAGATAGAGTCTGAATTGCTTCTGTACATTCTGGATATCACTGGATATTAGATATAAATCAGAAACCCACCACAACCCTATAATACCTCTGGAAAAGTTCAGAATAATTACAGATGAAAATCAGAATTGCATCAAAGAAAAGATGAACTGAACATCAGAGAAGCCTGATTAGTAAAGCCAGTGCTAATTGTCTGTAAACCAAGGGAGAAAACATCCTCCCTGTCCCTCTGCAAGCTATGTGGTTCCCTAGAAAAATCATTTGCCTCTGTATTCCACATTTAAATGCCAGAACATGATGTTCCCTGTTCTAGTATAAAACCTGAATAAGCACATGGAGTTTTGCAGGGAGGTTTTAGATTTACAGCTGTTATAATTTAAAAAAATATATATCAGTGTGATTTTTCTCCCCCTCAGTTTTTCAGCGATGCTCTTTTGTTCAAGAAACTACATTGTCAATAATTTGTTTGCAGCCCTCTGACTCTGAGCTCTACAGCAAGACAGTTTTGTTTAGAGCCAGCCTTTACTCTTCTCATTTGCCTTTTGTGACACCTACCCCCCTCTCAAGAACCAGACTCAACCATAAGTAAACTTTAGTGAAAAAATGCCTGATAAAGAAATCACTTATTCACTATTATGACAATAACAAGCCATCAGCAAGACCCAGGATTTAGGTGGCTAATATAAATATTTTACAGCATTCGTAGCTTTGTTTTCCTAAAATAATACTGTGATTGAAAGCTTTCTCTTCAGTAACATGGGCAAATAAATAGTTATTTTTCCAAGACATCAACCCTTGTTTCTCCATCGCTCACCTTCACACCAGTCATCTTCTCACTCAAGCAGAAAAGTGAAAATGGAAGTAGCACTTCAAGTCAAGAAAACAATAGTAAAAAAAAAAAGCTCTTAACATGGTGATTAGAATAAAAGCATTTCTCTGCATCCTCACTGTTGCAGAAGCGAGAAAGTGGACATATTTAGTCTGTTTTTTATTCACCTCTACAGTGGCGGGTGCAGCTGCAAGCAAGGGCTGCTCCCAAAGAAAGTACTTGCACAGGATGAAGATCAGCACAGGTATCATCTTATAATGCCACATGAAAACAGGTCAGGTGGAAGTACATTTTCTAGGGGTATCTTAGTAACACTGCAATGTTGAGTTCCCACCTCCTCTTTGCTCATATTGTCCACTCACAAAAACAATAAAATAAAGATATTAAATGACATTTTCATGGGAAGGTAGGACAAGGTTATGAAGAATGCTCATCTTTACAGCACTTGGTTCATGCAAACACCATTTAACAAGTTGTAACTATTGATGAAAACACAGAATTAGACTTGCATATGTGCAGTAATGGTGCCCCAGCTATAGTCAGCTATTAAGAAAGATGTAATCCACTCCCAAAAATCTATTGGAGAATTTTTCACATGACTGCAGCTCTAAATTTTTCTCAGGAATCTCAGCTTTAATGGATCTCTTCTGTCAAACAGCACTAACCAGGTTCAACCTGAACCGATTCTTGGGGTCACTGAGGTGGAAAACGCATAGAACTGCTTTAATATTCTTGAGCTTGATTATAGGTTTGTAACTAGTCATACTTCTTACTTGAATTGTAATGTAATTCCCTTCCACCACACACAGTATATGTAATGAAAAAGGGATTAAATTCTCTTATTTCAAATAACTGCATAATACTATGAGAAAAACCGGTTTTCAGGGGAAAAATAATAAATCAAAAAACAACCAAAAAAACCATGAGGACATGCTTACACTAATTTCCCTTCAAGATTTCATTAAATTCAGCAAGAGCAGCTGCATTTACAAACAATATATCACTTCCTCAGGACAGTTACTCCAGACCAGACTATGTATGTACAACTCAGCATCATGACCATTTTGATTATAAACAGATTTTAACGGTCCTCTTCCTGGGATGGAAGGAAAGCAAGAAGACAGACCATATACTTTTTTTTTTCCTCTTTAAAATACATTAAAACATCTTAAACTGGAAGAATTTCACCTACCCTGTTACTGGGTACAGTCAAGGGCAAGTAATAAACAGGTTCCAGGATTCATTTGCACTAATCATGGTTTCATGCCATTAACCACAAAAAAAAAAACCCAACAACAAAAAACCAAAAAACACAGTGCTTGAAATATGTATTTTATGTATTTTCTACTCAAAGCAAGTACATTGCTGTTTGTTCAAAGCACCACCTGATAAGTCAGGCCAAAAAGAGAACCAAATCAAACCATTTCTGGAAGCTGGTGATTTACAGGTGAGCAGCAGTAAACTAGTTACAGGGAATGGAAACAAGCAATGAGCTGAGGACTTGGAGACAGAGAAAATAAAGAGTAAGGAGAGGGAAACAAAACATATTCTCTGTGGGAACAGGCAGTTTCAGCAGAAGTGCTCTCATACGTGCTAGTAAGAAAAGACCTTGTCAGAGCAAAGCAACGAGACCCCAGGGCATATAAATTTCTGGTCACAATCTGATGGCAAACTCCCTCCTCAGCCTGGAACAAGTCACTCCAGATGAAGTGAGTAGCATAAGTTCAAATGACACCTTGGCAGTGGGCCTATAAAACTAGGGACAAGCTCCCACTGGACTATTTTCCCTGATTCTTATGGAAAGTTCACAGTCCACACCACAGCTAGATTTAACGCTCAACTTAACTGAGTAAGGCTTATTGCATCTGTCACAGTCCCACTCCTTGCCACCAAGTCACCCAGGCTGTCAGGGCCATTAGGTAACATTTGAGAAACAAGACGGATGGCAGCCGTGCAGGGACAGAGAGCAAGCTCTGAGCTGGGAGTAAAAGCAGAGTTAGTTTAAGTGTTTCTTGCACTGCACTGCAAAAACTCAGGAGAGAAGTTGCAATGATTAACTTCTAGTGAGAAGAACTAAGGGTGAGCTAAACCTAGAGAGGTCAGATTGGAGGAACCTAAATAGAACTCTTCTCAAAAAAGCAGGTTATGGTAAAAAAAAAAAATGTATAAAAGATGATAGGACAAAGGGAACAGTGGAAAAAGGAGTTTAGGAAAGTCTAAGGCAAGTAAAATATTTCTTCAATACTGAACCATACACTATTTGTTTTATACTACAGTTTCTGTCTGTACTAAGCAGCAGAGCTGCTGAAAGTTCAGGAAGTTGGCCTCTGGATGTATGCAACATATAGAATAGATAGTAAAATACAAGAACAAAAGTGAGGAAACCCTCCTTCAAGTAAGCAAGCGCTTTCTCATTTAATGTAACTGATAATCTTCCACATAGCACCCACGGAAAACATTTCCATTGCAAATGAATCATTGAAAGATGGGATGGTTTCTGCAACACAGACTGGTTCTCTTGACATGCCATCAGTAACGGTTTAGGGTTAAAAGTAAAACTACAGCTGGGGCTTTTTTCCACTTGTTTTACACACATTTTCTACCACAACAGGACCAGGATTTAAGATGCTTGGAGTTTATGCCAGCTTTCATTTTCTTCACAAATTCTTCATCTCTATAGTAAGTTAAAGGAGCAGATGCATCCCTGGGAAGGTTTCCAGGCTGATTTTGAAGAAAGGGAGACATCTAGTCTTTCCCGAGCTGAGCTGGGCTTTCTGATCAATGATAATATCACGCACAGGATCAAAGAAGAGCTTGGAATAAATACTGATGTGTAGAGTTGTATAAAGTTGTTAGGATGCAGATGGTTTCTGCACCTCCCCACGGACTCCTGCTGAAGATAGAAACTGCTGATCCTCATCTTTGATTATCACACAGATCATCTATAGTGCTTTATCCTTTGATGCAGCTGAACGCTCTGCTTTCCTGTATGAACTTACATTTCTATTTCTCTTCAAAGATGAGGGAATGCCTTTTAAAAAAATAAATGTACATGTAAATGCTCCACGTCTACTATTGTTAAACTAGTACTTTATCACCCAAAGAATTCTCTACAAAGACCTGGCTTTTACCTCTCTTTTATGGCATCCAAACAGCAAATCCTGATACTTCATCTCTGCTTCTCTGGGCATTGTGACAAAGGGAAGTATCAGCTCTTTTGCTCTTAGTGCAGGTCCGAACTGTTGCAGAGATTTCCAAACAGTAGGTTATTCATCTATTCAGCTTATTGTCTGTTAACTCCCACTAATTTTCATGGGGTAATGAGCATAAAAAGTGCATTTGAGAGAATTCAATTACAGAATTAAGTTGACCACGGTACATCTAGCTATGTAAAGTAAGTTTAATCCTTCCTGCTTAGGCAAACAAGTTTCAGGCAGGGGGTGTGGTTTAATCTCAGAGGGGTTATGTGAAAGCTGATGGAGAGGACATTTTTACTAATATACATCTGCATAATCACAGCTTTTAGAACAAAGCTCAGTTGATTTAGGTACATCAGGTGGAATACGACAAATAGATACTTTAAATGAAATATAAACTAAATCACTATTTAACTAAAGCAACAAACAAACATAAGCTTATAGTAAGAAGCCATAATCTCATTTCTAATATATAGAGTAATATCTTACTTCAGTGGCCAATTGCCCTTTCCACAATTCAAGTCCTTACTGATTATTGGAAAACATACATTTCTTGAGAGGATTGTTTTGCTTTTAATCACATGGATAAAGCTTGTGAGGAAATTGTAATATACATTGTAATTCGCTCATTTTCTGTCAGCTCTAGAATTTATTTTGGCTGAGAGATTGGCCAAGACAGCTTTCATTTCATGCTCATAACTTTATATTTCCCTTAGTATGGAGTAAAGCAATATTTTTTGCTGCTCTTGTGGAAGCTATTATTCCTGTACCAAGATCAAAATTGCAAATGCAAAGAGAATGGTTTCATTCATAATAAAAGAAACATAACCCCCCCATTTTTCTCTGAATTATTATGTTTGAAATGCGTGTTCATTCCCTCAAAAGTACAGTTTATTATACAGTACAAAGCAATATTCCTGAACTACATCACTAGACCCTTCAGCAGAGCCCTAAAGGCCAGACCTTGCAGCTCTACCACATCGCTGCTGAATTAAAAATAAATAAAGAGGGCAGGCAGAAGGAAATGCTGCAATTTCTTTAGGAAAAAGGAGACAGGATTGCCAGGCTCTTGTGTGCTAAACTTGCACCCAGAAAGTCAAAGTTCATACCCAGTGAAAGGATGTCAATACAGGCTTTTGGAAACAGTATCAACTAATGAAGTCAATGTGCAGAAGTGAGAGCTCTCATACCTACTAAGGAGGACTCTGCTGATCATGGTAGTGGAGGTATAGATTTGAACCGAAGAAGTAATTTCAATATCACAGGATTTCCCCATTCCACTGTGGAACAAAAGCAAGAGCCTCAGACATTGAAAACGCATGTAAGCAAAGATTTGTTCCTCAACATGCATCACAGCTGGATATCAAGGCATTTGACCTTTTGGGGGGTAAAAGAGCAGATCAGGGTAAGGATGTAGATCCTGAAGCTCCTGATTTTCCACTTAAGCTCTTGCCCACCAGAAATTAGCCTGCAGAAATTACTCAAGGTTTATACAGAGCAGCACCAGTCCCACAAAACTTCCTCTTCCCAAAGAGCCAGAGCACCTCTTGCACTGTCACCCTAAAATCAGCATCATGCTCATGCTAGGTGGGGAAAAGCAAAACTGTTTCTGGAAAACAGCCTTTCTGCTTTGGAAACCGTGGCTGGACACTCATAGTGTATTTTAACACTTTAATAGACTTACAACATTCCCACAAAATAGTCCAATAACCTCTCATAATGAACTAAGTCAAATCCAATCAACGGGAGTCCAGTTTGATGTTCATGTTCTGAGCAACAAGGGAATAGCTTGGGAGATGCAGAGATTTGGAGCAATCCCAAGCACCAATATAGGCTGGGCAGTGACTGGCTTGAGAGCAGCCCTGAAGAAAAGGACTTGGGGGTACTGGTGGATGAGAAGCTCAA
>WUAM01000119.1:5763453-5774689 GCA_024336885.1 Actenoides hombroni
CCTTGGAAGTGTTTAAGACCAGGCTGGATGGGGCTCTGAGCAACCTGCTCTAGTGGGAGGTGTCCCTGCCCATGGCAAGGGGGTTGAAACCAGATGAGCTTTAAGGTCCCTTCCAACCCTGACAATTCTGTGATTCTCTTCTCAGATCATCTCTGCGATTCTCTTTGCAGATGATCTCTTCAGCTGAGGTTATTTTCCTTTAGAGTAGCAATCTCACAGGGAAAAGTTGTCTTTTTATTCTCTTGTACACGTTCATTTGCCAACGACAAGACCCAATTATTCTTTGCTCAGAGTCCTAGCTGGAGAGAGGGGCAGAGTAAGTGCTCTCTAGCAGCTACCTGGAGACAGCATGAGGAAGCCTTGCAGAGCTTCTGCCTCAAGCAACGTGTGGGGATCTCTCTTGAATCCTAATGTGCATTCAGAGCTGCATTTACAGGTCACAGCTCATCACGTGCCATTGTAATATTCACATCTCCCCCCCTTCCCTGTTGTATTTTGTAGTCTACAAGCAGCAAAGTTTAAGCTGTCTGGGTTTGTTAGGTTGTTCAGTAGCACAAATCTAGACAGCGAGGAAAAGTTAAAACTTCAAAAAGGTGTTGTCCTTTCGGTTTGGTTTTTGGTTGGTTGGGTTTGTTTCTTTTTATTATTTCATTATTTTTAATATTGCATACAGGCCTCAGTCTGCATTACAGGTCTCAACGTTTGAAGGTTCAGAATGGTAGAATAAGAGGAGCTGCTTTGTCCAAGCAACTGAGAATAACTTATTTTAAATATAAGGAAGATGGATACCAAAAAGCAGCATTGAAAGATATCACATCTTTGTTTCTGAAAGGAAGGGGATTTTTTTGCCTCCCTGGGTTGAAAAGGCTGCATTCCACAACCGTCAAGTTGAAAACACATTGAAATTTAAATCTATTAAACAAAACTCAAAACAACAACAATAAAAAGGCAAACAAAAAACCCCCAAAAAACCCCCGAACAAACAAAAGCAAAACAAACAAACAAAAAGGTCAAAATACTCCAATAACACCACAGTAAAAACAGAAGAAATGATTCAGCTTGTCTCCAAATTACATTCTGGAGAATAAGGAAGAAGCATTTTAGCTAAATGAAAACAACAACGAAAATACAAAAAGAAAAAACCCAAACATACACAGAAAACCCGAACACCCTCAATTTATTTTTGTCTATCAAAACCAAGTATTTCTTTTAATTTTTACTTCCCTTTTTGACCTGCTTTTTCCATTTGGCATCTGAACTGACACATCTGCTTAGCCCTGGAGGGAGGGAGGGAATATAAAGAGGGGATGGATGAGAAGCAGAAGGACACAGCACAGCCAAGAAACCCCATCACTTATTGCAGGGACACAAACTGATGCCAAGGGGGCACTAAAATCTATCCACTAATAAATCCCTGCCTAACTTGTCAGCAACAAAGCACTTCCTAAAACATTATCCACTGCTGTTGCCACACGGTACTGGGGGACTTGGGACAGTCAAGGGAATGCGAGTGTTAAACGAGAGTAAAATTATGGTATCCTCATGCAGCTCATTTTATGCATTATTTGGAAGATAACTTAATGAAGAGCTTTCCATCCACACAGAAGACCAGGAGGTACTTTCAGAAGTGCACTTCATTTCTGAGATTGTGTACTGAGCTCCAACTGAAATTTCATCTCAGTCTGATTTTTTTTTTCCCTTATTTTTTTTTTCTCCAGGATCAGAGATTTTATAAGATTAGCACTAAGCAGCTATACTTATCTTCATCTTAATGCATTACCGATGCACTTCCAAGGCAATTCAAACTATTTGTTAAGCATTAGTGGAGCCAGAAATCCAGTATGCCTTCCCTCCCAGAAGGGACCCTGGCTCTGGGGACAGTATCACACGTTGCCCTGTCCCCTCTGCATCGAGGAGCTGCCGCCTTTCCCAACACTCAACCATCTGCTCCCCCACTGCTCCAGCAGCAGTGGAAAATTCCTTTTTGTCCGAAAGGTGACTTGCATGCTAAATCTAGATGACAGGTTCAGGAAACATCCTAAAACAAATTAGCAAGACAGCAAAGCAGAACGAACAAGTTATAAATTGCATTAGCCATTCAAAGTGTCCCTCCGGCCTCGACTCTTGCTCTTTGCTTTTAATCTTACAACAGAATAGTTGATGCTGTGAGTTTCCTAATGCTTTTTCAGCTCCTTTAGGAGCAGAGGATTTTAAGCAGTGGTGTCTCCAGCTAGATTCAGTGACATGACCCTTTCAAAACCCCAGTAGGACCCATGGCATTATTTGCAGAGAAATCCAGGTACAGTTACTAACCCTATGTAGCAATTTCTTCCAGAAAAACACACCCACCTGCCAGGAGACAGATCACAAGTCCTTTGCTAACCCAGAGGAACAAAAACACGAGCAGACGTTGTTTGTAGCTCTCCTTCAGGCATACATGTGATTTGGTTTCTATTTGCTTTCACGCTGCCTCCTTTCCTACCTTCCTCTAATTTTCTTTCTTGGTTTGCTGGACGCAAATATCCTTCCCAGTATATTGTAACTGGGATTCAGTGATGTATCTAATGCAATGGGATGGCATGAAGTTCATTTACAATCCCCAGATCATCAGCACAACAGGAGGACGATGCAACACCTACTGAAATCTTTCATGAAAATTAAGTCCTTTTTAAGGGATAAGCTCACAACGTAGGTTAGAAGCTGGTAATTTGATTTTTTTAGTGCCACCCCTGAACACAGGATGAAAGATGAGGTTTTGAGACTCTTCCTATCCTGGGACTGGAGAGGGTCTCGTGTGATCTGCTCCTCCCTGACTCAAGCATTACTGCAACAAGAACGGTGTCGAAAAGAATAAAAGACGCTTCTTGTCACTTGAGCTTAACTTGCACTTTGTCAGCAGCTATAAAAAGACATCAAGGACATTTTGTTCATGAAAAAAAAAAAGCTCAAACTGCATCTATCAGTGGATGTGAAATTATTTTCTGTTTTTCAGCCTGAAATGCTATTTTCAACTAAACTTTAAAAGAATTTTGTCAGAACTCTCCCTGATGTTCTCCCAGCCATAAAGTCTGAAGTCTTAACTCAGAGAAAAGGTTCTTGGAAATTTGAGGAACACAAAAATGGTGCTACACAGACAACATTTTCCATTCACTTCTTATCAATGAAGTATCCATATGCTGTGCAAGCAGAAGCAAAAATTAAGCAATTGCTATTCTATGCCTTTAATATGGTTCAATATAGCATAAATCTGGAGTTGCAGTGCTAAATCCAACACAAGACTTCAAGAAACTGATTTTCAATGGCCCTCAACCATATTCACTACCCAAACCTTTTAAGGAATTGCATCCTAGCACCTCTTAAAAACCAGAAGGGATTTCAGAGGTGGAAATATCCTGGAAAGGGCCATTACAAGAATAACAAAGGAATTGTGGGCTCAGAAACAATCTTTTCCCTGACGCAGCTCACTTTGAAATATTGAAATTCCATACCAAGGACTCCAATATTGTCCTGTGGGATTGATTGTCAGAACTGCTTAATACTAGCAGTGAAACAGGGAAATATCTTTTAGTCTACAGGAAAACCTCATGTTAGAGTTAAGCAGCCTGTAAGTTCAGAATCCCATATATTTTCATGCTCCAGATGCTTCAGCTGTGCCCATATTTATATAATAAATATATAATACTGCCTTGAAATAAGCACGAAGAGTTTATCCTCTGATTCTCACTGCGGGTCTATTTAATGAAACATAATGAAGCATGACTAATAGTACCAACAAACATTTTCTTGTCAGGAGTTTCTTTTTGTCACTACGGCTTTCACAGGTTGCAGATGTTCCCAGCCGCTCTAGAGTACTTGTTTGAACCCTATGTCTGTACCTCTCAAAAGTCAGACTGCTTTTCTACTCGTTTGCTGCAGTGCTAAATATTGTATCCATTTAAATATCCTTGTCAGCAGTGGAGCTTTTGGTCTGGATCAGAGGAAGGAGGTAGAGAGGGTCATTGCTAGCTGATGCTGAAAAACAGACCACTAAAACATGGACTGTGACCACCTAGGCTGTTTTTCTCATCTCTTAAATGCACAATGAAACACTGCTCAGCGTCGCCCATAAGGAACTCTGTCCTTTAGAAACACGTTTATATATACTGTATATCCACAAAGGCTAATTTGGCTGAGGCTGTTCACTGGGACAATGGGTTAGTCTCCTTATGGTGTATTTGCCTTCCTCCTGTGAAAATTGTTTTGGAATAGAATGTTTAAAACAAGACCTTTCTTTTCAGAAACACACCCACCCACACAGCACACACTGAGTTTGCCAACAATTAACCAGTCAATCTGTTGGTAAACTAATGAAATATGTTTCAAAGAAAAAAAAAAAAGAAATAAAACAAAACCCACCAAACTATTTAAAAATATTTATGTTTAAAAAATTACAGAGAAAACAGCATGATTTTTTTGCCATGTACCATACACAATTCTTTGGAGACAACATGACCTATGCCTTGTGAGGATCAATTATAAGAAAGTTGTGGTTAAGGCTTAACAGCGAAGAGCTTGCTCTCACAGATCTCAGAAAGTAATGTTCTTTTCAGAAGTGCTTTGCAAGGTTGAACCATCTCATGCTTCTCTTAATAGTGACCTGAAACAAAAAGGAGCTCTCAAATATAATCGACCTGTGGCTTTTTGATTCTGTCCATTCGCTTTTCTGTAAATCCCCCCAAAGATATAGCTTTAAGAATTTAAATTAGATTCAATCTCAGCCATCACACGCACTGGGCCAAGGCATTGCCCTCAATACGTTCTGCATTACAGGTTTTATCTGCAACGCAGCTCGAGAGAAAACAGCTTATGGATCCATATCAAATTCCAGGGGGGCATCACCACACAGGATGCTGTCTTTGGAATTCATAGTACTGTAAACTTGTTACCATGGCTGCTCTCTTTTGGGTTGTTCTTACATTTACTTTCTTCACCTTCTTTTTTGACATTTGCACTTCTTGAATCCATGCCTGAATAAATCTCCATGCCCTTTCCAGTTGTTACAACTAATCATCTTCCTGCAAAAGTGCAGAAGAGAGCCTGAAAGTATCGAAAAAGCTTCAAAACTAGACATTTTGAGAATACCAAAGGTGGTCTTGAAAAAAAACCAACAACCCCAACGGAATGACAAAACAACAAACCCACAGCTGCAGAGTGTGCTTGCAGTTCTGTGCTGTAGATATCCCTGGGATGAAGGATTGGAATGAGATTACAAGATCATGATGTGATTCAGCAGTATCAGCTCAAAGTACTGTTAGAAAGAAAAAAAAAGCAGAAAAAAAAAAGAAAAAAACAACCATGAAGCAGTGATCATATGTTTTTAGCAGTTCTCATATTTGGGATGGCAAAAAAGTCATCCTAATCTTTCTAGAATACAAAGTGCATCATTATACAGCTTGGGCACCTCAGAATTGCCTCAATTATAATTAATTTCTATGTTTACTGCAATTCTTGAAGTATCAACAACTGTTTTATTCGAAGAAATTGCCAGTTCTCCAACAGCATATGGGCACAAGTGTGCAAGACAGATTATGCCTGCAATGTTGCCAAGCAGAATTTTGCCTGGTACAGCACATTTTACTTTTGAAGACTGAAATGTAATGCTCCAAGAGAAGCGCAGACCCAGTTACAAAATGTACAATAACATTCCATCATAAATTAATGATCTGTACTATCATACCATGAATGCTTCATTTCCCTTTTCTCCTGCCATGTGATATTTTCTGGTTAAAAAAAAACAAAACCCAAAACAAGCAAACAAATCCACAACAAAAACAACAACCAAAAAAACCAACCCAAAACCAAAAACACACAAGACAAAACAAAAAAAAAGCCGAAAAACCAACAAAACCCAAACAAACAAACCAAAAAAAACCCCACAAAACAAAACACCCCAAACAAACCAGAAAACTGAAAGAAGAATAAATGCAAGTTGAGTGGAGAGCTGTATATTTTGACAAACTGTCATGACCCTTGCCACTGAAATTTGCATATACATGTTTCCAAGACTTCTTATTCAATTGAGAAAGAATTAGCATTTTGAAGGTAAACACAACCTTTCTGGAAAAGATGACTCCAAAGAAAAGGAAAAAAACCCAAAAACAAACAACCAACAAAACAGTGATAAAATTATATAATCCAAATTACATTTGTAATGCAATTTTTGCTTATATATTGTCCCCTAGTTGACAGTGAGCTTTTGTACTGCAAAGGTCTCCATTAAGGTGCCCTGAATTTTGAATGAAACCAACCTACACATCCTAGGAGCAAGCAAATATTGCACAAATCTATCCTCAAAGAGATGTGGTAGAAAAAAGAAGCAAGGCAAAGGGTGTTCAGGCTCAGTTTGATTTATTATTCAGAAAATGTAAATGCTTTAGGTGGGTAAGACAGTGTTTAATATTACATAACATTTTTTCTTTCAACTCTTTGGGTTTCCTTTCAACCCATGCTTACGTTACATTCAAGGTATTTAAAACATTTAAACCCCAATCAGCTGTAAAAGCTTTTCTGTCCATGCTACAAACTTTGTCTTTAACATGAATCACTACAAAGGGAGAATGACACCTTGGATCACAATGTGCTGAGTGGTTGGCTGAAGGCAAAGCAAGATACCACCATAGGACCTAATCTGGGATTCCTGCTTGGAGGGTCAATCAGTCAATCAAGTTATCCTGGGTCAGCAGAGCTGCAGTAGCTGTGTGGACAGCTTCTACCAAACCCACTCTGGGTTCTTGCTTACAGCATTCATCTCTTTCCCAAACGCTGCTGGAATCTCTCATGCTGCAAAACACTTGCTTTACATGAGTGCTGGCTTCCCAGTATCACCACAAAAATATCCTCCAGCCATAAAGTACGTTCTTCTGCCTGAAAGCATAGTATTTTCATACTCTGTGGAAGGAAAAGGCATCCTTGGTCTAACAGGTTGACAGCTGTTAAGAGGGGCAGGGAAATAATAGAGTCCAATGGAGGCTACAAAGATGAAGGGACTGGAACATCTCTTATGAGGAAAGGCTGACAGCCCTTAGGCTGTTTAGCCTGCAGAAGAGAAGACTGAGAGGGGATCTTATGAATGTTTGCAAATATCTGGAGCATGGGTGTCAAGTAGAAAGGGCCAGTCTCTTTTCAGTTGTGCTTTGTGATAGGACGAGAGGTAATGGTAACAAGGTGAAACACAGGAAGTTCCACCTCAACATGAGGAAAAACTTCTTCCCTGTGAGAGTGACAGAGCCTGGAACAGGCTGCCCAGAGAGGTTGTGGAGTCACCTTCTGTGGAGGCTTTCAAAACCTGCCTGCATCTGTTCCTATGTGGCCTGCCCTGGGTGACCCTGCTCTGGCAGGGGGGTTGGACTCTATGATCTCCAGAGGTCCCTTCCAACCCCTAACATTCTATGATTCTATGAGCTTTTGCAAACCAGAGCAATCCCACTGACTTCAGGGGAGATGCATGACCTTGTGCTACCTCTCCAGGTGCCAAAGTACCCAGGAGATCCTACACTGAGCCCTGCCCTCCTTGTAATTAAGTGCTGCCTCATGTCTGAAGTATTCTTTGTTGGTTTTTGTTTTGTTTTAAAGACAATGTTCCTGTTTAAATCCCACCTTCCTCATAACAGAGGAGCTTTAAAACTTCTCAGCTAGGTGCAAAATACACTGATCTACTTGGAGTCTCTGCCAGTTCCATGCTACCAAGAGCAGTGCAAGGTGTGTGGGAAGGAGAAAGCTGTAGTGGAGAAATGAGCAAGTTTCATCTTGATTTCAAGAAATCTCACAATACTTATCAAATCAGTTGCTCACCACTTCGCTTTTGCTTGAAAACCCAGATGCTTTCAAACATCCACCATCTAGATTTGTGCCACAATTTCTTTCTCAGGTTCTGAGAAAGAAACCTGCACTTTGATGAATTTCAGTTCAACTTGCAGATTCTCTAGAGTTTTGACAAATTCTCAATGCCTTCATTTCCTCTGTCTTTGATGCCAATAGGAGGCAAAATTCTTAACAGATTTAAATAGTCATAACTGCTTGATTTCTGGAGAGCCTAGCTCCCTGACATGTCCATCTTGCAGGCAGAGCAGTAAAACTTGTCATCATTTATATACATTGCTCTAGGAACACTCGGTGGAAACTACTTTGATCAAAAATGTACTTGGAGTATGATTTTCAAATATTCAACTCCCACCAAAATCTGAACTCTACCCACTAGCTTTAAAAGAAAAGAAAAATATTTAGGCCATCACTGTACACTGTTGAACATCCATATCTGAAGCAGAATAACTGTGTGTGGGCACCTCTTCCTAAATCAAAAAGAGACAGGCAAATCAGGTCTGACTGAACACAGAATTACTGGAATTCACCTGAACCCATACATGGACCTTTGCTGAGCTTTGAACACTTTGTTTTCAATTAATTTGTCATTTTTCCTTGCCTCCTAAATGCTGAGTGCTGGTAGCAGCTGGGAGCTGGACTGCCACAAATGTTGTTTCCATGGCATTTCCAGTCTGACTGGAAGCCAGAAACATTAGAAAGCTCATGAGACAGCCTGTTTTCAAGAGTTCTCAAGCAAATTTTGGCTGATCCAGGATGTTTTGATGACTTCAGAAAAACATCCAAACTGGGCCATCTCTCATAGCCAAGCCAAGCCCAAACCCTAGAGAAGTTTGCCTGCAATAAGATATGATTTGAGGAAAGCAGGGCTGGGCAAATATTGTCTGTGGTTTCTTAGAAGCATTTAAAAGCAAAGCAGAGATAATAAAAAGAAAGGGATACCTAGAAATATAAGATGAACCCATTGTTTTCCAATTCCAGTTTTCAAACTTTACTAAAATCCAGTGTTCCTGCCACACAAAAGCATTTGTTTGGGTGAAAGGAACTCCAGGAGGGTTTGAAGATGGGAAACTGTGCACTAGGATCTCTGCCCTGGGCCAGGTATGTTTCTAAATGAGAAAGAAGAGCATTTTCTGATTTCCCCATTTTATCCAAGGTAAGCATGGGCTCTAAGCTCCTGACAAGATGCCAGTGTAATTTTCAATAGCAGAGGCTTTTCCACCCATACACTAGTGAGAGCAAACCCCAAACTCTACAGTCAGGCTTTGCATCTATAATACACACGTTCATTCCTGTTTCAGAGTCTTTCCTTCAGCAAGTTGGATATTAGCTTGTTATCAGGTTTTCCTTGAGTGCCAAATTGAAACCATTAAAAAAACCCAGAAAAGTTCATTCCTCCTGAACACTTGTAGCTGAGGTGCTAAGTTAAGAGAAATTTGTTATGGTGATAACTTGCAGCTTGAGCAGTCAGATAAGTAATGAATTCTCCTGGAATTGGAATGATGTTGGAAAAGACCATAACCTAACCTAAGAGATGAGTTTATAGAAAACTTCAAGTTCATTCTAACTTTGGTTACTGTGAAGTCATGCACGTGTTTTGCTCTAAGCAACTTAAAACAAAAAGGGAAAATTTCAAGATACTGCTCAGCACCTATTCCTGCAGAGATGAACATGGTGCATGGTGTGGATGGGTCTGGAGAGCCTACACATCTCATTTAGTGCTCCCCCAGTTTCATGGCTCTTGCCAAGAGAGATTCCTAGCATGGCAAAGATTCCTAGGTGGCCAAGCAAGAGCCATGAGACATCAGGGACAAGCACGTGCAGCTGACATGAACGCTCCATCCCCTTCACATCAAGGTTGGACATATACAACCCTCTTCTCAGCAGCACCTTCTGATACCTGAGGTCCACCAGAAAGGCCAGAGGGCTACTGCTGGAGAGTAGCTACCGACAGCTTTATAGCACTGCCCACCCCACTGCCTGGCTCAGGGGCAGAGAGCTGGCAGACCACGGACCCTGCAGCTCCTCCTCAAAGCCCTGAGGTCTCAATATATCTGCCCTATTTTTCTGACCCCCAAGACTGCTTCCTTTACTCAGAAAGATATCTTCTTTCTGAACAGAAAGCATAAAACTTCAAATACTTTTTTTTTTTGCATGTTCTTGGTGGAAGCAGAACTCCTTGCTATAGCTAGTGCCTCAATAAACAGGGAAAAAAAAAGCCAAACAAATAAAAAACTGAATGCATTCATTTTCCCTTCTCTTCATGAAGTACTGAGTTAATCATTTTCTGTAAATCAAAGGGAAGATGAATTCTAAGTGTGATTCCAGCTTCTCGGTGCAGATATAACAAACTATTTCCTGGCTCCAAATCTCAATCAACCACCGTGCAAGAAAATACATATGCATGTTTGTATTTCTTGTTTGATCAATGTCAAGATTGCTTCCATTTTATTTTTTTTATCTCAAAAGAAACTAAGGAAACACAGTTTTAAAATTCACTGCAAAAATTCACTGCAAAAAGTAGATTCAGCTAGAAGATCAAACTTGCAATTTATTGCATTATTCAGGGTCACTGCAGTAAATTCAGTGTATTAACTGGTTTAGTTACTTTCTTGGAAATCAGACACAGTATATTACCAGGCTTTTAGTTTTCTTAGCTGCACCACAGATCCCAAGGAGACCTCAGCTCAGTTTGTTTTTCTTTCTGCTGCATATAATGCCCCTGGCTTCTCCTGTATGTGCTACTTCATTCTGCATTTGAGTTTCTTACTTTGAGTTCAGAAATGTGGCCACTCTTTCCTGAGTGGACTTCAAGGCTCATAAAACAGGCCAATCCTTTCATATAAATATATTGATTTTAAGAGCACTCATAGTTAGGAAGAACAATTTGACTCTAGAGCAATATTCCCTGCTAACATCCCATGATCTGAGCAGGGAGATGAATTTTGCTGAATCTAATACGTGGTTACTCATCATAAGGTACAGCTGCAAATTTCACACAGCAGGACTCCTTTGTCAAAACAACCTTCTGCTGCATAAGTCTCTTCTGTGGGAGCTCGACGGGGCTCCGAGTACTTTGACATTTCAATCAAGTTCTCTCGGCTCACAACTCATTTTCAGCTCTCCACACTAAGCAGGTTAGCTCTGGAATTGCACATGGAGAGCATTCAGAGCTGCTCCACCAGCTCACCCAGACTGCTGTGTTCTCAATTCCTCAGCTATATGCTCCATGGGAGGCATTAAGGAGATCGGTGCAGAACCAAAGACAAAGCTTGGAAGACATGTTCTGCCTAAGCTTACTTCCTTTTCTTCAGGTATAATATATATATATAGAGAGAGAGAGAGAGTGAGTCCATGTGTTCAAGAAGAACATTCCTAT